>JAWLRI010001050.1:0-51724 GCA_034781795.1 Crypturellus tataupa | reverse complement strand
GAGCAAGTGACCGGCAGCGCCCGGCGCGGCGTCCGCAGAGCCCCCGCCGCCCGCTCGGCAGAGCCGGAGCCGCCGGAGGAGCCGCGGGGAGGAGAAGCGCAGCCGCATCAGGTACCCCGCGCTCCGGTGCGAGGCGGCGCGGAGCGGGAGCGCCCCAACCAGGGCTCTCTTGCTTCAAAAGCGTCGCTATCGCGTGCGACATGGAGGTGCGGGCGCCGCGGGGCTGCACGCGCGGGGCAGCGCTGGCCCCGCGGGGACCGTGCCCGAGGGCAGCGCTGCCGTTCCTGGGGGCCGGGTGGTGCCCCCGGGCCGGGTTTACGCACCGGCTGCTCGGGGCAGCGCCGTACGTGCTCGCCAGCACCCGTGTGCAGGCGCCGCGCGCCTTGGGAGCGTGCGACCAGCAACACGCGCAGCAAAGGCTGAGGAGCAGTTTGTTGACTTGAGCGATTGAGGGTTTTTTTTAATTATATTTATTTGTTTGTTTTTTTTTCCTCGAGCTCTCAGGCTTATCCTTTTTTTTTTTTTTTTTTTTTCCCCGAATTGGGAGCTACACGTGCCAGCTTTCCAGGAACGCAACATTACAAGGTAGCCATAGGTGCAGAAAAGGAGCAGACTGGTGGGTTTTAGAACAACTCCAACTGTCACCTTATTAACTGTGTGGGGTTCCTGGTGGTTTGTTTTCTTCTGAGGTTTCTGTAACTATTTCTGATACTAGTGTTTGTTCTTCCAAACAGATCTTTCACACTGCCACACATGCAGAAGACTTTGTTAGTTTGGTTTGCAAACAGTGAGATTTCCCTTTATTTAATTAATATAGATTTCTGTTTTTTTTTTTGTTTGTTTGTTTGTTTTGTTTTGTTTTCCTTATGTAACTACATTTTAGTTTATGTGTAACTCTTACCCAGAGATCCAAGTTGTGCAAAAGCTTCTGCATATTTTTATGTACCTAGAGGCTCCTTGAGAACGGGGCTACTCAGGCATGTCTGTGCAGTGCATGGAATGACGGTAGCCCACAGTTTCCTTCCAGGGGAAAGTATTTTTTGAAGAGGCCCAGTGTTTTCCACCTGAAGAAATAGATTTTCTCCAAAAATACCAGCATGTTTTCCATAGGTTGTCTGAAGTTAGTACAGACTCCTTTTGGTATATATATATGTATTTATTGACTGAGGTGGAAGTAGTGGGGTTTTGTTTAGATGATCCTCTATGAAAATTATTCTTTGTGCTTGCAGGGCAGTTTCTGGTTCACTCTTTCCCCGCGTGGCTTCAGAAAGGGAAGTCCCTTTCTGGCGCGCTGGGGAAGCCCACGCTGTTTTATCTGGGGAAACATGGATCGGCATCTGGTTGATTCCCGAGCCGCTTCCTGCCTGGCGGGGGGCAGCGCGGCCGGTCGCGGCTCGCTCGGAGCGGCGCAGGCTGCGGAGGGGCTCCCGGCGCGGTGCCGGGAGGTGCGCGCGGGCCTCGTGCTCCGCAGACGAGCTGACCTAAATTCTGCAGCCGGGCCTGCCTGCGCTCCGCAGTGATGCGATGTGGCAGGCGGCATAACCTGCAGCACATCGGGTTTGCGGGGAAGGGGGAGGAAAGCGGGAGCAGAGGGGGTGTTCATAGTGGAAAGCAAGTGTTCAAGCAGTGTGCAATTTTTTTGATTGTACTGAATTTCTCTTAAAAGTTGTTTTTTTGTTGTTGTTGTTGTTTTTCTAACCCATAGTTCTCCATTTTTAAAATTGAAAACTTCCTGTGGAGGCAGGATGAGTCTGCACTGTAGGGATTTTCATTAGGGAGAGCAGGGAGGTTATTTACTCATGGATGGAAGAACATATGGATGGTTTTACCAGCAAGGATTTAGTGGCAGTTTGGAGCTGACACAGTTTTTAGCAAGTAAATGGTAGTGCAAATCTTACCATCAGGGAAACAGTTAACTGAGCTGGCACTTGACCATCACTTGGGAGAATGGGGTTAGTGTCCCCTCAACATAAATGGAAAGTTTTCAGGCTGTCTGTCCTTTTGGGGAGATTATATATAATTGGCAAACACAATACCAAAATCCCAGCAAAAAATTAAACACTCCACTCTTCAAAATGGAGCTCATGGTGCTGCCCTGCCTGCAGATTGCGCTCCTGTAGCTGCTTGTGGCAGGACTGCCACCAAAGCCAGCTGCCCCAATGCAGTGCTCCCCCTTTTCCATCGCCCACCCCGGCTTGCTCCGCTCCCTCCCGAGGTGCCTCTAAGGCTCATGGATTTTTTTTTTTTCTTTTTCTGACAGTGCTGCTTGAGCCTGGTCCCGTGAAGGGAGCAGTTTGTGTTGGCAGAAGAGCCTTTCTGCCAGCAGAAGGGCTTCTGCAGCAAGGGTTTGGCTGGCATAGTTGGGAAGCAAAGGAAGGAGGGGGAGGAGGGAACCGATACAGCTAAATCAGCAAAATTTAAGTGTGGCTGGGGGCTTTGCTGTACAAGTATTCTGATTGCAGTGGTGGGCTGTTTGTGTGTATATATAATATACGTATGTCTGGAAAGCTCTTTTGCAAGAACATAAGCTTTAAACACATTTGATTTTTTTTTAAGATAAATTTCTGCAGCTACAGGACTGTGATGTGTCAGGAGAAATAGTGATGTCCTCAAACATAGCTGGTTTATTTAAAATTGCCTTTTACTGATGTGCTTTGAATTTGTTCAAAAACAACTTGTTTGCATAAGCTATTTATTTGCTATGTGCACATAGTAAGTAGCAATGCCCACCCTCTACTGGAAGGCATGAATTTACTTGTTTATTTTCTTATTTTGTTTCTTGACTACATTTCAGTGTAGTCAAAACCCCTTTGTCTTGTAAGAGAGAGCATTAGATCTCCAGAGGTAGGTAAATATAACAGATCTACATGTTAATAGCTCAGCTCTATCCGTGAGTAAATTATAAAAATATATTGTTATCAAGCTTAAAGTTAACGGGTATCATGAGTCAGCCTGATCTAATCCTGAGTGCTGCATTTAATCTGTACTGATGCTCCGTTATGTTTCGTGTGTATGAGCCATGTGAACCAGTGGCAGAAAGGACAGTTAGGGCAGGGAAAGAATAGCTTGCTTATGAAAATAAAATCAGTCTGCTGCAAGCAGTATTTTTGACAATGGCTGCCAAAGGGAAGGGAAAAGATGGATGTATTGAAGAGCTGTGTATTTATTAGTGTTCTCCAGTCTCTGGGGGCAGCTATTCTTAAATGCAAATGTATTGCATGTGATTAGCTTTTGAGAATGTTAATCTATAGATAGATTTTTTTAGCCTAATATTAAAACAGGCTGCTGTTTTAGAAAATGCCTGTTGATTTTTAGAGCTGGGTTGACTTCCCTACAGGTCTGCATGCTCAGATAGCAAGGCAGTTATATTGATGTTATTGCCAAGGCTGCCTCAAAGCAGAGGTAGATTTTTACTTAAGTGTAGGTAGAGGTTTGACTACTACTTTGCAATAGAAGACTTCAAGGTTATAATTTTTCATGTGAGATCATGTTTTCTTTTTAGCTTTCTTTCTAATCGAATTATATTTGTGATGCCATTTTTTTCAAAGTTGACTTTAGATAGAGGAATGGGAAAGTAACCTTATTTTGATTACTTCTCGCTGGTTTTGCTTCTGTACGTCTTTGGGTGGGCAAGGCTTGTCTGTTGCTGAATAGCAAAAGCCAGTCCCCACAGCAAAACTTGTGTCAGTTGAAATGCTTTCAGCCAGCTAGTCCTTCTGTAAGTCTAGACTTAACCCTGTGGTTCGATATCAGCTGTGACATCTGGGGAAGGAGAGAGACGGATGGGGCATAGAGATGCTTGTCAGCAAACCTACTGTAGCCCGCAGAGATGTGAGTAAGGTCAGAATGTAGCAGTTCTCCATTTAAATTTACACCATAAAATATTATGTTGCATATTTTTATGTGTTCAGACCTGTTTCCTATCGGATAGATACCAAGCTCAGCATACTGGAGCCATCTTAGCTTTGCATTTTGATGCAGTATGATGTTTTAAAATGTTTGCCTACTGTCCATGTTCCACTGGAACCTCTGGAGGTGAATTCTGCATGGATGGGGAGAAGTTCTTGGCTTATAGTGGCTCCCTGTAGCTTCATCCCTTGCGTTAGGCAGCGCTTACCTAAGTAAGCTCTGTCATCCCGTGGAGGGTAGTCGTGAGCACCGGAGAGCAGTGGGCTGTTGTAGTATGTGTCGTGCTGTAATGTCATGTTACTTTGTCCACTACTTTTTAGGGGCTGCTTTTAGAGGATTTTTTTTTAATAAATAACACATTACTCTGTTTATTATTATCATTATTCCAAGTACTAAAAAGTGCTTGTAATCCTACCGTTCTACTGCCTGTGGTGCCTGGATAACCTGCCCTTATTGCTGAGCAGTCAGCTCTCAGACTTTCCATTTACTTGACTTTGCATTTCACCAATTAGCTCTTGCTTACTGGGTGCTGTAGTGAAGTTTTCTGTGCATAATTAGAATTGATTGCATCAACAAGGCATCGGTCTTTTTCCTATTCCCTAGACTCCTATCTTCTGCAGGAGGTGAACAAAAGAATTGCTTCTTGCTCAAAAACAGGATCCGCCACTTTCTGAAGTAAAAATCCTTTCCAGAACAGGCTGCTAAGGCATTTTTAAGAGTAGTTCAGATTTTGCAAGGGATTAGGACTGTTAAGGCTAATGATGTTTAAATTAAATAAAATCAGTGCCCATGAAAATTAATTTTGTAAATACCAAAATCACAGAGTCCCCCTGGATGTGTTGCTGTGAAATCTTGCAGTAGTTAAAGCAAAATGCTGCCCTGCTTCATCTGGACCCTGTCTGTGGAGGAACATGGAGCTTGGGGACGGAGGAGAAGGAGTCGACAGACGAGTGGCTGCTGCCTGCACCTTCGCTGGTGAAAGGAGCAGTGGGGACAGGGGCATAGACACAAGAAGCAGCTTTGTAAAGTACCTGTGATACCAAGAACTCTCTCATCTTGTCAAGCATCATTTGTGACTCCTAGTAGGTTCATTTGATTTAAGTTATATGAGTGTGGCTTTTGGCACTGTGGGGTTTTTTTTTCTTTATTTGTTTTCTTCTGTCCTAACAGGTGTTTAAGTATTTTATTTGGTTGGCTGGTGTTGTGCCCTTGCCCTATCTCAACTAGGGCTCAGATTGCAGCAAACAACGGAGATTTTTTCTTTTTCTTCAGTAAAAAATGTGTGTTCTATGGGAGGTAGGAACTGGAGCACTCATCCATAAACATTTGCCAGCTCTTATTTCAACTGGCATTTCTAGCTGTTTTTGTGTAACTACTGGAATTCAGGGCACCTGAAATGCCCCAAACTGGTTTTACTTTAAAATGTACATTTTTTTTTTTTTTTTTAATATATATGCAATATCCTAATGAGGGGGAGTATTGCCTAGTAGGTTGGATAGCACTTGCATCCCCAGTTGGGTGAACTTGGGCTGTTTTTTTGCACTGTCACTGGGTTGACTTTGGAGGTTGCTCACAAGGAAGTGTTAGTGGAAAGAGAAAAACACTTGAAAAGGGGGGAGAAAAATGGTGAACCCGGGACTGTCACGCGTCATGTGTGTATTACGTGCTGAGACCCTGACCTGCTGGAGGCCGCCAGCTCCTCCTGCCATCTGAACGTTTAACGGCGACGGCGCTTGGCGGCGGGCGGGAGATGGAGCGCGTGAGACGGCGCCTTTGAGTCCCGGCCCTGGTGTTGGGCACTTGAAGGTCCCTCCTGCCGCGGGGTGCGGGACAGGGTGCTGCTGCCTAGGGCATGTCGCAGCCCATGGTGCCCAGCGCCCTCCTGTAGTACTTGTCAGCCAAGCAACATGGCAGCGCTGTCTTATTTGACCCATTTCTTTTTTTTTCTGGAAATTTGTGCTGCATGAATTCCATGAGTTATATTCATTTTTCACAGAGTCATCGTAGCACAAACGGCTATAGTCACTGATAACATCTGAGAACAACCAAAAAAAAGTGAGAGAGACCAAAAAAAGCCCCCATAAGATCCCCTCGCAAGCAGAGCGGGAGCTGTGCCCTGTGTGTGTCGGGGGGCTGCAGGCAGCACAGGGCACTCGCTGACCATCCTCATCCTCAGGGGAGACGGCTGTGGAAACCTGAGGTGAGCTTTGATTGTTCTGAACCAGGAGGAACACAGTTGTGCTCTCCAGCTGAGTGCTCTGAACAGTCCTGTTAACGTGCTGTTACTGAAAGTATTCAAATGGCTGAGTTTTATAGCTTGTCCCAAGGCCTTGGGGTAAATTCCCAGCTTTCTGGACTGTTGGTGGTGCTGGAACGGTGCTGGAACGAGGCGGGCTGTAGGGTCAGATCATTTTACAAAGCGATTCTCAAAAATATCTTGATGACCCTTCTGAGTTGGAAGTGTCCCCAAGATAAGTGAATCCGACTGATCCGAGGCCAGGGATGCGAGTGTGTCTTGCGCTGGACGCGGATTGATGCGCCTAGGGTTAGGGGGCAGCGTGTGAACCAGCGCAGGCCGAGGATATTTTCCAAAGTTTGAACGGTTTTAATAACAGTTTTGCTGATGTTTCGCTGATATCTTTGTGGAGTGTCACCTCCCATATTAAAAGTCTGTGCAGGGACGGAGCTGCCTGCTCGGCTCCGTACGCCAGGCAGGCAGCTCTCCGAATGGACCGGAGCAGCCGGTGGAGCTGCGGGCTGCAGCCTCTCGGGTCCCTGTGCGTGGTGGGCGCTCAGTTTTGATACTGGCAAGTGCAATTGGGGGCTGCTTGGCCCCTGGTTGTGCCCTGGTGCTGAGCTGTGCTGCAAGGGCACCTTCCCTGCAGCTCTGCAACATGGTGGTGCTCGTTAGCAAGCAATCGTTAAGCATCTGGGGAGGGCAGTTGGATTTAGTCCGGTTTTGTCATCCTGGCTCACTTTCACGGGCTTGTTTTCAAATTTTCCCCATTATTTTGCAATAAATGAGACTTGCTGGAGCTTCAGACTGCTCCAGTTTGTCTTTTGTCTGAATTGCTGGGTCACCGGGGCAGGGAGGGATTGGGAAAACAGGGCGGCTGAAGAGCCAGTGGAAGCCCCAATGAGCTCAGGGCGTCCAGGCTGCAGTGTGGGGTGCGCAGCAGACCCTACGCCGCGGTGCATCCTCCTGCCTCAGCGGGCTGCCGCGCTGGCTTGGCGTAGTGCTTTGCTTTGGCAATCAGGTGTCTTCCTATGACTGATTGTAACTTTTTATTACTTTATTATTATTATTATTTTGTTTTGTTTTTAGAGGAAGCACCAGAAGTCTTTAGCACAGCTTTCATTATTTTTATTTTTTTAAATAAAAGCCTTTCTGAAAAAAAAAAATCTATGCACATGTGTACCAGAATGTACATCAAATAAATCAAACTCTTTGAACAGGTCTTTTTTTTTCCTTACCCTTCTACTAGGGTAAGGTTAGAAGCCTGATTGTTTTAATTGAAGTTCCAGACGTGAATCCTGTGAATTTCTTGTTAGGGCTGCATGGTCAGAGCTAAAGGCAGCAGCTGATGCTTCCACAGAAATATTCCCAGAAAACCCAGGGATCCAGGAGAGATGGGACGCTGCTGCGCTCCAGCCTGGGCGTTCCGCGTGCTCCGTGCCATTCCCTTCCTTCCCTTCCCCGCGGTGCTTGCCGAGCCCGGCGGCCCTTGTCTTGCTGCTGCTCACAGAAAGCTGCGTGCGTGGGAGCTCTGCAACTGCGCCGTGCTGTGCCGTGCAGGGTAATTTTAGCACAGGAAAGGGCGAGCGCTGCACGCAGGCCCCAGGCGCTTAGCTGGTCAGGATGCTCATCCTGAAAGGAGGTTTCTGTGGACGTGGGGTGCAGGGTCAAGACCTTAATTTTATAAACTTAAAAGGCACCTGCTCTCCATGTTTGTATAGAGCCAGATTCCTTTGCAAACAGTAGGCATGGTTTGCACGAGCATAAAAATGTTGTCTTGTTTGCTAGGGTGTTTATGGAGAACTCCTAGTGGCGTGAATGAAGCCTTCTCCCACGGCTCGCAGTGCATCCCGTCACCAGGAGAACTGGCATTTTGCAGTGGATGGCTGAGGTGGACTTTATCTTCTCTCGTTTCTCTAAATCTACAAATTACACATTTTATTTTACCTCATGATTCTTTGTGAATCTGAACCTGGCAGGCTCAATGGAAAGGTGATGTGTTGTAGGAGAGAGGAATGAAGCTACTGAGATCCATTCTTACGTGCAGGGTCAAGCATCGCGCTCGGGAGGGTAACACCACGGTGCAAGGACATTCTTCTCATGCGATTGAGACTTTGGTCAAAGGGGGAAAAAGAACATGAGTCATCACAGGAGTTTTGGTAGCTGAAAGGATTGATAAATAATTAATTTTAAAACAAGAAGCCTTTCCCTTCATGTCCTTGCTTTCAACCACTCAAAACATTATCAAATTCTCACATTTAGTTTATCATTTGAGTGCTGGGGATGGGCACTCTTTCTCTAATCTGCAAATGTTGCTTTCTCTTTGCTTTTTTTGTGTTATTTATAGCAATATAAATGTCAGACTTGGTCAGAGTGTTTTGGCACTTTGAAAAGTAATATTCCCATTATTCTGGAGTGAGGATGAGGGTTAATGGTACTTGCTTCATAACTGCTCTGCCTTACACTGCGCACTATCTGCTTCAGGGATAAAGGTGCAGATTTTTTTTGGTGCTTGTTTACATTTGCATACAGCCTCATTTGCTTTTGCTCCGTTTCTTAAACCTTGTATTTGAGCAGGTTTGTGTTTATGCTGGCTATCTAACGGGAAAGCCTAAGACCAGGATGCATTTTTGAATATGAAGGGCTAGTGAAATTGGAGAATCCTGCAGACTGTACTGTGACCCTGAAGGGATGACTCAAACCTAAACCTTTGAATCCAGTTTAATTAACATAATTAATGTCTATTTAAGTAGTTTTTCAGCTGTAGTCGACCAAAGACAAGGGGTCAATCAAAACCAATTAATGAAAAGCACAGAAGCTTCAGCTGCTTTTGATGCAAATCGATACCCTCTGAGTGCTTCTGTCTAGAGCAGATTTTTGATATGAGGTCCACTTTGTGGCTCTGATCTTCGAGGAGGTAATAAGCTAGGTTTTGTCTTTTTGTTAATTCAAACCCTGCTGTGTGGAGTCCTGGGCATTTTCAGTATTGAACCATGAATGTGTTCATTGCGCAGTGCATATAGGTCAAGGCATTTGCCTGCTGACAGTGTCCAAAATAACACTCTCTGACTTTCCCTTCATTTCTACTTCAAACAGTTAAAGGTGAGTGCGAATGTGTAGTAACTTTAACTTAGGATGTCACTATAGCTGACAGTTTAAATCTGAACTGCTTCACATCTTCAGTTTCACTGTCCTCTCAGTCATTACATCTTGCATCGTGGCTGGGCTCTGGTCCCGCATCAGGCTGCCCTGAGGAGGAGCTGCCTGTCGGTATTTGGCACGCACACGTAGCCGCAACCTTCTGGTGCTGTATTTATGGCACCGCATCTTGTCAGGTGCAGAGGGGGCAAGCGGCTCAACCTTGCTCTCTCCAAGACCTGAGCCTGTGAAGACTTATCTAAATCGTCCAGCTTGCAGATACAGATATACTTTGGCCTGCTTTAACGATGAACTTTAATTTACCTTAGTCAGAAGTTAAGATTTAGCTGCAGTGCAGCGTGAGTTCTTTGTAACTTTTGGAGTTTTTTTGCATGGTGCAGAGTTACCGTGCTTGGAGTTTTTGGAGCAGAAGAGCACACAGGACTGCTGTGCAAGCACTGCGCCGGAGTTAAAATCCAGTTGATTTTGTAAAAGGAATTGTGCAGCCTTTGTAATAAAATAAACATTTCCCTTGGCGCAGAGTATGAAAGAGGAAGGGTTGTGGGGTTTATGTGTTTTCTTTTTTTTTTTTTTTTTCTTTGATTTGGGTTAAATGGATTAAAGGTGGGGAATGTGGAGCTAATGAAGAAATTTTAGCCGTGGGGAAGGATTCTCGGTGTGTTTGCAAGGCCTGACCTCCGTGAAAGCTGCCTTTGCTCTGCAGAGCCTCCCTTGGTAAATGTCATGGGCAGGGTGGAGTGGATGTTCCCCTGGCAGGTAGCGGAGAGGAGGACAGGAAGGCGGCTTCGGCGAGAGCTGGATGGTTTTGTGGCTCTGAGTAGACAAAACTTGCTCTGGTGGCCGTGTGGGCAGGGAAATTTGGAGGTGGCAGAGGTGGAGGGAGTGTGCGACTGGGGTGATGTTTGCGTGATCAAAGGAAGAAGTAGGGCCTGGAGTTTGCAGCCTGACACTTCCTGAGCGAATGAGTAAGCCGAAGGGAGCTAGTCAGCGGGTGCTGGGCTGCAACCAGCCTGCTGCAGTCTGCCAGGTAGGTGTGGACAGAAGGACAACAAGGTGACCTGAGGGACAGGAAATCGTGCGACTGATCAGGAGGAGATGTCGACAGATGCCCTGTCCGCCCGGGACGCTGGTGTGGGGCCTCACAGTGCGGCTGTGCTCACTGTATTCAGCGAGCACCTGCAGAGCCACTTTGCCTGGGACTCCTGTACAAGTCAGAGGAGGATGAAAAGGGGGTCAGAGTTGACCTTGGTTTCCTCCAGACCTTAAAATTTTTGGGTACCACCAGGACAGCTCATCTGCTGAGCCTGATCAAGTATAAAAAGCAAGACATCATAAAGCCCCAGTGTGTGCCGAGGCAGTGCTTTTGCATTAAGCCTTGGTAACTTTTGCAGTAGTGCATCTCCTTCTAAACACTTGGGACTAGGTGATAAATATGATTTCCTCCCTTCCCCATATCCCCTCCCCCCTTTTGTTTTTTTAATTGAACTGGAAATGATCCAACATAGGTTTTCAGGCCTGGGTACAAGAACTCAACTTGTCATGTGGTGTCACATCAGATTGGAAGCCTGCAGACAGCGAGCCTGCCTGGATTTTCCAACACTCGCCTTTCTGCTATTCTAGTCACAACATCTCTGGTTGCAGCGGTGAGAAACCTCTGCTGATGATCATTGGAAGTGACTGCTCTTGTATGTTTTGGTTATGGGGGTAACAAAGCCTGTGAAATGCGACTTCATCCATGGAAAAATAATACTCTGAAATATTCCTTTGCCATTTATAATAGAATAATTTTCCACTTTCACATTTACATTAATATCAGTGGGTTTCTAATTCACAAATACTGTGCCCTCTGCTACTAATTGGTTATTAGGTTGGGTGGGCTCCTGTCGCGCCCTCGGTGCTGCAGCTTTCCCCGCTTCGCCTGTGCGCGCAGCCGGGTTGTTTACGTGTCTGCATCCCGCTGGCGGCAAGGAGAAGGAGATGTCCCTCACGCGGTCGGCGAGACGCTGCGCAGGGGAGTCTCGCCGCTCGCAGCAGCATCAAATGTTGGACGCCCCTTCAGAGCCGAGCAGTGTTGCGAGGAGGGGGTTACTGTTCAGGAGGAAATTCGTAAATAGTGCTCTAATACCTCTCCTGCTCTCCTGCACTCTGTGGAGTATCGGGGGCCTGCTAGGAGCATCCCTGTGGACCAGAGCGCTCCAGACCAGCTCCCGCAGCGGGTTTTCTAGCTGGTCGGCGTGGGGGTCGCGAGCAGGAGGCTGCTGCTTCCAGCTTCTCCACGAGGATGTGGTGAGCGTGTTGCTGAGGTGCTGCTGGAATATCAGTAGTGTTGTAAATCTAGTTTTAAAGGCAGGTGTGGGGATTTACAGCCTCCACAAAGTCAGAAAAGCAGTTGCAGTGACAGCAAGCTATGAACATGAGAAAATGGGTTGTCTGATTGCCGGGCGTAAGAGCCGAAGGAGAGGAGGAAGATAGATGAAGCAGCTAGGTGAATATAGCCAGAGAGGAATGAAGAAGCTGAACATCTCCTCTCCCTCCAGAGCTGCTTTTTTGTCAGTGACAAACAATCACGGGATGAGCAAAGCTGGTTTGGACCTGCAGCCAAGATAGTTACTATGATCTGGAAAAATCATCCCCAGAGAAGACTTTGCCCAAGGGCGGGGAGCACGCAGCGGCGCCACGTCTCCGTCTCGTGGGTCTAAACCCAGAGTTCCTGCTCTGTTTGTTGTTGTGTTCCAGGTGAGGCTTAAGGTCACCCAACGAAGGGCTTAAGCTGAACCTCGCACCGTGTCCTGGCCTGACGGAGGTGGCCGTAGGGCTGTGGGCTGGGCTGCAGGCACGCGAGAAGCGCCCCGAGGGATGCAGTGGGGTCCAGAACACTTGTGGAGGGAGAAGCGTTTGAAACGAAGGCAAGGGGCCCCATGGAAATCCTTTCCTAAAGCAGACCTGGTAAACACACAGTCATGAGGTCATTTACCAGAATTTGAGCTTTCATGATTGTGCGGTTTCTCACATTCTTCTGGTCTGGGCTTGAACCAGCCTCCTGCTGCGTGGGGTGGCCTGGATTTGTGGTCCCGACAGGCTTTGCCGAGCAGTTACTCCTGCCTGCATCCCGTGCATGGTTCTGGAGCTAAGGGCCGATCTTCACACGCCGGGCAGGAATGATTCAGAGCAGCTGGAGGTGTGAATTCCAAGTGCCCTGCTTGGACAGCCCTGTGTCGCTGAGGCAGAGCAGTCCAGAGGCACTCGGATTCTGGGAATGGGAAACAAAGAGGGCTGTAAAGCAGTTAATCAATTCATTTAAAAATTTTTATCCTTTTAGTCTTCTTGGAAGTAATCCAAAGTGCCTTGTGTAGACAAAGCTTTAAAGCAGATTATGCTAAATAGAAAGGCTACTCTTAAAAAAGCGGACCCATTTGTGTGGACACAGGATGGTCAGGAACAGCACTTGTATGTTTAAATCACTCTGTACTTTCATCTGAATTTAATTTTCAAGCACAGATTCCTTCAGACCTGGCTAACCTTAAACAGAAATTATGAAAGGAATGTGAACTGACTTTACTCTTTGCAATGCACTTCTGAAACATTGTTATGGCATCTTAAACTTGTCATTAACTATGTCATTACTGATTTTTTTTTTTTGTAGAAATTTATTAGTTAACATATTTCATATATGATAGTGAATATAATGCACATTTTAGGTGGGTAGAACCTGCCAGCTGGTTTCATTTAAGATTTTTCCAAGCTGGTGGAGAGGAACGTGAAAGAAATTTAATAGGAATATGAGCCCTCTAGGACATCTTGGACTTCTGGCCCAACCAAGATTCTTCCCATCTCTTTGTATACGTGCGTGCAAAGAGGAACATGCACTTCTGCAAAATCCAGGTAGCAGGAAAAGGTTGAAGGTTTTAGTGTCTGAGGCTTTTGGCAACCCACATAGTTATATTTGCCCTCGAGCCTGGAGCAGGGAAAAGAGCAACCCTAGCACAGGCAGTGCACACGTCATAGACTGTCTGTCCAGATCGATGGTTTTTAATACTTGCCACCTAATTTAGGGGCAATTTGTTGCAGAAGGCTCTAATTTTTCTCTTTCATGTATTGCTAGTCTTCTTTTCCCTCCTCCACTTTCCCTCCCATTTTGCCATTTGAAGAGGAAGAGAGGAAGACTAAAATACTCTGTGTGTTCTTCTTTAGTCATTTTAAGTTGTGGGGAAGAAAGGAAAAAAGCACTGCAGTATCTGATGTGCAGCAAGCACCCAGTCATCTCGTTTTCAGCTGCTGATTTTAGACTCTCCATATTTCCGCTGTCACTCAGCGCGTGCAAGCGGGTGCTTCAGGAGCTGCGTGGGACTTTTGACGATATGGAAGGGTCTGCTGAGCTGCATCTGTCCTGTGCTCCCCACCCTGCTTCCAGGGCAATCAACAGGTCGCTGTCTGTGAATAGTTAGCAGGTTTGTTTAAGTCAAATTCTGCTCGATATCCATAGGATCTGAATGCTTTTCCTGCTTCTATGGCAACTGCACATCCAAATTTGTGTTTTTCTTGCTGAACACTCTGAAGCTTTATTGCCCTTTGAAAGACTTGGTCCCAGAGGCTAAAGGTTGCTTGCGTGCCGAGGTTCCTGCGCCGCACACGCGAGGCCGGGCAGCGCGCGGGCGCTCCGGCACGAGGGCTGCTGTGTCGGCCTCGTTGCGCGCGCGCTCGGCATCGCCCTCCGCTTCGGCCCCGGCTGCCGTGTGGTGCTGTGCCGTGACAGAGCTGTGTGGGAGCGGGCTGAGCTCGCCTCGCTTTGCCCGGCTCGCCAGACAGGGAGCAGGTGTCCGGGGGCGCGCAGAGGCCGTTAGCCGGCAGAGAGGAGGGCTGCCACGAGGAACCGCGGTGTTTGTCCAACCCGGGCGCGTGGCGAGAGCCTCGCAGCTGCAGGCGAGGCACAGGAGCAGCGAGTACGTGTTTTTTGCGTGCAAATTTTGGATGTCTGATATGGCCAGTCAGCAAACCTAGCATTAGCCTCCCTCCACGGGCTGTACTTCGCTTTGCGTCTGCCCAGGTGCCAAACATCTGTTGGCGTCCTGGAAAGGTGCTCGGTGCCTCGGAAGTTCAGCTCCGGCTGAACCTCGGCTGTTGGGGACCTTGCTACCACACGACTGGAAGGTGGCAACTGCCACAGGATGGCTGAGCGTGACCTGCTACGTGTAATACAGGAAAATGGAGAGCAACCCCAAAGAAACACATGCTTAACGGCATTTGTCATCATTGAGGAGAATTTAGTGAATGGTGTTGTAGGAGGAAAAAGAGAAAGAGTGGAATCTTGGTAAGAAAAAGGTGAATAGCCAAGAAGTTTGAAGTTTATTTTGTTTTTCTAAGACAGAAATAAGGCTAACAGCCCTCTGACTTCAGGATGCATCTACAAATTTGAGAGTAAGAAGCAGAAATGAGGAGGGAAGTGAATGCATGAGGATCAGCATACCTTTAAAAGTTAGGAAGTAAGTTAAGGAGAATAAACTCCCTATATTTTCTATAGCTTAAATAGGAGTTAAATAACTCAATTTACTTGGTGGAGGTAATAGTTGATTCCAAAAAAAAAAAAAAAGTAGTTGTTACTACTGCATTTGGGAAGGGGTAAAAGAGAGTGATACATTTTGTAAATCTGTTCCTAATAAATGAAAATTTAATAACCTCTAGGGATAGGCACATGTAAATCACCAGCACTATAACGCAACTGTTCTAAAGAATTTTCAGAAAAGGCTGCAGGTCTGCAGACAACTATTTTTAATAACTCCTGCTATAGGGAGACTCAGATACTGGTGTTAGCAAGAGGAAGGAAGGGGGGGTGACTCATTTGAGCATATTCCAGCTTGTCTGGCTTTAATCCTCATCATGATATTGGTAAAAATATTGCAATATTAAATTGATTTAGAAAGCCAGACCAATGAATGCCTGTATCGCTTTGTGGGAATGCCTTAGGAACACGGCAGCGCTCTAGGAACCTGTAGGTGTGACTTGGGAGAGCTGCCTGGATGTAGCAGCGCTGCGTCTGAATGGCCCCGTGCGGCTGCGGGGACAGCCCGACCCTTCAGTCCTCCATTGTCCCTGGCTCCCGCTGCCTCGGGAGCATCGGGATAGCCAGGGCCAGCCAGGGCTTTGGCAAATCTGTCCCCCTGTCCTGACACGTTAGCGCCAGGTGGTGATGCATTAAGAACTGACTAACTGTTGTTTAAAAGTTAGTCATCGGTGGTGAATCATTATCAAATGGGAACACTTCTAGAAATGTGTTTTAAGGAGGCGGGTTTCCATCAGACCTTTTCATCACGCATCTGGAAGCGAATGCAGCATCGCTACTGATAAAATTGGGAGGCCGTGCTATGCAGGCAGGGTGGTAAGTGAGGACAAGGCGGTTATACAGAGTAATTTGGGTGTGTTGGTGAGCTGTATTGAACAAAAATGCATTTTAATAGAAGCAAGATCACAGGGCCTGCAGGTGACACATGTCAGCACAGTGACGGGTAAGAGCCCAAGGAGTAGCCTCCTTCAGGGTACAGGGAGTAAACAGCTCGATGTGACTGACAGGTCTGGAGGAGCCTGCCAGAAGCAGGGTCGAGTCAGAAGGAGTCGGAGGAGGTGCAGGAGGGCTGATGGTGCCGGGGTCTGCTGAGGGAGCCGAGAAGCTCCTCCCGGATCAGCCAGTGGGATGACCTGGGGACAGCAGCGCTTGCAAGGAGAGCAGGGATCCACCACGGGCGTGAGGCTCGTGGCTGGGAGCTGACAGAGGCCGCACTAGGCTGGAAACCAGGTGTGCATCTGTAAGGAAGGGTCAGGGAGCAACAAATAAATGACCAAGGAAAGAGGTGGATTTCCCCCAGATCCGGAAAGCCTTTTTGCAGGTGCTGTGTTAGGCAACCAAAGGTTTGGCTTACAGCTGCGTGTACTTTACTGGCCTAAATGCAGGTAAAACTGAGCATAGAGGTTTGTCGTGTCCCTGTAGCATCAGTATTTTATGGATGAACTGTCCTGACATGCAAAGTAAAATGTTCCTCACATGCACCGTGCTGAATAAGTGAGCACCAGCTGGCCTCTCTGATGGACAGTATAGATTGTGTTTGTACATATATATACATACGTGTATGTTTATATGTGTGTGTGTGTATCTATCTCTGTATGGAACTTATAGCTGGATGGTGCCTCCTGATCCGCAATACCTAGTTATTCTGTTATATATTTGGAGAGATGTAGAGGAAATTGGGAGTCGCCTGTTGCTCCCTGGGGAGTTTCTCGGCAGGCAGCCTGGCTCCTCGCGGCTTCCTCACCTCATGTGTGTGAGGATGCGACGGGACGAGCGGCCGGGATGAGCGGTAGGGAGCACTGAGTGAGGGGAGGCCGGGGCAGCGAGTGCTGCTGCAGCAGGGCTTGCAGGGAGCAGTTAACCCCGGACCTCCCCGCCGCGTGGCGTCCCTGTGGTGTGAATTAGTCTCTTTCTAGGAAGGATTAGGAACCTCAGGAAATGAGATTATTTGGTCTAACATTTAAAGTAGTGTTCTGGGGTTTAAAAGCATTTTGTACCAAAGGGGATCTAACCTGGTGGGCAGCTTGTTATCCAGTTGTTTGGCAGGGAGCTTCTTTCACAGAAACATCTGGCTCTAGCTGCTTTCCACAACAGGAACTGGTGATTCAGAGACCGCTTCTATATTTACCGTGGCCCCCGCTGAAGCAACGTTGAGGGTGTGTGTTAGGAGGGGAGGTGGTGATAAAGGCTCCCTGTGCTCTCAAATGCGGCCCTGCCTTGATTACAGAGCGGAGGTGCTGATACCCAACCGGCGCGTACGCGTCGGGCAGCAAGCTGGCCTCACGGGCTCAGCTTCTCAGGGATCCCGTTCAAAAACGGTAGAGTGACAGTGTGCAAAGTCATGGCAGATAAAAAGTTTGAGGACCGGTGTCTTTAGATGCGGAGAGAGCAATGAGAGCGGGCCAAGGAAATTTCACACGTGGGGAGGAGAAGGCCCAGCTGTGGGTTTGTGACGAGCAGTGTGTGTGCCGGCATCGTGGCTGCCGTGCGGCGGTTCCGCTGCCGCTTCACCTGACTGGAGGGCTGGGCAGTGCCCTCGCCGGCAGCGCCTGCCTCGCGGGCCAGAGAGCCCTTCTGTGCTTCTCCTAGCCTGTGTCCGCACGGGAGCGCCCGTGCCTGCCCAAGGACACCCCTCAGCTCCTGTGTGGCTCTTGGGAGCCACCTCTTTGCTCTACCCAAGAGTCCTGGTGAAAAGGAGGCTGCTGAATTACAGTCCTCAAGTAAGACTAATGGCGAGAGAAGTTTTTAGGACTTCAGCATAGTCCTGCTGCCCTGGGCTGCCTGTCTAGTTTAACGTAGCATGAGCCTGGCAGAGCAGCAGGTAGGAGCGCTGGAGCTTTGAACAGAGGAAGATACTGTGTTAGGGCCATGGGTGCAACAAAGCATCAACGAGCTCTGCTCTCTCAGAAGAGCTGTGTCGGGAAGTGCACTGTTCAAGTGTGGGACGCTGTGGCCCTTGCAGGAATGCAGCATTTTTTCCTGCACATGCTCACTCTAGTACATTTTGTTTTTTGCAGAAAATGCTAAATATGTTGGAAATACAAATGATATACTGCAGCAAAAGACTCTTCTGAGGTTCTTTTTTTAATGAAAGATATTTATTTGCTAAGTGAGTTTTCAGTAGTTCATGCTATTGTACTACTCGCATGATGTCTTACTGTGCCTCTGGTCTGATCTGGGCTGTGATGACTGCATAAATGGCACCATTTGCTAACTGTAGAAAGATGGCTTGATCTGTAAGAGACAGTTTTGTGCACACATGTGTTTTACAATGTAATTGTAAATCAAAAATTAGGAAAGTTCAGTTATTGCCAAATACAAGCTGTATTCATAGCTCTTGGTGTTCCTGTCTGCCCACAGGAGCTGCAGGAATTAAAGGAGATCATAGGGGAAACTGAAGTAACTTTTGTACTTTACTGGAGTGGGGAAATAATGAAAGAAGTTATGTACTCTCAATTTTCAAGATGTCTTAGATTTTTAGGTGGTCTTTGGCCTTCTATCAAGGAACATGTTGCTGGCATTCTGGTTTTGTGCATTAAAAAAAAAAAAAAAAAAAGCAAACACTAGGAGTTCCCTTAGCTTTAATTTATAGAGAAAGAACTGTACTTTGCGATCATGTTTTGACCATTTTGGGTTTTGGCATATGGTTGTGGTAATTCATAATTTTATATTCTTTGGGTCTCAGTCACTTAAATTACTAAGAAAACGTAGTTTGTCTTGTGATGATTGGTAAGCATGTGTTGCGGTTGGCAGGAGGACCTTGTTTAGGAGCTACTGGATCAGACCTGTGGTCTGTTGTGGCTTTGACAGTGCCAACTGTCTCAGAGAAAGGCTGAGAAAAATATAGCAGCTACTTTCAGCAACATAACCCAGTTGTAAAAGGCAGTTCGCAATTTCCATTGGTCTATCACTTGCTCATCTTTGCCTTGGAATATGGAGGTGTAGAGCTCCTAATTAAAAATTAAAAACTAAAGAAAGAAATGTAAGTCTAGCCTTGGCAATTAGAATGTTTCATATTAGTCTGTTTATGCTTTTGCTGGTGGGCTTCCATAACACTAATAAACTTTAATTTTGATTCTCCGTTATGGTGAGAGGTGCTGCAAGGATCTTTATTCTGATCTCTGTTCAAACTGCAATTCCTCGCAGCTCATAAGAAGTCATTTATGTAACTGGATACATACTGATGATGTGCCATCATCACACAACTTTTTTTTGTTGTTGTTAACTGAAGACAGTAAAGATTTCTTAATCGGTGAGTCACAGTTGCTCTTATTGTTGATCTTATTTATATGAGTGAGATCCTGTAGTCTAAGCCTCTTGGCCTTTACCTCCGTGGGTGTTTCAACTTTTGGTGAGGTTTTCGTTTTAAAGACACTTCGTGATTATTCATTTCATTTATCTCTCACGCTTATACAGCCAGTGGTATCCTCTCCCGTTAGGGATGGAAGCACAGCTTCACTGCAGTTCCTTTCTGTCAGCCTAACAAAGTGAGTACCGGTGGGAACGGCCTCCTTCAGCAAGTAAGTCTGGGCTGGGGCAGGGGAAGGGCTGGAAGCCAGTGGCTTGTGCGGGGCGAAGGAGCCTCGTCCCTGGTTGAGCTGAACTCCACGTGGGAACCTCGGCCGCTCTCCCGGTTGAGAAGCGCAGCCGTAGCCTCCGAGCCCCACACACTGTGCGGGAATATGGGCAGCATCTCATGTGGGACAGCTGCCCGGTTGGAGGCCCTGGGAGCTCACAGGGTTGAGGAGGAGCTCTAATAACTGGAGACAAATATAGCAACGTTTCCTACTAATTTATATTCTGCTCTGATATCTGTACTAAATTGCTTTTCAGAATAGAGCTGCATACTAAGCAGTAATGGAGGCTGTTCCAACGTATTCCTAATACTTGTGAACTGGTTTAGGATGTCTTTAATTTGTGATTTTCTCGTGCTGAAAATATTGCTGATGTAGGAAATCAAGGGGTTTTGTTCTTGCCACTAGCATAGGCTCACAGATTCTTCCTCCTAAAGCTGGTCAAACTTGAAACTGTTGCCTTCCTTAAACACTGTGCCATGTTATACAAGATGAAATCTGATGCAAGTCAACTGAATTTGGGGGTTGTAATCTTTCTGAGACAGGATACGTGGATTACACAATGCATAATGCAATGAGGCCTTGGTATAGAATAGGATATTGAACCCTTTATGTAATATAAAAATTAAGTGCTAGCAGAGTCTAGCTGTTGGTCTTAGAGTCACCTTTAAGAGTGCCAGGGAACTCTGTTCTAGAGGCCAAAGGCTGGTGCTGGACCAAGCAAGCAGGGAGCGTGCAGCGTAAGGGCTGTGGGAAGGGGGAGCCCCCTGAGACGCAGCACGAGGAGGCAGAGGAGCATGGTGCTGGCGAGCCACGAGCAAGACGGCAGCCTCCCATCGAGCCTAACGAAGGATGGCCTTCACCGCCAGCTCCTACTGCACTGGCTCTTTCTTTTCTTGACTTGGAAACAAAAATAATGTCCAAATTGTCTTCCCAGATGTGACAAAGTAGATTCCAGATGGGATGTTTCTGCAAAGAACTTCTGATGCAGAAGCAGTTCGCTGTGAACATGGACATGGCTGTGTCCATATGCAAAATTGTCAGCCCACAGCAGTGGGACATCTCCTACCTTCTTCAGGTCGCTGTTTGGATCTCTCCTGGGAGGTCCCTTGTTGCTGTGTGTGAATGTGCCAGGCTTGGTGACAGGCATCAAGAACAGCCCTTCTGACTTCCTGAGCCAAGTCTTTTTTGGGAAGGGGATAGAAAGAATAATCTAATTAGGTTTTGGTAATCCTTTTTTTTTTTATTATTTATTTTTATTTTTTAATATAAATAACCAAGAGAGAGATTTTATGCAGTTAGCCTTTAAGGAACAGAAAACAAAGATCAGAATTGCTATTTAGCATCAGAATAGCTATTTAGCATGGAGAGGAAAAAAAATCCCACAAAACTATGGTAGTTTTCTGGCTTGAGACATAATTTGGCATACAAAATTTTTGGTCAAAGACAGGCTGTTGCAAAATTTTATAATAAATGAAATTGATGGTTTCGTTCATGTTTTGGTCTGCCCATGACAAATGCTAAACTTTTAATGGAAGGTTTATGGGAATGTAGTCATATGTATATTATTGCTGTACACCCACATTCAGAGGCAGGAATCCAAGTGTGCAGATGAGATAGCAGAAACATAAATAAAGCACTTGGCCAGTTGTCTTTAATGCAATTTCTTGACTAGATCCTTGATAAAATAGTGCCAGACTCACGACTAATCAAAGATGACTCGCATTAAGCTGTGACGTGACACGGGTCACTGTCTGGGCGCTTTCTGGCCATTTGGTGGCTTTGCTTTGCCTTGGGTCAAGAGTTTGAAAGGAGAGACGGGTGCTCAAGCAACCCCGGACGTTCCCGGAGAGCTGCCAGTCGCCTCCGGCTTCCCTGTTCCCTGGGCGAGGGGATCGGGCCGGGCCAGCTGGGAGCATGGGTGACTCTTTGTGCTCGTGGGAGAGGAGCACAGCGGCTGTCCCAGAGTAAAGGGAGCGTCAGTTGCTCCCCTCTCCCGGCTTTGTGTGTGTGAGTAGGCAATGCCCTACCCCATGGTATAGAAATACTGCTGTAAGAGACATGAAAGAACAGTTTGCCTTCAGAAAAATCCTGAGTCTTCGCCCTGTTCTGCCAGTACAGCAAGGGGCCCGACTACATCTCTCTCTGTCCCTTGTATTACCTGCAGCTGATGGCACGATCAGAACCAGGGCTCTGCCATCACTGATGAGGGGCTCGCATAAGCTCAGGCTTTCCATTTACTCCACGTTGTTCATTATGGAAAATCTTTTGGCATCTTGGTAGAAGAGCTAAAAGGTCATTTGGAAGGACCCTTCTTCTCCCTGGTCACCATGATGCTAAAGGTGCCTTCTGGTCTCGTCCTGCTCGTTATCTGAGCTTGCACAGAACATTTTTGTGGATCTGACTCAGCGTTGCTCAGTATATGAAATTCATGGTGTTAGGTTGCATAGTGAGGCAATGGTAGCAAGAAACACCCGACTGCTTTGTCTTCCTCCAGAGTCTCTCTGGACACCTCTGCTGCTGGGCAGCTGCTTTAAACGATGAGTAAGTTGCTAGAAGAGACTTGCACGGCAAGCAGGTGGGGTGAGGGGGTTGATGCGGTGCTTGCAGGGACACAAGGAGCTGCCTCCATGGGCTGAGCAGGTTGCTCACAGCTCGTGAATGTCCCGCGTGTCACAGGCAACAGCGAGCAGCGGGACCGGGGGCCTGTGCAGGCGGCTGCCGCAGAGGTTACCGCGGGCGCCCGGCTGGGGCTGCAGCAGTCACAGCAAGGTGAGAAGGTCGGGGAAGACGTAGCAGTTCCACTGGAGCATCTTTTTCCAGGAGACACCTACGTGATACTTCACTTACTGCTGGGCAGAGCATACAGCTGGTGCGGGAATGAGATCTGTCTATAGATAAGATTAAATACAGTTCTGCCTTTCCACAGTTTTGTTTTGCTGCTTTGAGCTGAACTGAAGCGCGTGCTGAGAAAGCTGCCTTGCCTTTGTTAAAACAGATTTGACTGGAAAAGGTAGGTTTCAAGAGCTGCTTGTTTAGTATCTTATTTTTGAGATAGCATCAATCTCAAAGCCGTGGGAAGGAGCGTGGCTAAATATATAGGAATGTTGTAAATACAGATGGATTTATCTGGAGGTACTGTTAAGCCTTTTCAAAGATAACAGTGCATAAAAAGGTTAAGTTTGATTATACTCTTAATCGTGCTATTACTCCATTTCTGTCTTCCTTCTGGAGGCCTGATTATTTTTGTTTTCTTGCTCTGCATTTTACGGCCAGGGGCACTTGCCATTGCCTAACCAAGAACTGGCTTCCAGCAGCGAGCTGTATGGGACAAGGCTTGGCTGCCCGCTCCGCCACAGAGGTTACAATTCCGTCTCGAACACTGGGGTCAGATCATCATTTAAATATTTACATTTGCTAAATTTAAATCGGAGGCTGTCTGGAAATGTTGGTGCAATGGCAGCAAGCAACACATTTGAGCCTCACCTGACCCTTTTTCGCTAAGTTGCAAGTCTGCTTGTTAGAGCAGGAAGGCTGCTGTGTGAGGAAAGAGAAGTGTCTCGGAACAGGTTTTAATGCAATGTTCTGAGTGAGATTTTGGAAAAAAAAATACATCATAAAAAGGAGGGAGGTGATGTGAGCCCATTGGCAAGATCTCGGAATTTGAAAATGCGTAGTAATGTAATTCCTTTTTCTGCGTAAGCGCTGGATTGAGGTACACACCCTGCACCAAGCAATTATAGGACTAGGAGGACTTAAGTAAATAGCTTGCCTCCTAACAATGCTGCTTAGGTTTAGAGGAGGAAAAAGAAATCAAGTGAACCTCACTAAATCCCTTTGAGGATAAAGGCTTCAGCTGCCAGCATTCCCCTGGCGTGAACCCAGCAGAGGTTCAGATGTGGGAAGCTGGAGGAGGACGCGCCGAGCGTCCCAGTACCAGGTCACAGGCACTGCCATTAATGCTGAAGCATCAGGTGTAGTTGAAGGTGCTGGTGTCCGATGGTAACATTTGTAAACTTAACAGGCCATGGCTTAACCTCCCCAAGCCAGCAACGCAGTGCCAAGTTCCTGTTCACGCAGCCGCGGAAGGTGCCCCCCTTCCACACGAGTTCTGGGCACGATGAGGCAGAGGCCGGCGGCGCGTGGGCTGTGGGTCAGCCCGAGGTGTTTGCCGAGGAGCCACATGAGTCACCAGCACCGTGTGTGCGCGAGCGGAGCCTCTTCATGCCACAAGCTTCAGAGCCACGTGGGCTTAACTCAAAGCAAATTTTGATAATGGTTTAGGCTCTAAACCATTTTTGGACTGTTCTGTTTCTCAGATTTCTAAATTAAAAATATATAATTTTGTTACAACTTTTTTTTGTTCTTCTAATGTATATAACGGCTATTGTTAATTGTGTCTCTGTTTCTCAGTGATAAAAAAGCAACCTCTGGGGAACAGACTTAGCCCATGTGCTTTTATTCTGGTGCTGCTTGCTTTGCATCTTCATAAATTCCCCAAGTGTTGTGGTCTGGAGAAGCACCAGATGTTCACTGTGTGTCCATGCACTTGTGATAGTGGTGATGAAAACACTGCCAATATATCCCTGTCGGAAAGACAACGGAATAGCAGCAGGTTTGGAAATGGCAGAGGGATTAACTGTTTCATGCTTGACAGCGAGCAACTAGCGTGGTTGCTTGGCTCGTTGTGCCTTCCCATTCCAGCGTCCATCTGTCCGTGTTGGCGCCGGTTAGAGCAACTCAGAAGCGTCCAGTTGCGTCTATGCTTGGGGTTGGGCAGTACCAAATAAACTCTATTTTTTTAGTGTTACTGCTGCGGATGTATTTTAGGTATTCTGTGGAAGAAGATACAAAGTGTCTGCTCTCTGCTCTCCCTTCACTCCAGTTAGATGAAACAGCAAGTCTCTTGTTTGGGGTGTGAGCTCTCAGCCCTAGCGCTGCTCTTGCCCTCTCTGGTGGTGTCTTGCCTGGAGGGACCCCAGTTGCGATCGTGCAGGTAAGGGTGGCTCCAAGGGCAGCCTGCGGTTTGGAGCACGTGTGTGTGCGCGTCCACACGTGCTCACACTGACCGTGTTCCTTGCCCTCACCTGCAAGACGTGCTCATTACGCTGCCAAGGGCTTCAGTTCGGGTGGCCGCGCTCTGCAGCCTTTTCCCGAGAGGAGAAACTGCCGCAGAATTTCTGTGCCTGCAGGGAACCATCCTTGCTGCTAGGAAAAGTCGCTTCAGAATTTATTCCTGCGGGGTTCAGCCTCATTAGTCTTGGTTTCCTGCGTGTTGCCGCACTAGGTGGTTTGTTTTGTAATTATAAAATGATGCTGAACTGGAGCATGGGGAGCAGTGACCTACAGCCAGGACTGGTTTTCAGGGTCTCGTAGTGAGAAGCGCAGCTCTGGGCTTTCAGTGTAAAAGCGATCCTTAAACAGACCTCTGCAAGGGTGATTTACAGTGAGAGAAGAATGAGGTCCGATTGGAGAGTTTATTGTTAGGGGAATTGTGGCCACTAATACTGCTTTTTAAATATCGTCACCCTGATTACAAAACTGCCTGTGTAGGAGTGATGTATAGCACTAGACCTTCAAAGTGCTGGTAAACAAGGAAGATTCAGGATAAACACAAAAATAGCAAGATCCAAAAGTGGGTTAGAGGATTATACAACCTGAAAAAGTCCCAACTTTGAAGGATAGAATTTTCAAAGGTAAAAAGTGACTCTTATTTTTTTTAATGCAACTAATTTGTATAAAAGGATACTGACCTGACTTTGCTTATGTGAAACAAGAATCTTATTGACTCCAAATATACTGAAGTCTAACATTTCTCTGCGGCTTGAGTTACTAGGTTTTGTTCATTTGCCATTTACTGAAGTGCTTAAAGTTTTGTTCATTTTGTTCATTAAAAAAAAGGGGGAGGGCAGTTCATTCCCCAGTTTGGGGTGTTTATTTACAGTCTGTCTTGGGGAGATTATATATTACCTTTAGGGGAAAGTCCAAAGTCGTAGTTGTGCAATTTGGGACTGTGGGTAGGAGGGAGGTTGTTTATGGCAGCTTGGCTGGTGTTTTTTATTGTTACTGTTTTGAATGAGTTTATGAATCGTGCCAATTAATCCTCCTCCTTAATCCTGTAAGTATGTTATCAAATAACAGCATCTTCTTTCTTTCTACATCCACACGCAAACTACTGCAGGTCTCCAGTTCCCAAGCTGGAGTGTTTTTCCTCTATGTGAAATCTCCTTTCAGCTTTGTTGTACCAGTTTTCTCCTCATTCGGTTAGCACCGTTATGTCAACAGTGCATCTTGTGATAAAAACATCCCTGAAATAGTACCTGCATGTTGCCATGCAATTAATTTTGAGAAAATGAAATCATAGGAATAAATATCCCGCCCTAAAGAAATGTCCTTACCCTACAATATCTAATAAGCCAAAGCAATAACGCTGTGCTCAGTTGGGGGTAGCTGAAGAGGAGTAAAGCTGCCCCTGTCGGGCAGATTGATCTAAGACTAATGGAACTGGCTGCGATCAAATCTTGTGGAGAGCGGCCTTAAGGAAGAAACAGTGAGTAGAAATTCTGGTTGTTCTAGTTTGGAGGGAGGGGGCAAAAAGAGAGAAGGAAGTTGTCTTCCTTCTGGTGCTGTGTGTGGGGTCTTCCTGAGACAAAAGCAGTGATGAGGAAGGATGCGATTCCCTGCATCTCCCTGCTGTTCTCGTGCTCTGGTGTTAGTTCCTCTCTGAAGCAGTGTTTTCGTGCATTCCTCTGTGAAAAGTTACCCGAGTGTTTGAGGGATCATATATCCATGGTTAGCGCAGTTTGGGGTTTTGCTTTGCAGTCTGCTGTAGCCTCAGTTGTGCCTAAAGCTGCTTAGCTCCCTGGAGTCCTGTCAGGTAGAGCAGAGCCCTGTAATCCCCGTGGATTAATGCAGCAGAGAGTTGGCTGCTGCTTTTCAAGCAGAGTGCTGCTTCCCTCTTGCTGGCCACAGCCTAGGAAATGCTGCTGCATTCCCGGCTATGGTTGCTGGGGCAATTTGCCTCTGTTAGGTTCCCAAACCTATTGGTGCCTTGGTTAAACCTCTTCCAGTTTGTTTTAAACTTTTATTAATCCCAGATATGTAATAACCAGTGCAGATGATGAATTAATCTCTGTGTTTCAGGACACATACATAGATTTCATCTCTTTTCTGAATGACTAGTACATTATTTTTTCAAAGGCTCTGGGGTTCTTCTTGGGTTAGATTCTGTAAGAATTAAAAAAAGTGCCATGTTTTTGATCTTTGCAGATTGTCAGTGAAGCTGTTGACATTCAGTGCACCCCGTGCAGGACGAATCTCATAATCTTATCGAATTGAGGTCTAATTGTCTGTCTTAATGGGATATTTCAGAAGTAGAAAAACAAAGGAATTAAAATCATTAGCGGAAAGAGAAATATACAGAGGAAATAGATTTAAACCTATGATGACTCGATCAAACACAAGCAAGCAAAGCCTTTTAGTTATGGGAAAACTTCTTTCTTCTTAATTTCCTGTGGGAAGGGAAAAACTAATTTTGTGCATAACAGCACTTTTTCTTTTGACTACAAATGTTTTTTGTTGTTTTGGGGGAAAATTCTTGAGCAGTTGCAGTGGCAAGGCTAACTCAAGAATCTTTTTGTTTTCTGAGACAAAGTGGGCTTGTTTGGAGTCCTGGGAACCCGAAAATAAAATGAGAGATTTGTGTGCTGCAATTCTGTTTTTGTTTGTTTGTTTTAACTTTGAATTTGCTTTAAATATGTTCTTAAAACAGAAGGGCCAGTGATTTACAGGGGAAGATAGATGAAGTTTTTATCAGTGAGTGCAGGAAGAAGTAGGATGTAAATAAACATCAGAGTGACATACCAGTCTGCTGATTCCTTTTCCTCTAATTTCTGTATTTAAACTGTTTTTTTTTTTTAGGAAATACCTGGGTATGTCCACTTTTTATTTCAACATTTGTAATCTGAGGTATGTCAGAAAAAAAAAAAACCCTAGGTTAATGACATTCTGAGGTCACGTACTACAGCTTTTTAAGACTAACAAAAGGATTATAGCTAGTAAACAGTATGATTGATGATAGTAATGGTGGTTGCCTCTGCGGATTTAGCTTGGGCCTATAACTTAGAGCAAATGTGATGTTGTCTTTGTCAGTGCTCATTGCAGCTGCAGTTGTTTCTGTATTCTGGTTTCACTGAAGTACATTTCAGTTTTTGAACTCAAATCTAAGGGAAGCATGCCTAAAAATACCCTACCTTTTGCAGCAGATGTGCACATGCTTGTGTTAAATTGGATCTTACTAGGAAACATTAAAACCTACTTTATATACCTGAAAAAAATAAAGCGGTTTTGGTTCTAGAGCTTTCTGTCACATCAGCAATGAAAAGGGAAGTAGTACTTCTGTGCTTTCAGGATTTAACTGCTTTTCTTATGAAGGTCTTGGGAGGTAGCAAGAACAAAATGGCACTTTGAAACCGTTGCTTTGTTTGGCCAAAGAATTTATTTCTAGGAGAGAGAATCCACCCAGGCAATAGCTGTGGGTAATGGGCCTGGAGCGAGGAGCGGCCAGTGTTATCCCGGGGAGTCGTCCAAGGGGCACAACAGGAGCCAAAAGTGCTGGGAACGTAAGGGCTATTTGGTGGAAGCAAAGAAATTCCTTATTCTGTGCAGTTACACAGCCTCACACATCATACTTGAATTAAGATCTGTGCTTATTAAACCTGCACTAAAGTATGTGATCTTTAAAAGGAGAATCTCTCCCCTGAATTCTGTGCTGGGTACTGCAGATTGCTTCTCTTCCAGGGCCACTGCTCCCTGCGCTGGATATTGGTACACTGAGATCTAGACGCAATGTTCTACTGAGCTGCAGCTTCCTCGTGGCGCCTTTTGAACCGTGAGGGCTAAAAAGGTGCCTGTTTTTTCCTTGAAAAACCTGCTGTTTTGGCTTTTCAGCTGCATAGCATTTTATGTTCTTCAGGTGCCTGCCTAAAAGCTACTTTCATCATTTTCCCAAAAAAAACCCACATTGATGTTGATGGGAGAAGTTGAATATTAGTGATTCTGGTGTTTTAAAATTTAAATGCATTTTTTCTCTTACTATCAAATCATCATAAGGGTTTACCATGAAACCGCAACCTCAGTCTGGCACCCTTAAAGGAAGACAAAAATTAGTGGTGAAAATACCTTAAATGTAATCCAAATAGTATTCCAGGAAGTTGGATTTGAAAGCAGATTTTAAATCTTGTAGATGGTTAAATTTGAGAGAGAAAGAGAGAGAGAAATCACTGTATTAGATGTATAGTTCTGACTAACTCTGAGTAATTCTTAATATTTTGAATTTTCCTAGGCATTCTGTAGGTGAGTTACAGCCTAACCACCAAAATAAAAGTTAACTTTTGCAGTTAATAAGTAAGTGAAGTCAAGGCCTGATAAACTGAATGATAGAGTTAATGGAGAACGCATAAATACATTTATAGTTTGTCAGTCAGAGTGTGTCTTGCACTCTTTGTAGGCACTCTTTGTCTTCATTTTGATTTTTTTTTTTTTTTTCATCTCAAAGCATGTACGTATTTTAGCTGTGTGAGGAGGGAAGCTGGCCTGCGTTTCCTGGAAGTGATTTTGCTGCCTCGAGGCAGGTCTGCCCCACTCCTGTGACACACGCCGTTTTGACGGTAATCCCACGCTGGGACTTTTCTGTGTTTCGTAACTGCTAATCCCCACCGGAGCAGCGGCCGGAACAGCGGCTCTCCCGTGAGCGGCAGCGGCTGGAGGGACGGGGCGCGTTCGCGGCGTTGGCCGTGGCGCGCCGAGGTGCAAAGCTCCTGTTGCATCGCGCTGCCTAAGAGGATTACGCCGGCTCTTATCGGGTTTCCTACCCTCTTTTGAAATCCTTTTTGTGTGTGCAAGGCAGAAATCTGGTGGAGATGTGTGCTTTCTTTGTTTTCTTTTCTTTTTGAAGCATTTTACTGTCCTAAGCCTGTCAGTAGGACTGCCGCGTGCTCTCCCGCTTCGTTCCTGTTGCGTTAGCCGCGTAGGGCAGGGCTCGACTTTCAGTGCTTCACCCGCAGGTCCTCGCGGCGGGAGTGGAAGTGCGTGGTCATTCCACGAAGGGCGTCTTTGCAGGCAGCGCCCCACTGTCGCGAGATGGCTTCCCGCGCGGCGCCTCGCGGTGCCATGCGAAGGAGACGGCCGTGGGCAGGAGAACGGGCGGCAGCAGCTGCCCCTGCTCGTCACAGGAGACCTGTGGTCCCTCTTCTCCCTCACTGTGGGCCTGGGGCGCGGTGGGACGGTGCCTCAGCGAGGGACTGCAGAAGCAGGCGAGACCGTGGAGGGGTAGAAGTGGCTTCCAGGAGAGCCGCTGCCCGCAGCAGCCCTGCTGCCCGCTCCCATGCGGCAGCAGCTCCCCGGCAGGTAGCAGCGGCTCCAGGGAATCACGGGGGTCGTTTCCCCCATCTGTTGACGTGAGTGCTGACTAACACTCCTCCTCTGCACGCCCTGGGTACTCAAATGTCCGCAGCAGAGCCCTGGGCCTGGCGGCGGTGCCGTGACTCAGTCAGGCGAGCGGGAGGCCGCAGTGCCCTCGCCATGTGCGGAGCCATGGGACGTTTCCCGATGGGGATGCGGAGGGAGATCCGGCGGTGGCGCCCACCCGTCCCCTAGGGAGCCGACTCATGGCTTGGTGCTGCGGCAGCAAGGTGGGCGCTGCCCTGTGTCGCGTGAGGCGCGCGGAGCAGCGCGGCGGCGAGCGCTGCGTGCGGACACCTCTGCTAACGGTGCGTGTGGGGAGACGGGACCGATGGCGCCGCGCGATCACTGGCAGCCCTTGAGGCTCTGTACATCGTGGTGCCACCACCTGTGAGCGGGGCACCCTCCGCTGTGGGGCGGCCCATGGCGGGCAGTGTGAGGCCGCTCGGCTCGAGGCCCTGCCTGCTCCTCAGCGCCTTCCCGGCCCTGTTCCCCGGCCATGTGCATACGCGGGCTGTGAGCTTCGCTTCGGAAGCGCCAGATTTGGGTCATGGGTTCAGCATTTAAAATGATGATTTTACCACATCCTGCTTACACAGGAAGCCTGTGTGTTTTGTTTTTGTTTTTCCTTTCTTTTTCTAAAATAGCTGATAAATTGAATCCTCCAGTCTTTGTCAGAGCAAGCTATTTAAAGCCGAAGGGAGCTTGGGTTCCCAAACCCGTTTGCCACTTTGGTGTCTCAGTGCAGAGTTTGAAACTCAAGGTAGAGCCTTGTAACTTGCTCCTGTGCTGATCGGCTTCCTGCGATCACCAGGCTGTGAAAACGGCCTGAAAAATATTCCCCGCTGTGCTGTGGAGATAAACCTTTGTTTTTGCTTGGATAGTTGGGTTGTGTTTTTCTGAGATAAGATTATTTTTCATGAATTAGAAAAGAATTTCTTTGGTACCATTTGGTCCAGTAAATAGGTTATATTTGTTTTTCACCATAAAACCTGTGAATAGATAAATGGGAAAAAAAAGTCTTGTGCAGAAATTTCACGTAGTAGCTACAAGGCACTCACTTGTGCTGTGGCGCTTAAGAGAAGGGAGCCAGTGAGCCCGGTGGTCCACACGGACATAGCAAGGAGTGGAGGTGTTGGGGATTCTGTAAAATACAAAGAAATGAGAGGTCTTTCTTGTAATGTAGCAGGCAACCTAAGATGTGCTGTGCAGAGTGGGACATGCCACAAAATATAATGAACACGGAAATCTTTTGGTGGTCTCCATGTCAGGGTGCAAGTGTTTTTAAATAGTAAATAACCTGTTCACCAGGCAACAATGCTGATTTTGTTTCTCTTTTCTTGTAGGAATGTTTACCCTTGCAGAAGTTGCATCGCTTAATGACATTCAGCCAACCTATCGTATCCTGAAACCATGGTGGGATGTGTTTATGGATTATCTAGCTGTTGTTATGTTAATGGTTGCCATTTTTGCCGGAACCATGCAGCTGACCAAAGATCAAGTGGTCTGCTTGCCAGTTTTGCAGTCTACTGTAAATTCAAAAGCACAAGCCGGCACATCAGGGGAGGCTGACGTTACCACTATTGAAACAACCACTGCTCAAGCAGAAGCTGCATCACTGAGAACGGTTTCCTCTGGAAGTGCTCCTACTCTAACACCTGATGTACCTCTGAGCAGAGCTACCTCTTCTCAGTACCAACCCACTGAATCGGGTCACGCGCTGAAGAAGGAGCAGAAAGATTCTTCAGGTCGTAAAACCAATTTGGATTTCCAGCAATACGTATTTATTAACCAGATGTGCTATCATTTGGCTCTTCCTTGGTATTCAAAATATTTTCCCTATCTTGCCCTCATCCACACTATTATTTTAATAGTCAGTAGCAATTTTTGGTTCAAGTATCCCAAGACTTGCTCCAAAATAGAACATTTTGTATCCATACTGGGGAAGTGCTTCGAGTCCCCGTGGACTACCAAGGCGTTGTCTGAAACGGCATGTGAGGACTCCGAGGAGAACAAGCAGAGGTTAACTGGTGCCCAGTCCCTGCCCAAGCATGTTTCCACTAGCAGCGACGAAGGTAGCCCAAGCGCAAGCACTCCCATGATAACAAAAACTGGCTTCAAGTTTTCGGCTGAAAAGCCAGTGATTGAGGTTCCTAGTGTGACTATTTTGGACAAGAAAGATGGAGAACAAGCCAAAGCGCTCTTTGAGAAGGTCCGCAAGTTCCGTGCCCATGTGGAGGACAGTGACTTGATTTACAAGCTCTATGTAGTCCAGACCGTCATCAAGACCGTCAAGTTCATCTTTATTCTCTGCTATACTGCAAACTTTGTCAATGCCATCAGTTTTGAGCACATCTGCAACCCAAAAGTGGAACACCTAATTGGCTACACACAGTTTGAGTGTACGCACAATATGGCTTACATGTTAAAGAAGCTGCTTATCAGCTACATTTCTCTCATTTGTGTCTATGGCTTTATCTGTCTCTACACGCTCTTCTGGCTCTTTCGAATACCTTTAAAAGAATATTCCTTTGAAAAGGTCAGGGAAGAGAGCAGCTTCAGTGATATTCCCGATGTCAAAAACGATTTTGCGTTTCTCCTGCACATGGTAGATCAGTATGACCAGCTGTATTCTAAGCGATTTGGTGTCTTTTTGTCAGAGGTAAGTGAGAACAAGCTACGGGAAATTAGTTTAAACCATGAGTGGACTTTTGAGAAGCTGCGGCAGCATGTTTCCCGTAACGCCCAGGACAAGCAAGAGCTGCACCTCTTCATGCTCTCAGGGGTCCCTGATGCAGTGTTTGATCTCACTGATCTGGATGTCTTGAAGCTGGAGCTGATTCCTGAAGCAAAAATCCCAGCAAAAATCTCCCAGATGACAAATCTTCAGGAGCTTCATCTGTGCCACTGCCCTGCAAAGGTGGAGCAGACTGCCTTCAGCTTCCTCCGGGACCACTTGAGATGCCTTCATGTGAAATTCACAGATGTTGGAGAAATTCCTGCGTGGGTGTATTTGCTCAAAAACCTCCGTGAATTGTACTTGATAGGCAACTTGAACTCCGAGAACAATAAAATGATAGGGCTTGAGTCTCTTAGAGAGCTGAGACATCTTAAAATTCTCAATGTGAAGAGCAACTTGACCAAAATTCCCTCCAATATCACGGATGTGGCACCACATCTAACAAAGCTAGTTATTCATAATGATGGCACTAAGCTTGTGGTACTGAATAGCCTTAAGAAGATGATGAATGTTGCTGAGCTGGAACTACAGAACTGTGAACTGGAGCGAATTCCCCATGCCATCTTCAGTCTCTCCAACTTACAGGAACTGGATTTAAAGTCAAATAGCATACGCACAATTGAAGAAATCATCAGTTTCCAGCACTTGAAGAGGTTGACTTGTTTAAAGCTGTGGCACAATAAAATAGTCAATATTCCTTCCTCCATTACCCACGTAAAGAACTTGGAGTCACTTTATCTCTCCAACAATAAACTTGAATCCTTACCAGCCGCAGTGTTCAGTTTACAGAAACTTAGATGTTTAGATGTAAGCTACAACTCAATTGCAGTGATTCCAGTAGAGATAGGTTTGCTTCAAAATCTGCAGCATTTTCACATCACAGGAAACAAAGTTGATATTTTGCCAAAACAGTTGTTTAAGTGTGTTAAATTGAGGACTTTGAGTCTGGGACAAAACTGCATTACCTCAATCCCAGAGAAAGTTGGTCAGCTGCTGCAGCTAACTCACCTGGAACTGAAGGGAAACTGCTTGGACCGTCTGCCAGCCACGCTGGGGCAGTGTCGGCTTCTCAGGAAAAGCGGGCTGGTGGTGGAGGATCACCTCTTTGACACGCTGCCCTCGGAAGTTAAAGAGGTGCTGAATCAAGACACGAGCATTCCCTTTGCTAACGGGATTTGAGCGGAAGCGAAATGCTCGAGTTACTGACTTGGGAACAGCAAATGCTAAAAAGTAGGGGTACTGTAAGATCATGCGTTTTAGAAACAGGAATTCCTTGGAAGGCCGGACTTATTAGCAGGATTATAAAAGATATAACTGAGTGTTCAGTGTTTGCAGTGTTTTAAAAGATTATTTCATGATTTTTTTGAAAGGATAAAGAACCTTAATAATCCCAATTCTTTTTTTCCCTAAATTGTTTGTAACTTGGATGCTGCCGCTTTTGAATGTTTACAAATTTGCTTGCCCGCTTAAAGTAAATGATTAAATTGATGACCTTTTCTTACTATGCAAGTTGTTCTTTAAGGTCTGGATTTACTTTAGTGCATTATGGGGGAAAACCAAGGATAAATGTTGTATACGGTGTGTTCTAACAGCCTTTGAAACACATGTTGATGTGTGTTGTTAGTGTTTAGCCATTCTCAGCAAATGCAATCAGTTTGGCTGTGCTTCGAACTGCAGTAAACCCCTCTTTCCTGCGAAAAAGTATGTAGTTTGCATAAGGCCAAATGTGTTTGCTCTCATCCCTTGTCCCCGAAGCCTCCTGGGTTTTGGATGAGATTCACTCTGCGATCCAGTGCACTGCTCCTCCAGCCATGTGAAGACTCATCCCTTTTCTGCAGCACTCTCCCTCAGCTTCCACAACGCTCCTCTGTCCAAAGCAGCGATGGGCAGTAAAAGGGAGAGTGCTGCCATGGGCTTTCAGACGGTAACAGTGTTGGCATTTGAAATGTTTTGCAAGGTGATTTTAAAAGGTCATCAGGCAAACACCAAGTGCGCTATTGCTGATGGTTTGCTTCTCTTCAGAGTTTTCATTTGGGAGACTCAAGGCATTTTATGAGAGTCAGTGTGTGTTTTGTTTTGCAGCTATTGCTTAGGAATGGGAATGTGTGCTCTATTTCCTAGAATAGTGGCAGAGACGTAAAAATTACGATTTACCCAAAAGTGATTTGGCTTTATCACCTATTGCAGTGTGTCATCCACACCTGGACTCTAATAGTAGGATCCTCCTTTTCCCCCAAGCTCCAATAATACAGTGTCTTTGATCATTTATGCGCTGTTACAAAACCTTAAATGTGTGCCAGATAAATCATCAAATAAAGAAAAAAGCAGACAGCAGTGAGCATGGGATTTTTTTTTTTTTTAACTGAGCTTGTACTGCCAGGACCATTAGAGAAATATAATCCATTAAATCTGCAAAATCATCAGTTGTAAATCTTGGCCATTTACATTCCATGTGTGTGGAAAAGAAGTACGATGCGGAGAGATGATTACACGATTACTCATGGTTTAAAGACAATTCCCTATTGTGGTGTGGTCAGGACTGAACTAGTCTGTCTTTGGCGGGCCTGTGCGGTCCTCGTGCGCAGGGATTGCTCCTGCAGCCCCTGGAGCTGCCCCGGCTCGCGCGCTGTTAATGGGGGTAGGTTAGACCTAGGGGCACGGAGGCTCTACGCTGCTCTTACGAATGCTGCACATTTTCTTGTTAATCATTTACTGTTAATCGTGCTGGGAGGACTATTCTCAGCTGTAGGTAGCAACCTCCAAACACGTATCATATGTCTGCGCATATGAGGAGACCAGGGTACGACTAGTGGTTTTCCCATTCATTTGGGGACGCAGCTCTGTATGTTCTACACTTGCCAGCAGGTAGTAACGGTGGCATGTTTGCCCTTCGGCAACACCAAAGAAGCTCGGTAGAGTAGTCGCAGCTACTGACCTGTTACCTGCTTGGACACTTTGTCAAAATCTTTTTTCTTTTTTTTTTTTTTTCTTTTCTTTTTAATAATAAGTAAAGGCCGTTGAAACCACGTTAAGACCACTTCTTTTTTTAGAGAAACTCTTTTGTGTGTTTAAAATTTTGCACATAGTTTGCTTTAAAATGCCTAGACTATTGACTCTCAGAAAAACTGTTGAATACACTCTTGGTGTGTTCTCTGTATTTTCTGTTGAACATCATTTCAGCTTCCAAGAAACTGTGTGTAGGAGGGAGGAAGACTTGGAGAAAGACAAAGTTTAAAGTATTTAGAAAAAAGGTGTTCTTTCCTTTTTTTGTGCTTATTTTAATAGTGGAGTTGCACAGAATTCAGGCATAAATTGATCCTGTTTTAAAAAACTTTTTCCTTGTGTTTCTGATGCTCCTACTATTCCAATTTACAGTTCAAAAGAAAATCCATGTTCATTTAGTATGACAATGAAATGCAAAATTTGGTTCACTGCCTTGACTAGCTCTTAGCCGGCTATACTGCTTTAGTCATCTTCCTCTGAGACAAGGGCATTTGAAAGTTATCTCAGGCTTGTGATGCTTACTTGGCATAAACCCCATTCTTGATTTTAGGAGAAGTTTTTGAGGGTAGTGGTGGGAACTGCGCATCCTCCCCATGCCGCCTCCCTCCGCAGCCCTTCCTCCTCCTCGTGGCTGTCATAGTGCTCCTGTTCCCTGCGTGGCATCTGACACAGTCTGGCTTTGAAGTCTTGGAAAGTTCACCTCTCTGCCATGTAAGACATGTGAAACATATTTTTGCTATATAGTTGATTTAATAAATAAGATGTCTATATCTTCCTCTATTTTTTTCTTCTTCTGTTTATATCTATTTTTTATGGGGAAAAAGTTTTCGCATAAGTAAAATCTCTGTCCTGTGTGGACTTACTCCCTGGTGCCTGTAAATTTGAGGAGGAGGAAGTATGAGGAGATGCTCCTAATAAATCCTATAGGTACACGGTGCAGCCAGGCAGCAGCTGCTGATGCTCTGCTCAGACTGAGCTGATCGTATTTACAGCCATTTGCTTGCAGAAACACATGAGAATCGCTTCCCAAGCAGCTGTATCAGACTGAAATTTGGGAGTCTTTCAAAGGAGCTGTCAAGGACTGTTAGCATCAGAGTTTTGTTATAGATGTAGTGCAAGAAGTTGCATCCTCTGATGACAACCGAGCAGTCCATCGCAGCCACGGTGTGATGTTTTTGTGGCTGCCGTGCCTTGTCTTAGGCTAAGGGTTGATGTTCTTGCCCTTGTGTGGCTGAGCAGAGCCTGAGTGGTCTGTTTGCTCATAAAGAAATTTGTGATGGCATTTAAGTAAAGTGATTCTCGAGCAAGTTTGTTGTAGGTTCACGATAAAAGGTGATCTTTAAGGTTACCCGATCTGGGAGAACCCAGAGAGATTCTTTTCTGTTTTTAACCTTGGTAGTAATCCCTTCCCTATCACGGTGGTTGTTAAAATGGCTGCGGGAGCCTGGGACGAGGTTGCGCAGGGTTCCCGGAGCGATCGGTTATTCCAGCACTGCCGGAGAGTTCCCAGTCCGGCCTGTCCGCTTGAGCTTGTACAGTGTGTTCAGCTCTTAAGCTCAAGTCATCCAAACACTGATGTTGTAAACCCCTGGGGACTTGTGCTGTGGCCCCTTTCCCAGGACAGCAGATCGGTCTCCGGGCTGTGCAAGGGAGGGAAGGCTGCATTGCCATGTACAGTTGTTGCTGTGGCAAGGATGGAGCTTTAGAGTTAAGCTCAGGAATAGATTTTCTGAACTGACTTGCAAACATGCACCCATTCGACGATAAAAGTCATGGAAGTTGTCTTTTTGGCAGAGAGGCAGTGAAAATAATTGCTGAATTCAGTGGGGCCCGGGTGCAGCAGTGGCAGCTCCCTCGCGGCGCGCGTCAACACAATGCCACCGAAGTGAGGATCCCGAAAACCACACGAGCGGGAGCGGGGCCAGCTGCATCTCCCTCCCTCAAGAGAGCAGCCCCTAAGCCCTTTTACAGTTACCAGAGCCAGGACCTTTGTTCTGTCTTGCCTCCAACATCACGTTGCCCCTTGATGCTGGAGGTAATGTAGGGTTATTGGCTTCATAATGACTGCTCGGGAAGAATGCCATCCTCTAAATTAGCACCACAGGCTCTGGAGGCAAGTCCTGCAGCACAGAGCAGGTCTGTTCTCATAAACCAAAGACACGTTGTGCCCATAAACAAAAACTGGAATGAGGATTGGGTTGCGTAGACCATTAGAAGTAAATGCATGAACATGCTGTTCTCATAACCAGTTCTGGGGTGGTTGGCTGTTTCAGGTGGCTTTTTAAAATGAGTTTTTAAGACCTTTCCCCTAACGCTGCCCTGTAGTGTCTCTTGAGCAAATGCTGCTAGTGTGGGGTGGGTAGCTGGTAGCTGTGGTGCAGCTGGGGTGGCGGAAGGGCGGGGGGCATGTCCCCTGCCAAGGATCCCTTCTGCTGGTGGCTACCAGATTTGTCTGGCTTCTCCTGAGGCAGCATCTGTGGGAGATGGCACCAGAGCCAGTGTCTGTCCTTACCGCCACTGGAGAATGCTGTTGAATAACACGTGTTGTCAAGTGATACCTGTGAGGGGTGAGGCTAATGATAATGGGAGGAAGTGCAGGATAAGGGGGAGGTGGAGCCCCCCCTCCCTGAAATTTCAGAAGTTTTAGAGAGAGGGGATGAAAATCCATAACGGAGGTTACAGCTGCTCCACCTGGGCACTAGCAGCCACAGGAGCGCTCTGCAGGGCCCACACCTAATCTGGGGGCTGCAGCTCCCCGGCTCCAAGGGATTCTCCCTCCCGGCTGGCCCAGGGGCACTGGCTGCCCCTGCCTGCTCCCGCCTGCCCTCCTGGGCGCTGCGGAGCCGGCGGCAGCTGCGGGGTGCCCCGTGGGGCTCCGCACTGTGTCCTGGTGGGGCTCAGCCTGCCCAAACCCTGCTCGGCCCTGCCACTTGCTCCGCAGCAAGGGCACCCGCAGGCGCACGGCAGCCTCGGCGGGACCTGTCCAGGAGAGCCAGGCTCTGGCGCAGCCTCCTGACAGGGACGGGGACAGCGCTGCTCCTTTTCCCTGTCCACTCCTCTGCAGTGCGAGGGAGATCCCTGAACATGGTAGTCTCCAAGCTGTCCTAGCTCTTCTCTGTCCTAACAGTTTTTTGGACTTCTGTAACTGCAAAGATGTGCTATGGGTATGGAATGATGGGCAAGCAGAGACCCTGGGTATGTACCTACGTTTGTGGAGCACAAGACAGCTGGAAAACAGAATGCCTTCAAGGGCCTCAGGTTTTAACCTGCAAAAATTGGGGAATGTGCTTTACTGAATGCAAAAGCAATAGCTGTTGTGAATTGATCCCTAGCATTATAGATTTTAATGTAATTGAGACCTGAGAAAATACCAGCATGATCTGACCCCAGGAGAATGAAGTACTTTCCTAAGCCACCTTTTATGAAAATCTGGTTAAGTAACTTGGATTTAAAAACGAGTTTGTTAAATTGGTGCAAGTTCCTGCTGTCCCTTACAGACAGCACTAGCGCGGATGGAGAATTCACACGTTTCCGACCTGCACAAGTTCCTTTTTTGCTCATGTAACGGCTGAGTCTGTGTGTGTCTCGCTGCAAGTTTGAACACAGAGCAGGGCTGTTTTGCCTGTGTGCTGGCGGTCTCAAACTGCAGTGTGTGTTGCCCGTGCTGCTGGGCAGAGGCGCACGTGCCCACGCAGGCATCGCGTCTGTAGCCATAGCGCACACGCTCTCAGTGACTGCCTCTCATTCAGTTCAGCTAACACCATGCAGTTTTGAACTAGAACTGTGCAAAGGGGAATTAATTAAATCATTTTCTAAAGTAATTAAAAGGCTGCGGAATTATCATGCAGACAACCCTGCTGCACCGCTGTTTGAAACCTCCCTTTCTACCCAGTGCAGACAAGCTAGTCTGAAACAAAACAGGTTGTGGCTTTATGGGTGGTGTCTCTTCCCTCCGAAATCCCCTGGCGGACACATTTCTTAGGGAGGCTGGGAAGGTTGCTCAGCCTCTCCTAGCTGGGAGCTAAATGGAAAACTAAACCAGTCTGATTGGGACCTGGGGTAAGGAGGAACTGCAAGAGTAGCTGGGAGCAGAGCTGGGCAGCGTGGGGCAGGCTGGGGTTGGCCACTTCTTCTCCAGCCAGGGTATTTCCGCAGGAGCTGCCCTACAGAAGAAGTATGTGCAGGCAACACATGCTTGTAGACAAGTCCTTGTGCCTCTGGGGCTTTGTTTATCTTTCTGCTTGTGCTGATCAACCTCAGCAACATGTTTAACCCCAAATACATTTGTTTAATTAAATGTTTTTAGCAGCCATTACTGGGCTGCTAATTGCAGACTGGCCCCGAGGAGCTCTGGAGCCGGCGAGGTGAAGCGTGGAGAGCCCTGAGGCGCCCGGACCTTCCACCGCAGAGCAGGCACGGGCGCCGCAGCAGAGGGTTTCGGTCACACAACCTGCTGCCCTCTCCCCTGGAGGAGGGTTCGGAGGTCCAGGACGCACTGCAGTTTTGTTACTTTGTAGAGCAGCACTGCTGAAAGCCTCAACAGCTGCTGCTGTTATTAGAGACATGTTGGCAATGTGATTAGCACTGTGCAAGGCTTAAGTTCAAAGAGGCCTAAAGGATGAGCTGGGAGATGCGGACTAGATTTGGGCACTGCATATTGGAGAACTGCAGCAGCCCTCTGTGATGAGGGAAATGGTGCTCGGGCACTGGCTCTGCAGATGTCCTTCTCCTGGCCACAGCACGTCCTCTGCTCCATAGCTAATGCGCTGTGGGGGGAGTCAGTGCTCCTGGGTGTAAGCGGGACCGGGACTGTGAGGCCGGGTGGTTTCTGCAGGTGCTGTGCACCGCGGCTGGGGACACCGTCGGGTGGCGGGAGCTGCCTGACGAGCAGGGCATGAAGGCCTGAAGCCCCACGGCCTTCAGCCCCACTACCTGCGGGGCTGGCTCTGCTGCTGCTGGTAGATGTGAAATACCTGTCTTGGAAAGCAAACAAAACCCCTCAAACGCTTGGTTTAGCACATGAGGAATGGGGTTTGGTGTGGTTGTTTTGGAGGTCTGCAGGTGTGAAACTCCTTGCTGCAGGAGAGTGGGGATTGCCATTGGTTTTCTAGGCTCAAGGAGATGCTGGGGAGACTGATGTCAGAGAAATGTGGGGTGGATGCATCGAAACCACCTCTGGTGCAGCCCAGCCCTCACTTTTGTTGGATTTCGTATTTTCTGAAGCATCTCCTTTGGCTGCTGCCAGGACGTCGAGGCGCGCGGACAAACTGCCCTTGTGGAGAGCTCGCGGCTGCTGGGCGCTGCGTAGGCGCCCTCGCTCTCCTCGGCAGCGCTGCCAACGCGGCAGCGGCCGTGCCCCGCAGCGCTCGCAGCGTGCGGTTGCCAGCCGGGGACGTGATTTAGACTCCCGATCCTGACAGCTTTACTACAGGCTGCTTGTGACAACTTTCTGTGATCAAAAAGCTAATTTCCCTGTCCTTCTCTGCCTCACGTTCTCGCGGCCTCCCCAGCCAGTGCCTCGCCGCTCGCCGGCTGGCCGCCTCGGGAAACGCGGCCTTTCCCGCTCTCTTTTCCACATGTGTCTCCCCAGTTTGCCTCCCCGGTCTGGTTAATAGGAGCCAGATGTCCCGGCGAGTGCTTTGAGCCCCCGTGAGCCAAAGATGGGTCATGCCCTCCGTCCGCCCAGGCCGGGACCCCCGGAGGAGAGGGAGGGTTGAAAGGTTGGCTGGTGGCTCCTGCTTGCAAAGCAGGACTCTTGGGAGCGCCTCGCCTGTTGTGCCCGCGCACGCAGGTGCCTTCCAAGGCAGCCCAAGGGAGCGGGGCTGCTCGGCTGGCTGGCGCCCCGGTGGGGTCTGCAGGCGGCTCCAGCAGGGCCTGCTCCAGCCCCGGCACTCGCGGCATTTGTGGGTGCCGTGTCCGCCCCTCGGCCGCGGTCTTGTGCAAAAGGCACAAAGAGCTCAGGGCTGCGGATTTGCTGTGTCTGCCAATGCAGGGCTGAGATGAGGCACAGCTTGGGAGTTTCCTGCTGGGCTTACAGGGAGTTTGGAAGGACTCCTAACACACCATGAAAAGCAAGGGAATTCTGTGGTTCATTGTGTGGGCCGGGCTGTCCGCGAGGCTGCGGCCTGTTTGGAGCTGCAGCACGTGAAGCATGGAGCTGAATGAGCCCTGTTGTCTCTGAAGTCCAAAAACTTGGGATGGTGCTTAGAGCTTGGGCAAACGCTGGGAGTAGAGGTGAGCCGTGTCTGCCCCTGCCCCCTTTTAATGTTTGCCCTTCTTTGTTCCCAAGAGGTTTATTCTCAGTTCCTTTGGCTTTACAGACAAAATATTTCCAAGTTTTTTTTTTTCCAGATGCCTTCTTAGAAATGTACAGGCTTCAGCCATTGTACACAGCAGCTCCAATTTCAATGTGCTGCATGATGGTCTTTATTTTTGCTTCCCAGCCCAGTGGCTTGTTTTTTTCTCTCTCTCTCCCTCTCTTTCTCTCTCTTTTTCTCTCCTTCTCTCTTTCTCTTTCTCTCTCTCTTTTTCTCTTTCTCTCTCTCTCCTTCTCTCTCTCTCTCTTTTTCTCTCTCTTGTATTTTTTTTAATTGTGTTTTGTTTTCTGGCAGAGATTTCTTTGTCACAGTTAGGTTGACGGTGGCCTACAACGTCTCTGTGGAATAAAGGAGCATCTGAAGTGGTCTTTTATATATTTCTGAATTCTAGTTACTTTATGATGACAAACTACAGGCTGTTCTGGAGCTGCTGAAATAAATCACTCCATTATTATTTATTTTTTTTTTCTGTTTGGAATATTGAAGAGTCTGGCTGAATCCTTCTTCCCTAATGCAAAACTTCCACCAACTGCAAGGAACCATTCTACTACAGCACCCCACCGATGCATGGAAAATTTTCTTTCTGAAAGAATTTTACTCTTCTTTTATAGAAGCTCCCCTCTAAAATTCAGAGCTCAGATCCCAGCTGTTGGAAAGTGCTGCCATCCTTCATTAACTAATTTGCTGGTTTACTGAAACCACAGGCTTGTGGGGAACATTTCTATGCCAGATTTTTTTCAAAGGGCTGTTTGTGCAGGTAAATGCTCAGTGTTGTCAGGGTTGCACAATCCAGCCCTTCAGAGCCTGTAAGCATATCCCTTTACAAGCTCTAAAAGCAGGAGGAGCAGCCACAGTTTTTTCCCTTTGCTGCAGTTCTCCTCAGAAATGCAGGACTGTGTTTACTGGTCAAACACCAGAGCTTTGAATTCCTGCAAGTGAAACTGCTTCTATTGATTTTCACTGTCCATGGAATACCAAGAGCAAATACAAATGTAGTGCAGAATGTGGCTCTTTTGGGTATAAATGTCTACAAGGACATGAGCAACAGGCAAAGAGATGGGCTTGCGGCAGGAAGATTTCAAAGCCTTATGCTGTCCCTACCTCCAGCGACCTGGCTCAACCAGGCAAATAGCATCCAGTAGCTGACCATTCAGCCCTGCCCTTGAGCTTTGATCCAGAACCATAAAGAAACCACATGCAAGGCCACGAATGCAGTTCATGCTTTATTTCCATTCAGTGTTTTGTGCTGAAGTTCAAGAAAAGAGATAGATAGTGCTATTAGTTGTGGTGGCTTTGAGATGTGGACACCAGCCTGCTGGGAAATGAGCCAAGACCAGCGATTCATTCTCATTTGCTAAGCGTTAACTTAGCTGGGAGCCAGAACTGAGAGCGCCGTATCCATCATTGCTGATATGTAGCCATGGCCTCCCTGTGACAGAGCACCTGGGAAACTGCTTTAAATGGCCAACCTGTGTGTGTGTGTCTCCTTTGCGGGGAGAAGTGGTGACGAGGTGGTTGCTCTGTGTCTGCCCTCACTGGGCAGGCTGATCCAGGACAGGTGGGACCTTACCTTGATTGTCGTAGGCAGATTAGGAAGTTTCTTTAATTTACTTGAAGAATCGGGCCTGGCAGGGACCTTACAGGCAATTTTTATTTTTCCCCATCCTTCTCAGGTGATCATAGTCTGAGAAGACCTGAAGGTCTGATTCAAAGCTCCCAATCCTTCCTACCTGTTCTGCACAATCCTGTCGCACATTTAATAGCAGTCTGTTTGTGTTATGTATGTGCCAAGGGAGGCTGATCACAATGCAGGGAGATGCTCCAGTGCTGCTCTTAATTTGGCTGCTCTGACTAGAGGTGGCATGGACGGACATGGACATGAGAGGGGTGCTGAGACTGTCTGCACTCCTTCAAGTTCCTTCACCAGTGCTGCTGGACTGCACACACAGGAACTTGCTATCACTTGCTGGTAGATGGTCCTGATTTTTCGTGATTCTTCCTTCGAAGGAATTTTGCCTTTTTTTGTGTGTGTAGCTCAGATACAATTTGGTATTTTGTTTTTCTGTGAGAGATGTTTTTCCTCTTGTCCCCTGGCATATATCTTGGAGAGTTTGTACATCTGAATGAAATTATGCAAAGGGGAGGCACTGCCCAGAAGAAAGGAGAAAATGATGGAAGCTTCCAGAAATAACATGGAAACCCTTTTTTTTTTTTTTTTTTTTTTATTTAGTTCTGTAAACCCGTTGTAGAAAAGGAAATTCAAACTGTTTGTAGTCATACACTGAAAAGACAATACAGTCATTTGAGTGTTTTCTAGCAAATCCCCCTACCCAAGCTATAAGCTTGACAGGCACTGCCACCACGCACAGTCCCAAAGGAAAACCATGGCCGGGGGTATTCTAGAGGTAGGACGAGGGCGGCCCCTTACAAATGCCACCTGAGGTGGCTATGGAGCAATCTTTGGCTCAGTCCCCGAATGCTGGTGTTGGAAGCACAGCACAGTGAGAACTGCCTCAGCATGCAGCAGTTTCTGGGACAGCCCCCTCGCACAGGATCTCCAAAACACACAGGGGTTTGAACCGGCCTGGGCAGGCGGGTGCAAACTAGGTGACCAAAGCTCTTGTGTCCAATTTCCCCTGTAGGCCACGGGGGACACCAGGGTACAATGGCCTCTTACAGTGAGTAAACTCACCCTCTGTGCCTGAAGAGCCACGAGAGTTTAGTATCAGATGTTTTTCAGAAACAAGTGTGTTTGGATGTGAAGCTCCTTGGTGCAGAACAGTTCAAAGCATAGTAAATGCAAAGCCCGGAGAAGCCTTTATTTTGAACATTATATTCTCTGAAAAAGGTCATCTGAGTTAGGTGCAGTACATGCAGAGTTTAAGGGTCTAGAAGGATTAAGAGCAGAGGAAATCTTGGTCATCCCTGAAGCGAAGGGACGGCAGCATGTGTGCAATGTGACAGATGCTGTGGCTATTTGCTTCTCTTACACATTCAAAAGATCCTGCATATGTTCCCATTTTGGCAAAATTATGCGGTGATTCCTTTATAAACTGTCGATAACCTTCAAATAAACTATTGCATAAAAGCCTGTCTGTATGCTACTGTGCACTCCACTGTATCATAAATCTGCACAACCAGATGGCAATTTCCCCCTCCTGTGCTATGGGATAATACCTCCAGCAGACCAGCTCCTTCAGTAGTACTTAGCGGCATAACACAATTTAATGAAAAAAAAGCTGAGCACTGTCATGGCAGGATATACTGGGCCATGGGGAAATTAATCCTGGACTGGACTAATTTGGAAATACAGGAAAAGAAGTCTGAAATGTTATGTCAACCAATATGTTGACATTTTGGTGATTTTATCACAAATCTTATAACACTCAGTGTTTGCCGTGCACCTCTGGAGTCAGACCCGGGAGATCACGAAAACCTGAGCTTTAAACAGCAATAATAGCAATAAATTAAAAATGAGAAAAGTGTCCCTCAGAGTCACAGAGAAAAAGTTCAAGAATAAAGCCCAAGGGCCAAGGCTCAGAAAGTGGCATGCAAGTGCAAATTAAAATACCCTCTGACTTTTTTTAAATTTATTTTAAATGTGACATGATTTCAAAGCAGTTTTGGGGTTGGAGGTACAGGAGTATGGGCAGCCTCCAACTTTTTGAACAGTTACTGTCAGGAAACCTACATCTTAATCTCTTAAGTTTACCACAGTGTGGAAGAAAAGGAGATAGTGTCCCTTCCATCTTTTCCTTTACAAATAAACAGCAACAAGTATATTACATGTGCCACTAAATGTGGTGGAAAAGGGAGTCTTGCGGATTTCTTCTGCCCCCATGGCAGTAACTTTCCTACTTCCTAAGGGATTCCTTTGTGGGAATTGCCTGGAGTAAGTCCCTTCGCATCTTGTAACTGTATTCTCAGACGAATTCTCTGTTTGCTATAACAAACTCATGGCTTTGTCTATGCAAACCATGTTCACAAGGAGGACTAGAAACCCAGACCTTTGGCATTAAAAGCCTCAGCCATTTTAAGCTGTATGAAAAAATCACCCTGTTATTCATTTTTCCTCTGGAAGAAGCCACGTTCCTGCCCATCTCGCACATTCAGCTTTCTTGTCTTTAGTCATGATAACAATATCCCAGTTAATGGTGACTTTTATTTTAAAGGGAATGGATATAAACAAGCCTTCATGCTCTGAGATAAGCTGTCTGCTGCTGTGTGCTGCAAGTGTTATTTATCTTCTCAGAACCTCACAGTTTCTTGTGCATGCTCTATCCATCTGAAAAGGGTTTTGAATATATACGAGCTGTGCATTTCTAAGAAAGCACTGGGAATAAACTCATGCTGTGACTGCTGCATGCGCTGCGCGTGTATGACAGACTATGCCTAAGATTTAAGATCTGCTTAAATGCAAAGCTTTTGGGGAGAGAAAAGTCACTGGGTTTGTGCCTTTTATGATACATAAATAAGAATAGAATGCTTGAAAAACATTTGTGATGAAAATGCCTGTTTGTGTTAGTTACATGGCTCACTTGGCTTTTACAAAGGACGGGGGAGGGTGTGTTGTGAGGATGGTACTGACTAACACAGCAGTAAGCAGACATGCCGTAACAAATGGCCATAAGTGCTCCAGGGCACTGGTGGGCTGGTGGGGGCAAGCAGGCAGTGGGCACTGCTAGCCCAGTTCTGCCTCTGGTTAGGGCAGCTACACGCCCGGGGCTGGCCCAACGGAGGCAACAGGGCAGAGAGGCCGGGCAGAGGCATCGAGCCGCCTGCAGGATTAGGTGACGCCCGGCACTACCCTCCAAGGAGTGGAAAGTAAAAGTAAGCTGTAGGCTTAAAAAGCAGTAATTGCTCACAAGTGTTTGCATGCAAGAAAAGTACAGCACTTCCCTGATAATTTGCCAGTTATTAACAGGATGCTCTGCAAAGATCCTTTTTCCTCTAGGGATGTGAGATAATGAAGCCGATATCCTCCCTCTTCCCAACCAGCCAGCACCCGGAAATCGTGCCAAAACCAGCCACAAGCTGGCTCTGCTACCCTCAGTTCTGAGTTGCACTCTGACCCGAACACTGCAGCGGTCACCAGGTTGGATGCGGGACTGCAGAGTGGCCGCTGCTGTGTGCGGGACGACATCGTCGGGCTCTGGCGGGGCGGAAGCAGCACGAGCTGCGGCTGCTGCCCGCGTGCTGCCGGGCCTGCGCCTTGGAAAGCTCCTTGGCTTTCCTGGAAAGGGGCTCTGTGAAGCAGCTTGTAAAGTCAGTTTGGCTTTTTGCCGATATTCTGAGTGCTTTCTGTATGTAGAGATCGGTAACAGTAAGGATCTTTCTGCTTTGGGTGTTACCGCGCTCTCCTGCTGAATATGGGTTTGCTTTTGTGTTTTTGATGCATCATACAAACACAGGAAAGCCACAATATTTGAGCTTTGAAAATGCCATATTATGTATCTGATATAAGGCTCTGATGTACCATATGATGATGGACATAAGGGCCCACTGAAATCAATTTGGCTCTGGATGGTTTCCATGGTTCTTCTGCTAGGCTCAGATGGAAGGATCTGGTTCTGCGTTGTTATCTAAGAAGAAATGAAGGCAATTAGATTTCATGTTCTAGAAAGAATCAATGCGGTTTTCCTGTTTCCACCCCACTCCCCATCTGTTAATCTCCTGAAAATTTCAGGTGTCCGTGGAGATGTATGTTAAAAATTAAAGAATATATATCCCACTGTTGCAAATACAGTTTTAACAGCACTGAGTACATTGCAGAGATGTGCTTCTGGAAATATAAACATCTTGTCAGTCCCACCTGCTATAAACAGCGTTAAAAGACAGAGAGCTTTGAACAAAGCACAGACGAACCCCCCCGACCCCCATTACTGCTGATGAGATTTAGATCAACTATGCTGTATCCAGAGGCTTTGTCAATGTGAGAGCTGCACAGCTCCTCGTGCCTGGTTGCTGACTACTGTTAGCAGCAACTGATGTTCATTGTAAAGAATTTCTTAGCTTTTTGACAATGCCTTAAATGTAAAGATTAGTAAGTAGAAAGCCCTACTGACGCTCTTGGAAAAGGGAGTGTGGGTAGGTGTAGTACCAAGCTGCAAGAGAGCAGCATTTTCCAATAATCCTGCTGCTGTTTGTGCTTGGATAAATCCCTGGTTGTTCTCCTACCCCTGAACTGCTCAGAAGACTTTAAAAAAAACCCTGCACAAACAAAACAAAACCAAGGAAGCAGCAAAATACAAATTCTAGAACAGGATGGGATTGCACAGGGATGTTCTGCATTGAACTGAAACACTTGTGTTTTGGATCATCAACAACTAATGAAGTACAATACTGTTCTGTTCCCTTTCTCTTTTTATGTCTCTGGCTTGTTTTGTTTTGCCTAGCTTAGATTTTTCTTTCTTGCAGTCCTGCAGGGAGAAAAGAAGGAGTCTTTGTTTTAAAAGACTCAAACCAACAGTGGCCCATTGATCATAATTAAGTCTAAAATAATACGCTTTTGCTGACCTGTTTGTATTGAATCCAAAGAATTGTATGTTATACCTGCCGTATCCTTGATCTGCCCCTAGATCCACTTTCTTGTCCTTGAGCTTTTAGTTCTGGGACAATAACTTTAGAAGGCCTAACCGATCCGTGTGCCTGCAGGGCTGTGTATGAAAGCTTCTGTCTCCTGATTGGTGTTTAAAATGCTCCTAGGTATGAGAACACATTTTTCATAATTGGATATTCTCTTGTCATACTATCCCTCTTTTATTTGACAGATTGCTGTCCCCATGACAACCACTTCAGCTGTCTCTAACTTCTTCAAATGGTGAAATGACCCATGAGACAGCAGTAACCTTCATAATATTGTGGGGGAGAGGAGAATTGTGTACAAATTAAGAGACATTGCAACTTTGCCATAATGTGCTTGGGACCAATTCAGAGCTTCCTCAAATCTGTATGAATCTCTCTGCTGATTTCAAAGATCATTGGTTTCTTCAAGGGCTATTTCTCATCTTTTGTAGTGAGATTTTTAATATGACACATTATATAGAGGTTTAACTATGTTACTCTTGGCAGTAAGCAGAAGATGTGTACAGAATGTTTACTTCTCAAAGAAGACATTTCCAGTTATTACTCTAAATGTCCTGTTGAATTTCCCTTGACAGTTTTTGCCTCTCTTGTTGCATTTATTTTTCAGGATACTCTATTGAGTGACTATGCTGATGCAGCAGTCGCAGAACAAATGTGTTTTACACAAACAGTGCAGAGAAATCACAAAAAGATTCCTCCCTTGGCATCAAGATCCTTATCCCAGGCATGGGTGTGTTAGCTGCTGTGATGCTGCTCCTGTCCATTCTCAGTCCCAGTTTGGCCAGCGTGTGCAGCCAAAAGTGTCTCCCAGAATTAAATCCAAGCCCTAGAACAGGTTGTGTTATTATTATTCAGTAACTTATTCAATAATTTTCATTAGCTAACACACTTTGCCCAGCCCAGATGCATTGGGAAAGGAGTGATAATCCAATTAGCACAATCTTTAATAACTCTTCCTAAAGAATGCACTGATTCCTCAGGCAGAGAAGATATTTTAGTGATTTTGAATTCTGCATTTTTAAGGCAACCTTAGAAATCCGTTTTATTCCCACAGCATTTGTACTGAACTCTCAGTTAAATATAACTTTTGGATTATGTGCACATATATGCCATTTTTAAAATTTCTTATATTTAAGTACTGTTTGGCATACAGCAAGATGCATTGTGTTATACATTTTCTAATCTAAGAAAAGGCAATGCTGTGTTATGTTGTGGGAAGTGGTGGACAGGACTACGGCAGGCGTTTTGGGGCAGACAGGCACAGTACTAGCTGCAGCTCTGGCAGGTGCCTTCTAGGAGGAATTTCTCTGACACTGTAATGACCAGATGGTCTATTCCCATCTGCAGGGCAGCACTGTTACTCCCTGCTCACAAGCACAGAATTACAGAGCAGGCTGAACAGCACTGCATCTAGCAACAGAAAAGAAAAAAAAGGCTGAAGAGGCTGCTGTGTTCCAAACACGAGAGTGAGGAAGATGCCAACTGTGTAAGTCTCAGGTTTGATGCAAGAAACTCACCTAGTCTGCACTGTGTTAAGGGATGGGTGTGCCAAAAAAAAAAAAAAAAAAGTCTGCAAACGGACGGCTTGGCCCTGGAAATCACTGCTCTGCCCAAGCATAATGTATCTTTGGCTGAGGAGTCCGTGGTGAAGCTGAAGAAAAGATTCCACTTGGCAGGGAATAACCATTTTCTCTGCATTTCTCCTGTGATGCTGGAGGAGAGAAAGGAATTCAGATTTAAGAGGAGAGCTCAACAGGAAAACCTGCAGCCTGCAACGCTCTTCACTCAGCTGTATCCAAAGACTGTGATTCAAGTACATTCTCAACTGCTGCCATCCAGAGCATGGGGAAGGAAACTGTTGAACTCCTGTGCCAGACTTAGATTTTAGTTTAATTCAGAACTTGGACTCTGCACCTGGGTGAGTCAAAGCTTCCTCTACTTCAAGGCGGCTTTCATAACTTTTCAGCTGAGGGGAAGTCGGCAGTGCTTTTGATGTGAACCTGTCAGTTACTGCAGAATGAAAGAAGTCTTGTTTCCCTGGACACAGACACGACGACATGAGGAAACCCGAAGGCGGCGGCTTTGCCCAGCACCCCAACCCGACGTCCGCCCACAGCTGGACCCGGGGCCACGCTCCCAGGGCTTCTGGTGTCATCTCCGCTCATGGCTCTCCCAAATTCCCCGCTCCTCTATCTCCTGACCCCTCTTTTAGCGACTTATAAAACATTAGGAAGCTACGAAGAATTGAGTATTTCCCAGCATGTGGTCCTCACACAGGTCTTTGGTTTCTGTTGCCTGGGGTGAATGTTTTTGTTTCCTCAAACTCTTGGCTGCTTAGAGGAGCACAGTGGTGTTCTGCACCTAGCTTAAAATGGAAGTTTCTGTGTGCCCTTATCCTGTTTCCAAGTGTTTTAGTCTGGTCTGTTATAGAAACTAACATGATGTGTCCTAGGATTCATGGCTGGTGTTCATTACGGTAAGTAATGGGGAAGATACAGCTTAAGTAAACATTTTATTGTCCAAGGACGGTGATGTTTCAGCACAGGCTCACCTGCGTCCAGCATTTCAGGGAAATAAGGGGGAAGGGAGGGAGGCCGGGATGCCCCCATGGTTTGTGCAGGCGGCCCAGCTCCATGGGGGAGGCAGCGTAGCGCTGAGGGGAGGACATGGACCGTGCGGCCAGCCCCTCATCCCGCACCCCGACACGGCTCCTTCCCAAATCCCATTTAGAAGAGGGATGACGCTGGTGGCGGGGTTTCCGTAAGGAAGGAAGCCCTGCTGGGATCTAGGGCAGCACATGCCATCGGCCTCCTCCTTCATTGCCCTGGCATGGCCAGAGGTTGGCTCTTGCCCGGCACAGCCCCACACGGGCAGATTTGGTACTTTTGCGCCCATAGGCGTGGTTTTATATTGGCTCACGTGTTTCTACTAGGAGACGAGTAGAGGGAGAAGAATGATGTTTTTTTTTTTTTTAATTATTATTATTTGTCACTGCCAATCCGCAAGCTTTTCAACGCAAAATAAGGCCCTCACGCCAGAACGCAAAATGGCGGCTGCCAGCCCCCAAGATGGCCGCGGCGCCGCCACCCTGCCCGTGCCCAGCCCATCCGGGCACCCCGCGCCGGGGCTGTAAGCGGCGTCACGCGGCGCGCGCGCGCGCGCGCTCTCGTCGGGGGCCGCCCA
>JAWLRI010001049.1:1720153-1741213 GCA_034781795.1 Crypturellus tataupa | reverse complement strand
TTGGACTAGATGACCTCTAGAGGTCCCTTCCAACCTTAGGCATTCTATGATTCTATGATTCTATGATTCTATGACACAGTTGTGGCAAAAACACAGATGTGCATTGGTGGAAGAAAGCTTTTCTGTATCAAAAAAAAAATGCCTGTGAAAGATGGATGTGTTACTTGTGTTACACTGACTTAATGAAAGCAGAATAACCCATAACTGCACATATAATTTATGTAAGTACCCATACATAAAAGTATACTGAGGTTAATTGTTATTGTATATTGTAGGTAAACAGTATACAAGCGCTTAAATGTTTTGGTCTGTATACTGGTACTCTCTGAAGGTGTCTGAAGTTATTAAGTGCTTTAGAATAGCTATATGTAACAGGCCATAAGACACAGGCCATAAAACACCTCTCCTCATACTTACCTGGGTCCACAAGTCTGGTATAGGAAAAAAAGTAACCCAAAGTCATTATTATTCTGAAAATATTTGTTTAGGCTTTTCTGCATAGTAAGATTCTAGAAAAACTCTGCGACAGAAAGTGGATTCTGTATTACATATTGGAGTACTGGGAGGGCAAAGCAGGGTACAATTTGTCTATTCACGACATTCCACTGTGCATGCCTATGGTTATAACATAACACTTTACATTTCAAAGTGGTCAAAGAGCATCTTATGATGTGATCAGATTTCAGTTTGAGTGGGACTAGGAGAGTGCTTTCCTCCTTCGAGAATGCCTAGGCAGAATGATTGCAATCTCATAAGTGGCTACAATCGGCAGCCCAAACCTATGCCACTCCTTCTGATTCCCTCTGAAATATACCACCCACCCCAATACTTCTGCTCCCACTTAAATTTTTCTTTTCCACTGAGCTAAAATACATAGCATTTATGGATTCACAAATAGTTTTCTGTGGACATTTATCTAATTGAAACTTTGCTTACCCCAATGTTCAGAAAAGGCAATTTCAAAAGCCAAGTGAATTTTTCTGAAACTTTTTTTTTAATAATATAATTTTTCTATATTAAAATTTAATGCTGCAATTCTAGGTGCCTAAGAGGGAGGCAGAACACTCAGTACCTGCCTGGAAACATTTACTCCTTTGGAAGCAAGGACCTCAAATTAACAGTTCAGCACTGGAATGATCTTTCTTTTAGCTATTGTGCTAGAATAACTCTATAACAAAATTATCTATTTGCTGATGCACTGAAATGACAAGTCATATTAATGATTTTATATCAGCAGTGTAAAATTAATTGTGTTGATTGCCAAAGGTAATGTTATTACTTCTATGATTAAATTATGACTTTGTATCTTACCTAGTGTTTCACAAGTATGTGTTAAAAAGGTAGCTATAGTTATGCTTCTGTCAGTAGTTTTTTATATTTATGTGTTATGTGACTTAAATGCACTGAATAGAAGTAACTTTTTTTTGTTTGTTTGTTTCTTTTCCAGTATAAATGAATGTACTTTTCACTCCTCCTTTTGCATCTGAACCCATATGTAGTAAGGAAATGCCACAGCCAGACTGATGACCCAGCCAGTGTAAGTTGGTCTATAGTTACCCATATGCTTGCTATGGAAAAGGAACTTTTAAGTCATGGCTCCAGACCATTTTCAGAGCATTACCTTTCTCTGTTCCATGATTTGTCTAGCCATTAGCTAACGGGCCTAGCCTGGCCCACCTTCTGATTGTTTTCTGTTTTCAGCGGCTCAATTTTAAGGCCAGGTGGTATGGCTTCCATCTCCTATCAACTGAAAACAAATGGTTAGTATCTGATCCCCCAGAATGTGAGCTCAGGCTCCTCTGATTTCTTAACTCTTAGGTGAGTTCTCTAACAACTAGTTCATTATAGAAACTGCAAACAGCCTACCATCACAGCAGATAAGATTAGTCGTATTGATGATTGCAAATATTTTTTTCAACACGGATAGAGATTGGGTTCTTGTGTGTAATGGTACATTCGGGGAGAGAGAGATGCATTTCTGTTTGGAAGAGACATTTCTGATGCATTTCTGTCTACACATAAATGGCTGATTTAAATGGACCCTGTAGGAATCAAGGCAAAGCAGAGAGGCATCCAGTTAAGAAAGTAGTCTGATATGTTATATGGAACTTAGATATTGGTATTCTGTTTGGGTATTAAAAAGGAGTATTAAACATTTATGTCTCATCTTAAACAAGACTGAATACCCTCTCTTGTGTGCAAATTTAAGAATGATTATCCATGTTTGAGAGTTATTTGAATATTCATAAAAGGTGACAGGGTAATAAAGAATAATTTGAGAGTAACTGATGCTGTTCTTAGGGAAGTACAGACAGACAGCCCTTAATCGCTCATTGTATAGAATAACAGCAGTTTTACTGATGTATCTGATGTACAAATATATTGCATTATAGCTTCTTCAGATCTAGTGAGCTGTCTTGTGAATGACTGACAGTTATGAGAGTTGAAATAATAGTATGTGTTGCTCTTGATGGGATGGGAGAAGAATTGAGACAGAAGGAATGTGGTGCTTAACTGTCATCGCTGCAAAAATGAAGCTCTTCGGAAGAGGATTCCAATTGGTAGGAAACCAATTTCAAGTCCCTGCTCTTTTAGCTTCAGGTGAGAGAGCTGTGCAAAGATCCTCCAGGTCTATTCTTCAGTTTATAGGTGTGAAAAGTTTTCTTGATCTCTGGACCAATAAAAAGTTAAGGTAGATCAGGAAAAGTACCATCTATGGGGAAAAAAAGAAGAGTTCCTATATGAGGGGTTCCATAAATGATCTCCAGTAGGAAAAAGACAAAATTATAAGTGCTTCTCTTGTCTAATTCTCCTTCTGTATTTCTAGCATTTCCATATAGGATATATTAGAAGTGTTTCCCAGCAAGGCTGGATGTCATTCATATTGCATCCACAAAAAGCATTGATAAATGAGTTTCACCTAACAACAACAACAGCAACAACAACAAAAAGCATTTGCATGAAGTTCTCTGATTTTTTTTATTTATTTATTTGCTTATTTAGTTTAGTATTTATCTACCTAGAAGTCTTTACAAGGCATTGCATTACATAAAAATAATGGGCATTGCACTGGTGAATATAAATAATAACTGTGAGGCAGAGGAAAAAAAATCATTCTCATGTAGATGAGAGCTCATCCTTATACTTTTGAAAGCTTTGTGGAAGACTATTGTTGAATGACTTCTAAAATTAATGATAGGTGCTGTGCAATGTACAGCTTAAAGGATTATCTAAGTACACATACATACAGATGCTTTTTGTTCTCTATTCATTTTTTTTCTGTTGAATGTTCTACAAATAAAATTTTTATGCTGATTCTGTATTTTACATAACAGCAATAAATTCAGAAAAAATACAGCAATGGCAGTAAGCATCAGCAGCTCTGATTGCCTGTGGCAGAATAAGCAAATTTATCGTTTTTACAGAAGGGGTGTAGCCGCAGAAATTTTTGCCCAGTGTCTACAGATGCTATGTGTTGATTTGCGTTTAGTGTTACCCTTATAGCAGGCTTCTGACATAGACTTTTGCCAGTTGGCTTTCAATGTACATATGAAAAATGTCAACTCTTGTATGAGAGAGGAAGTAAATTTGCACCATCAGGAAAGCACCTTCTGTTTTGCATCCAGGGCATATTGACAATAGTGTTTTCATTCAGATTGGGAGTGCATTTTCAAAGTTATTCTCTGATCTCACCACTTATTTTTCCACAGCTCACATAATGAGGTGACTTCAGTACACAAAAATAATGATTTTGGACAAAATGAAAGTAGAAGATGGGATCCAGCCATGAATGGGTGCATGGGACAAGACTAAAACAAGACCAAAATAAACCTGACTTATCCCATGCATTGTCTCACTCCTTTGCTTCTATTTATCTGCAAGATTTGATGATGTGGACATGGTTACTGTATCTCCTTTGAAAAGAGGTTGGTTTACAACATGGTTTTGGCAGGAGAGCTGTAATGGTATATATTCTCTATAGCAGACAGTTCCTAGTAAGAAAACCCCATTCTGAAATATAGTGAGAAGGTTTTGCTGTTGGAAGAAGAAGCTGCTTATCACACATGGCAGGCCAAGCAGTGAGTCAAATCGCAGGTCCTTCAGTAGATCATCAGGCATATGAGAACTTGTCGGCTCTTTGGCCTTTTCTTGGTGAAACAATAGCTGGAATCCTATCAACTTGGAATGCCCAGCTGATATTTATAGTAAATACAGAGAAATTGATAGACACTTCATGCTTTACAGAACATAGCCTGTTTATTGGTATTTAGGGGTCAGTTACTGATAGTTCCAGACAATCTGAATGCAGGCTAATATATCTTATCAGTATCTTATTTTAAAGTGGTCTAGTACATGAGATACTTACCAAAAAGTTTTATAAGGTAGCAATTCAAGTAGTCTGTAGATGTTATGTCCTGCCTTTGGTTGAATGCTGTGCATTCCAGAAAGATGCATTGGCTTCACTTCCATCAGTTCCTCTCTCATTGTGTCTTCAGAAGGTGGAAAGTGGATTTTAATTTTGTCTCAAGAAATAATTTTTTTTAATATGAATTTAAAAAATGAACGAGCTGGAGAAAACCACAGCCCCCAATCAAACACCAGCAATTTATGGAAACAGTTTCTATACCTCTCTATTTTATTTTATAATGACTAATATGAAAATATAATTGTAATTTTTCCTAACGTGCTTCGTGAAACTACCTGGGTCAAACTACTGGAGTAACTCTGATCATGAGTTGTTATGATAGTATTGTAAGCACAGTGGTATGGACAGGTGTTCTGTCTCACAATTTTATCTCTGCCTGCAGAGTCCTACCTGGATCACCTAGCCAATCAAAAGCCAATAGGCCCGGAGACATGGTATTTGTACTCCATAGTACATTCAAGCTAGTGTCTAGGGCTTCAGTATTTATACTGTGCAACTCTGAATTAATAGAAATTTGATATCATGAGAAGAAAGATTATGTCGTGGTAAGCTCCAGAAAATTTGAATATATATTCTTTTTTCTCTCACACTGTCTTATACCAAAAGATTGCCATTTTAGCAGCTACATTTGACTTCAACTCTTCAACTTTAATATTTTGGAGTGAAATGTCTCAGTGAGACAGACTGGGTGCAACTCTTGGCTTTCATTTTAAACTTTCTGCATCTTCTCTCTTTGGTATTTTATTTTATTTTATTTTATTTTATTTTATTTTATTTTATTTTATTTTATTTTATTTTATTTTATTTTTGCTATAGATGATAGAGCTGTTAATAATGCTTCACACCATTGTCACTTACTAGAGAGAGGTAGCGGTTTTCCATTGCAAGTTTTGTCTTCCACGCCTTATCCTTAAGAAAGCCTTCAAAATTTTCTTTCTTCTTCAAAATCTGCATGTAAGATCTGTGGCCAGAGGATAGCTGCTGATGAGGTTTGATAACGTTTAAGTCAGACTTCTAATTTAGTTTTTAATAAAAGGTGAAAGCAAAAGGTGACATGATGATGGATGCCTGTACTACAGGGTGTCAAAAGCCTTTCAATTGCCTGTCCCTTTGCCAGCAGTTTTTATATGCTGTGATCGTATATGCCAAGGAGTTAAGACAAAATGACATTTTTATTTGCCAGTGTTGGCAAAACCAAAGTTTGAATGCTCAGAAAACACTGATGACCACAGGCCCCTTTAACACCTAACTTATACCAGTATCCAATTCATGGTAGATTTGAAGAGATCTGAAATGAGGCAAAATGAAGCACTATAAACTTAGAAAAAATAAGAACAATCCTATTTCCTTAGGGCAAATGATACAAAGGAAGTTTAGTATAACCTTGAACACCAAGGATACTAAGAGGCTAATTAATAAATCTGAGCTTGTGCTGTATTTTGAAATCAGGAAATATGAATAACCACAATTTAAAAAACAATCTCAAAAACACTTTTCTGTTATTGTCGTCTCAAGAGTAGGATTTTTTAAAATCAAGTGTATTCTACCCTTGTGATTTTTTTCTTTATTCTTTATTTTTACATTTGTTTCTATTTTTGTGCTCCTCTTTCTTCTTTCTTGGGTGTATAGCATTTACTTTTTGTTGTCCCTTCCTGATACCTGCTTGCAGTACTATCTCTGTGTCAAGACATAAATTTAGAATGGTGAAAGACTTTTATATTTACATAGGGAGAGTATTCTGCATGATCTGATTTTATTTGTACATGTTTATAGTCAACCTCAATTTGTCTCTTCATTGTATCTTCTGGGTCTGGAAGAGGATGTGTCCTCTGGATTAAGCGAAAGCTACTGTAATGTTTTACAGACTGATCACTCAGGCATGATATTCTTATGCTCTATACTTAGATTAGCTTGAGTTGAATCTTCTGCAAATGTCCCCTGGAAAAGTATCAGCCAAATTCCAATTCTAGTACAAATGAAATAATAGTTAAAATAATAGTAAAAAGAAAAATAATAAAAAGGAAAAATCATGGAAAAAAAGATTTAGAAGGAATTATCCAACACCTGGGGTTTTTCTTAGCTTTTCTAAGCATACTCGCCTGCCATATCCAGGCATTTCCCAGTTGGATATCGGTTGTGCTCCATGTTTCAAAGTGACAACTACCTAAAATCACCCCTCCATTATAGTATAGGCTGCTGCATTTGCACTGTTTCTTTTTATAGCATCTGCCAACTGCCGCTGTGCCTTGATGGGTCATCCCTGATGTCATGAGGTGAGAACTACCCCCGGAGGTGTCCTCGATGGAGGCTTTCATACTACCCAGCACCTCCCTCCTCCCCCCACAAAAAGAACAAAACAAACAAACAAACAAACAAAAAAAAACCCCAGTAATTCTGCCTGTTTTCATGTGGTGTCCACGGTGAATAATACCTATATGTTCTGGTTCAGAAAGAGCCAGAGACACTTTTTTTTTTTCCTGTGAGAAAAGTTCCCTGTGACTCTGTACATGCCTTTCACATATCAGCCTCTGATCACACCCACACTTGCTCTCAGAATTTTGTCTAGAATTTCAAGAGTTGCATCATAGCACAAGTCAGATGCAGAACTTTTAGGAATTTGTCCATAGTCCATTACTGGAGAGCTAAGTTTCCCTGAATGGCTCCAGAGAAGGGGTTATTGCTTTTATGACTCCAGAAGCTCTTCAGTGAGTTTGTGCTAGTGGGCCAAATTCTCACTGGACTCACAAAATTGTCTAGTTATCATTCGATTGTCCAAATAAATGAAATGTCCTCAGGGTGGCATTATAACTATGCACTAAACTCAGGGTTCTTTGGCCTTCCAAGTATATGCTAGTTAGTGTTGTGTAAGCAGCAGTGTTTGGGATCACATGCTCAGTTTGGCAAAATTAGCATTATCTGGTGATCTGCAAAGCAAATAAGGTTGAGAGCAGAACATAGCAGTATTAAGTGCCAGCTCACCTCTAAGGAAGAGCAAGGAGGCAAGCTTGAATTGAGATGGAACTTACTGCATAAACACCAAGGTATCTGTGACTGGTAATACTACTAGAAACTAGGGTAGTTCATTGTTCATGTTCATTAACTCTTTTAAACTAGGCTTTGGGGAGATGTAAATTCTGCAAACTGAAGTATTGGCGGCAATTAGTTTACAAAATACATAAGCAAAATTTGAATATGTTCTCCTTGATATATGCGTATATTTTATAATTCAGTGCATCTTTTTTTTTTATTAAAAATAGATAACTCTAAACTTATATCTGTGCTTAGGATCAAATCTGCATTATGCTAGATCTTAAGCTTGCAAAGACAATTCTACTGCAATGCTATGTAAATCTTTATGTGCAAGAAATAATTTTGTCTGAAAAATCTCATTGACTTTCTGTGGATAAAGTCACATGCATTAGCGTTTCACTGTTACTGAAATTGTTTCTAGACTTTGGATTCAGCTAGGTAAATTATATAGATTGTTGGAGAAAAAGATTTCTATTAACTAAAATGAGTTAAAGGGACAATATATCTGCCTCACATCATGACATGACTGGATGATTACTGTGCAGCTACAAACAAAAGCATACCCTAATCAATCCTTCTGCAGAACTGGAACTTCTGTGTATTGCCTTCAGGTTATTCCTTGGACTAAGAGTATTGTACCTACAACCTTGAAAATTAGGGAGTTATTTTCAAGAAAATTCTCTCTCTGAACCTGCCAGAGGAAAGAAGTAGAGGTGAGAAGCAGCAGTTCACTCCTAGTCCTCTGCTTGGACATTACAAGTCCCAGCACAACTTGAGAGCTACCGAGAATTTCTGCACAGGGATGATGACAATATGTGCTTTGAAATGTATCCAGACCCAAAGGTTTGTAAATGCTAGGGCCCCGTCAGGAAGTTTGAGAGGAAAACACCAAGTTCATAAGAACAATCAACCTTCAGGTTCATAAATGAGACCATAAAATGATGGTATCAAATTGTGCTATTTAGTTACTTTTACTATTTAGCAGTATTCAACGATTATGAAATATTTATAAGTATTTGGCTGGTATATTCTTCATTACATTGTTGAATTTTCGAGGATATAGGATATCTAAGACAGGACACACTATCAGTGAAATTTGATCAGTTCCTTTCAGTCATGTTGATCAAAAAATCAAAGGTTAAAACATGATAATAACCTGCACATACTCAGGAGAAGTAGCACATACAGATCTATCATATTTTTGGGTGTATTTATGCTATATAGAAAGAATGAAGTGCATGCTCCCTTTATATCTCAGATAAGCTTTCAAAATAACAGCTATGTTGACTTACGTAATACACAGATCTTGTATTAGGCAGGTGGTTTGCCTGAATTTAATCCAGAAATATACACAGAAGTGGTGCATACACAACTAGAAACAATTTTATTTTAAAATTTGAGCAAACAGTCATGGAATTTGTTCAAAATATTTAACTAGTTCTGGCGATTATTGCTTCCATCAATTTAAAAATTCTTCATGCCATGACTAGCAAAAAAATGTTATTAATGTTGTGAAGTTTTGTTTATACATTAACAAAGGAGATATTTCATTTTCTCATGAATAATACACAGGTATAATACTAGATTCACCTTTAATTATTGTTAAACAAGCAGGGAATGTGTAGCTTAGTTATAATATCCCAGTTGTACCTGTTAATTGATAAACATCTGCCCAGAAAGATAATAATTTTCAGACAAAGAAAATGCACAGTTGCTTGGTACTATTATTTTGAATTTTAATGTGACCGAACTAATGGCATAAATATATGGAAAGCGTATGAAATGACAGCATTACATCTTCAGAACACGAGTCATGTTCTGCTTAAGTACTTAGCAAATAGTTTTTGTGGGTTTGTTTGTTTGTTTGTTGTTTTTTGTTTTGCCTTTTTAGCATTTGTTTGAGGCTTGAATGATAGAGGACAATGGAGACCTTGCCAGGAATATGCCAAAGGAGCACATTGTAGGTATACATGTGAAGGGTTTCTCCCAAAGAAGTCTAGTTACAGATGAGCAAATCCCCTCTGAGTGAAAGGGATTTTAGTTTTACTAAGTACATACTAGAAAAGGTAGAATAGGTTGAATAAAATAGCCAGACTGAAGTACCTCTCTCTGCTAGAGTTGGAAAAAAGATGATTTTGTAGTGTTGTATCAACAAGAATTATGGGCTAAACCACTGTCCTACCTTCCCCTAGAGTCCTAAGTCCTCTTGCATCCTATTCCTGAAATTGCCACCTTGGCTACTAACAGTAGTAGATCAAAGAATGAATCTCTTCTTAAACCAAGCCTCAGAGTAAGCTCATAGGAATAATAAATTTGCCAGGGTTAGAGACTATATTCTTCCAATGTCGTGTCAGTGGAATCTTCCAATTTGTCACTAGAAACAGATGTCCTGATGTTGATACTTTTAGATCTAATTTCTTCCTCGTGCATAATTTAAACCATGCTTTCGCCTCAAGTCCAGACAAGGTTAATTTATATTTGTAAATCTTAAGCCTAGAAACACTGTGTGTCTGTCCATCTGTGAAATACCCGTGACAATTTTTTCTGCTCAAGTCTAGCAGTAGAATTACTTAACTCTCCAGATAGTGAGTTATTCCAAATGAAACAAAATATCTTTGCGATAATATTGCACATCACAGCTGCAGTTTACCTAAATAAGCATTGTGTCCATTACTGTTCTGTTGCATTTTCAATACATCTATTATGTTCTATCAAAAATGGGAAAACATGTATATTATGAGTAGAAAGAAAACCAGCAGGTTGATAATTGCTCTATACTCACTAATGTGACTTACTAGCTGGCTCATCTATAATTGTAATTAACGCCGCCTGCCTCAGCTATACAATTAGCTGATGTTGCTACAAATGTTTGCTATATATTTAATCTTTATCTTGTTTCCCTGGCCTGCTCTTGTATTAAATTTATAAGTAGATCTATAAGCTATATATGGAGCTGCCAGGGCAGCTCCTCATTAGTCACAGGAGCTGTAATGGGGGCCTGTGTGCTCGCATCTCTGGGGAGCCCGCGCTAGACGCGCTCCATGAGGGCTTGGCACATGTGCCTGCTGCGTATCCTCTCACATTTGCGGCTTCTGTTCCAGCTTCTGCCTTAACCTACAGCATTTCTGCTGCTTAAAATAAAAAAGCGTGCTTGAAAATTGTGTGTAATACTGGGGGAGTGTGGGCCTCATGCGTCACACATGCAAGTTCTTTTCAGGCCCGAAATACTGTTTTTTGCAGAGGAAGCAGAGGTATGGAAGACCCGCTTCCTTATGCTCTCAGCCTAAAAAGAGGCCCTCCTGGCCCTGTTTCTGCATATTCTGGTCTTGTTCTGGGCCAAAGAAATAAAGGGAAATGGATAGAATTTAATCCATTTCTTTTCAGCTCAGAGAGAAGAGTTTTTGACACTAGGTGGTACTAAAGACAAAGGCCAATGTTTTCCTTCTTTGTTTGTTACAGATCTAGGCAGCTCCAACCCTGGTACCTAATTCGGTGGCCTGCTTATCAGCTTCCACAGCTTGTTTTGAGCCTGAGATAGATAAACTCTATTAGATCAGTTTTCAGAGTGTACAGCTCTGTGACTTCTTATGGATCCCTGAAAAATTTGTCTTTGTTATCCATTAGAATTTTTTCAAGTAATCCTTCAAAAATATGTGAAACTACTCTTTGACACAGGCTGGGGTAAATCTAACACGAGATATCACTTGCTAATACAAAAAGGCATACATTGCATTTTTAGCATTCTCTGTTCAATTCTGAAAATACATTTCTCATGTGTAACACTGGGAATATTTTGTTGCTCCAGCTGCTCCCTCAACACTTTTCACTGTATAATATATCTGAATAATAACATATTGCTTTATCTAAAGTGTGGGGATCCATCTATCAAAGGTATTTCTGAGGATATTCTCCGTTAATTTAATAGCAACCTCTACTATCAGATGGATGAGCATGTGATTTTCTTGAATTTTCACTGCCACTTCTCAGTTTCTGACTTTTTGCTTTCTGTTTCTCTGCAGCTGCCTTTGCCTCAGTCATGGTTTGATCAAGGCTCTCTTCTCCCTCTTCTACTGTGCAGTGCTTGTTTAGGAACTCAATCTTAAATCTTAAGTCTGTAGAAGCCTTTAGACATGATTTTTGCTAACAGGTGAAAGTAGAAGTGAAGCTTCTCTGGATGGTGAGATGTATTTGATGCCAGAAGCAAGGAACTCTAGCCTTGAAAAATCTATAAGCAGTTTTTAAACTTTATTATTTTTTTTCTTCAGTGTCTTGGCTTTTAACTTCAAGATTTTTACTGTGTTTATTACCGTAGAAGTTAAAATCAGTGTGTGCTAGCTATCTCTTCACAGGCATCACAATCAACTGCCCACTGATACCCTGCAATTCAAATCACTCTTGAATTGTGTTTTACTAAAAACAGTTTACTTTTATTTAAAAGAAGACACTGCAGTGGTTACAGCAATATAACATGGATGTTTGTTCCTGAGAATATACAAGCAACACAAAGTTACAATATTATATATAAACAGTCTTGTTATCAGCAGCGGAGCTGATGGTGAAATGATTGATTTTTAAATAAATAAAGCATCTGAATAGCAGATAACACACTTTGGGGCATTGTAGAAATAAATGCTGACAGGAGGAGTGCTTTGTTCCAAACACTTCAAAATATAAGAGGAAGCAATAAAAATTGTTATTCTCTGTTTCCCCCAACACAATAAGCTTTTCAAATTTAACTTCACTTGGACTGGTTAACTTCTACTGTGATAAACTGGAGAAGTATGCAGTTGCATTTTTAAATTGTCTTTGTATTCCATGGACATCTAGAATTGTACATATTAAAAAAGAACAATTGAAATAGACATATTGAGAATGTTACCCCAGCACAAAACTATATGTTGCTTCTCCATGATCTATTTATGCTAGAGAACAGAAATGCCTCAGAACGGAAATATCTGTAACTCAGTTATGAAAGATTTGTTGCTATTTATGATATGCAAAGTGGAGCTAGCTGAGGCCAGAGCTCAGACAGTTTGGCTGAAGTTTTGGGTTCTTCCCTGTCATAATTTCTGACTTTATAAGGCAAAGTAAGGAATGGGTTGGGATGTAGTGGACTGCATGGCAAGTACCAAGCCATGCCATATATAGAAAACATCAATGTAGGCTTGACTTTTTAAGTGAAGTTCACCCATTGGGTTAGCAAACACTTAGCACTGAATTGTAACTTTACAACTTTGCCAGGTTGCCATTCATGTGTGAAGAGACGCGCTTGTGACAGCTGATGGAAGCATTATCCAAAATCAAATGCAATGAAAGAGTAGAGCACTGACAGCTGCCACCACCCTTCAAAGCAAGGACCACGCTCTGCTGGCTGACAAGGTAGGGCAGGTGGAACCACAGCTTTACTCCTTTGCTCATGGTGTCCTAGCTTTCTGCTGCCTTTGGGTGCACTCACTTGTAGTTACCTAGAGCATAGAACATGTTTGTTTTTGTCCAGATAAGACTTCAGAGGTATAAACAAGCCATTCTTAACATTCTCTTTCTCTCATATTTAAATGAGATTAAATGTTTCCTAAATTATATTTGGTAGTAAAAAACCAATATTTGGAGAAAGAGTAAAGAAAGGAACCATAGTAAACCCTTTTGCCTCAAGCAACAGAGGCAAAATCAATATTGCAAGAAGACAATGGTGCAGCTGCATAACAAAATGCCTTCTCCAGATTAATCCAGTCTTTAAGCCTTCTTTTGCAAAATCAAAATTTAGTGCAAGCTCACAATTTGCATTGTTTTCTCTGTGTGCGAAATTCCTGAACAGGTCTGTCACAAGGAGAAACGAAGGAACACTGCTAGACTCAGGTTCCTGCAAGGACAGGGCTCTTGGTGCCTCAATGTGAGGCATTTCTTTGATCTGGGAAAATTGTTGACTAATTTTGATGATCAAACTAAACCCCAAACTGATCCTGAAAGGCCTGGTGTTCAATGGAGCATTTTCTGCCTGACCATACATAGATTTCATATGCTTACTCTTTCTGGGGCAATGAGTCAAGTCTGTTGAATGTCCAATTCCGATACTCCTTTTTGTCAGGAGGATAAACATACCTGACTTGATTTTTCATTTTCCCTGTCATTGGAAGTATATGCCTCTTTCTGTTGGGATGCTTTTCTTTTGAGCCAAATCAACTACTCCTTGCCCTTTACAGATTTTGACCTTCTTGTGTGTTTCTTCGTCTGGGTTTTCAGTTGATTTATTTGCAGAAGACAAGGAATGCACAAAATCCATTGATGTAACCTACAGATAGAGTGGCCACCTATGCAGGAATTGAGACTGGGCACTGGCTTTTGTCAAGCAAGAGCTCTGATCTCCAAAGCCACCAAGGGAGCTAACTCTATTGGTTTCAAGTACTGAAATATCCTCAAGACGCTGAGCTTTAGGAAACTAACTTTCATTGACTTTCAATTAGGAACTTCAGTGTTAAATCTTACAAAATGCTGAGTTTTCTTAAAATGCAGTGAGCAGCCACAGCTCTCCCTAAAAACAATTGGATTTGAGGCCACCTAACACCTCAGAAAACTGCTCAGCACTTTGCTGGGTCAAGCCTTTAAAAATGTTCTTGTCAGCTGGCTGTAATCAGTTTGAAAATTCATGGACACTTTTGGAAATACCTTCAGTTCATGAGTGTGCAGCTTTGGTATAGGATATTAAAGATGATTGAAGAACAGGGAAGTTTTATAATAGACACCCAGACATAATCAGTTTATTATGAATATGTTCTGCTAAAAGCTCGGATGCAGTTTTGTTGTTTTCTAAATATTTATTCACATTTAGAAAGTGATCATGACTCTCCTAAAAATCACTGCATCCTACTATATGTTTTGAGTGTTACAGAGTATTAACTCCACATATTGTAACACAGCATTATGTCAACACAACTGCCATGTGCAGGATTTGTCCAGGTTTCTGTTATGACAAAAATCTTTCTAAAATCTTTTCTACCTGCATGTGAAGAACACTGTGATTCAAATCACAAAGCTATTTAATCCTCAATTAACATTTTTCAGACATATGACCTCTCCTTTCCCTTTTCCTCTTTTTCCATGCTAGGGAAACCAGGGAAGGCATTGCAGAACAGGACCCAACCAGAAATGGTGGGCTTAGTAGGAAAGTGCTTACAGCCAGTCAGAAGAAACCCAAGAAGCATTATAAATGAAGAGGTTTACACGTCTGACAACTTTCCCCTTCTGGTGACCCATCTTATGCTCCCAAGATGGTTTTAGAATTTTGAGGAGAAAAAAAGTAAAAGCAAGCTGCACTGCATATAGATAGACACTTAATTCCTCAGCTACATTTCAGGAAACCCTGAGAATACTTTGTGAATAGATATAAGCAAAGAAGTGCTTCATTTATCAATTTGCAGCATTGTCACGCATGAGCTACACACAAGGCTGCTCATGAGACTGGAACTCTCAAGATCATGTCCAGGAACAGAACTTGGGAGACATTTAAGTAAAAAGTAGAGTGTATTAAAGAGTCATTGCAGGGAGATTTAAGTTAAAAGTGTGAAGTACTTTTAAGCCATGACTAATCTTTAGAGTAAAATTAAGCTATTTTTATTATTAAATATTTTTAAAAGTATGTAATATATAGTCTACACATACATTTACATTTTCAAAAAATTGAGAAGTTTTTATAGACTTATATTTGCTCTATTCGTGTTACTTGTACTTTAATACCAATGCATAAAGAAGCTGAAGCTGAACTTTGTATCATTTTGTTGTTTGTTTTTCAAACCTCCTAAGAAAATTTCAATTTTCAATTTCAGCCTAGATCCCATATTTACTGTAGGTTTCAAAAGTCTGGAAAAAATCTTAATTAGTGTCAGGATAAGTAATATAGTTCTGCTTTCTGATTTCCTTCGATAGTAATTTTTAAATTGCCAGTGATGGTAATTTTCTAGGGTATTTGACTCTTAAGTGAATCATTTTTAAGTGTTCTTTAATTCCTTCTGAATGAATTCATGACAGATTTTTATATGGTAATCACTTAGGATATCTAAAATAAGTTTTAAAGGAATCCTAGCATGCAATCTTAGCTTTTGGCTATGAATAAGTGAAATAAGTTAGATAAATTTTGGTGCTCTAAAGGTTATTCTAAATGTCATTGTTAAAGAAAGTTTGTTTTGGCAATGAATAGTAATTGCATAGTAATACAGTGGTAGTATTTATTGAGGAGTCAAAGATGTTTCAGACAGTCTTACTAATACCGCTTTAAAATCATGTTATTTCAGAAGGTACAGCCTTAACATTAGGTGCATTTTAACAACAGTCTGATTCAGCTTCTCCATCCCTGCTGGCAATCAAACAATCCCCTTTCTTGTGAATTAGTGTTAATAAGTCTTCAATAGATTCAGCTGTGGGATAATTAATGACTTGCTTGTTCTTGCCAGAATAGTTCAAGTGGGCTGCATGCAGCATGCTGAGCTATTATCTCCTGGTCAGGTCATGCATCATGTCAGCCAGTTAATAGCACTGGCTGCGCAACAGCCTTGGAAATTATATAATCAGATTTTTTAGACCCTACGTGTGAATGCTTTACTGCTTGTCTTGCAGAGGAACAGTGCTCATTGTACTTACAGTGAATAGCATGTTTGAAATTTGGTTACTAATTTATTTCAGTTCAACTGCATGTTCTGTAATATACAGTAAAAATGTCTCTCTATGACATAATCATGCTGTTTACTTCCTTATATTCATAATCCTATAAATACTTGCAGACATGTGGCACATCACTGTGTTTATACCTACTCAAAGCTGAAGGGAATGAAGCCTCTTCTCCTTTGCCATGTTTGCTGTTATTCAGCATGGTTTGACAGGACCAGGGATAAGCCATAGAGAGGGAAACAGCAAAACTCCCCCTCTTAGTCCTTCCTTGTTATGGCATGCCTGGATCCTGGCATGTCTGCACGGCCACTCAGCCTCCACCATCTCCTGCCAGTCTGTTCTTGGCTGCATTTGATCCTGTTAATAATCACTTATGTCAATTCAACACCCATAGGGTCTAGCTAGTGATCAGGGCCCAAGGTGGGGGGTTGTGTGTACACAAAATAAAGCATGGTCCCTACTCACATATGCCATGTCAATCAGGTTAACAGATGTAAATGCAACTTCAAAGGAACTACTTTGTAAGGGCCAATAGATTCATTTGAAAATTGCTATATTCATCTCCATCAGTGCATTTCTTCTTTATCCATTAAGCTCTTTTTGCAAGAAAATCTCTCATGGACACAAGAAGAACATGTCCTCATTAAAGATTTCATAAAGGTGCTGTTCCTGCTACAGCTCAGCTGCGATTCACTTTTCTAAGAGCTATTCCTGTCTTCTGGAATTTTTTTTCTCAAGGGCTACTTCTAACTGCTATTTTTCCTTTGCACCTCATTACTTCACCCATGCTGTCTCCCCTTGGACCACTACCTTGCTTTTCTGCAGCATATCCCTTGTACTCATATCTCAGGTTTCCCTTAAATTTTGCCTGTTTGTGATGCAATTTTCAGATATCTATGGGAATTCTCTTATGGAATTATGGGATAATTCCATAGAAGCCTATGTTTTAATTTCTTTTCACATACTATATTAACAGTAAGTGATACAAGGCTGATTTAGAAAGGAAGAGGTATAAATAGATGCACAGATGTATCTTTATTTTCTAGATCTACCTCTATCATCCTTTTTTGTATATTTCTACATGCTTAAGAAAATCTTGTCTCTCTCTTCTCCCATTTCTTAATATCCTTGCGTGACAAGAAAAAAAAAGGAGGAAGATTGTATCTTTAACAGTGGAAATTCAACTTTTTATGAATCATCTGAGCTGAAATGTCACACATTCACAATATGCTTCTCCCAAAGATTTTACTCTCAAACAATTTAGTTTATGGCTTGTGATGGACCTTCCAGAGTTTCTCTATGATGTGTTTTCTGACACAGCTGAGCTATTGCCAACCCTCAAAACAGTCAAATTTTTCCAGGCAAATAGTTAACAGTACAATCATCTCACGCAGGCTCATTTACACCTATTTAAGGTAGTAACTTAGAATGCTTAAACAAATTTTCAGATTAATTATTTTTTTAGCTATTGTCAGAAATAGAAAAAAATGTGTATTTACAGTTCTGCCCTGTAACTGAGCTCACACAATGATCCTCCAGCTGAAGAGCAATTTAACTGGAAGGTGCTGTCAACTACATCAAAGACATGCTCTTCTTTTAAGCCGCTGAGATCGATAATGTATGTCTGATGGCAGAATGGAAAGAGTGTCCTGAGCTCAGCCTATACTGTTCATTTTATTTCTCTGAACCTCACCCTGACTCATCAGCAGAGTTTGACTTCTCTCACTAGATTGGCAGGGGTGGCAATTTTCTGGCATAGGTAATGTAGTCAGTCTCCAAAGAGAATTAGAATAAGATGCCAAATGAACTTCATTTATTTAAACCAGATTTCAGTGAAGGTCTTTGATGGAAAATGTTTCATGTATTAAATTGCTAATCTACAAACCTTTCAGTATAAAACACTTGCACATAAATTGCTCATACTTCTAGGAGAATATCTTAAATAAGCTCTTCTGATAGATTCACTCAAGACCATGAGGTGCCTCATATGTTTTTCCCTGATAGATATCTTTTAGCTATCTCTACACTCTTTTCCTCTATACTTATTATGCAGCAACACTGTAATGGCCAAAATATTTGGAATAAAGAGAAGAAAACAAGTTACTTGAATCTTATGATACCATTTTGCTTCAATCATAGTATCACAGAGTCGTTGAATTTGGAAGGGACCTCTAGAAATCTGTCGAGAAATGAGTAGTGGTGACACAATGCACCTTATTTGTGGGAAAGAAATAGTAATAGGTTTTATTGATAATGACAATGGTTTCACGAGATTCTATGGCAAGGTCACTTTTTATTTACTGCATGGAGGTTCAGGATACACACAGAATTACCAAGGACACCCTCCCATTGGGTCATGATGTTCAAATTGGACCCCCTTTGCTTTCCAAACGCCTTCTGAGAGGAGTCTGGGTGTGGCTGGATCCAGTCCTAGTCCAAGAACTGATCAGCAGTTTATGACTAAGGGATTTGTGCACAGTTACAAGGTAAAGTTTACAAGTTCAGAAAGAGAGTGCTATAGTCACTTACCACGAATCTGTAGTGGGAAGGATCTCTTAACCCCAAGGAGTATCCTTGAGAGGAGTCCCTGTTCAAGGGGAGATCCCAGTGTGCAGGCTGAGATGCAAGGAGAGCTCGATGGGCTCTCGGGCTGTCCCCATATTTGTGGAATAAGGTGATTGACATATAGTCATTCTTTCAATTCAGAAATGACTGTTGGCTGATGTACACACAATTAGCCTTATCTCCCCATGAGGATAGGGCCATCAGGATTGTTATTGATGGTTAATGTCTGGGTGCTGGAAGAAATTAGGGAGGCAACTACCAGGATCTACCGATGTGGTAGCTAACACCTGAATAGGGCTATGTGCGAGAAGTCAGATTGAGCTGGGGAAGGAGCATATCCCTCACAAGATCATTGAATTCAACCCACCTGCTCAAGCAGGGACACCAGGACCATCTCCATCCTAAAAGGTGTTCTTTCTCTCCCTTTCCCTTGAAATGAAGCCAAGGTGCAACACTTCCACTTTGAAAAGTTAATGGATTTCGTATTGGATATCATTCCAATATCCACTGCAAATCACAAAGCACTGTGTATCACCAGCCTCTTATATTTTCAAAAAAAATTGCCTTTTTTTTTTTTTTTGGTTTAAATGGCAAAACAATATTTTTTACTGTATATATGAATATTTTTTACTGTATATATGATCTGAGAACTGTCAACCTAAGGTGGTTTCTACAACTCAGGACACAAACCGCTTCTAAACAGAAGATCAAGTCCTTCATGATATGTCTCTCTGTCAAGAAAAATAATATTTTCAAGTGATTTGAAGACTTGCTTCCTCATTGCACCAGCAATGTAACTTCACTTCCTTTACGAAATCCAATCTGCATAACCACCTCCTGGTGGTGACTGAGGCTCTGCACTTTCTTGTTAACTGACTAGAAGGCTGCCTTCCTTCAGGGCTCAGCACCCCTGGATGTCTAGGATTTCTTTCACTATTTGGCTTCCTCCATGGGTACTGTCTGACTATAGTAAAATCAAACCCATAGGTCCTTTAGTAATAAGTTCAGGCTGTGCTGCTGAGTTGCTGGTTGAGGTAGCCATGGAACCCTTTGGAAGAGACTTCAACTGGGCTACTGGGTCTTGCTTCCTTTGTGTCATTTACCACATTTTACTAGGGTGACTTAACAGAGAGACATAATTTTTCTATTCATTCAGAATTATTATCTCTTTATTCAAAATTGTCACAAACATAACGGGCTTGTGTTGGAATCAAAGGGCAGAAGACAGCCTCAACACAGTTCAGGGTCCACACTAGGACCTGTGGGAATGGACTGGAAGATTTTCACAACTTGACTATATATATAGCCCAACACATAGGTATTGTCTATTTTTGTTTTGTTTTGTTTTGTTTTTCCTTCTTTCCCTATTCTAACAATTGCGCGGGCAAATTCAGCAGTGCTTTGGGACAGAAATTCCAATTTACTTGCGTCTTGTCCCAGTACATCCATATCAGTGGGACCAAACATACAGTAAAACGAATGAGCAGAAATCCTACTACTTGGCTCTTGGCAGCTATGGTTGAATGTCCCTAAGCCCTGAATCTACCCAGAAGGAAACATGCTGGTGGCAGGAATTGGAATATACTGATACTAGTTTATCTGACTTCAATATGCTTTTCATTTTGTCTTGAGATGGTTACATCCATCTGGGAAGAGGAAATACAGCAGGGCTAGCAGTTCACCAAAACATGAGACTTGGCTCTAGCCATCAGGAGAAGACAGTAAGCTGGGTTAGCTCCCCTGCCTTTGCTGGGATATTTTGGCCCTGCCTTGCAGGCATGTTCCATTACTCCACCACTCCCTGTCAGAGTGTGCTGATTTGTGAACACTGGGAAGGAAACACGAATGCCTGTGATGGAAGGAGCTCACAGGGAGAATTTCAAGGATAAGGAGCATCATTATGTTTTTAGCTGCTTGACCTGCTTTGAGTTCATCACACAAGAGAAAAATCTGAGTGCTAGCAAGACGTGCTTGAATCTAACCTCCTCACAGTCCTCACTACCACCATATGACCTCCTCCTTTGAAGGATGGGCAAGGTGCTGATGCTCTTCAGGTACCGTTTGAAGTACTGCCTGTTTTCTTTCTACCCCTTGCCTGTTGTGGATGAATCACTGCTGTTGTGAAGTAGGATTAAAGGCTGCTAATGTTCATGGGGAGCGCAGTAGAGAGACAAGGTGCTCTCTGATCAAAAGTATGTCCTTCCAAACCACGTTCCAGAAGCTCTGCAAATTTGCAGTACTTCGCAATACCAGCATGAAGCACCTGTACACTTTTTAATTATTTTTGATGCTTGAAGTACTGTCTCCAGTTCTGGGCCCCACAGTACAAGAAGGATGTGGAGCTGCTGGAGAGAGTCCAGCGCAGGGCCACGAGGATGATC
>JAWLRI010001049.1:1690351-1720053 GCA_034781795.1 Crypturellus tataupa | reverse complement strand
CAGGGGGGTTGGACTAGATGACCTCTAGAGGTCCCTTCCAACCTTAGGCATTCTATGATTCTATGATTCTATGATTGAAAAGGAAAAGGCTGTGTCACTAAGCCCTCTGGTGACAACTGCAGGATCAGCAGTGTCTGTGGCAGCTAGCAGAGCTGGCACTCTGCCAGATACCAGGGCACCTCTGTGGGCTGCTGGTCAGAAAGCAGGCCCTGAGGGAGAGACTCCTTGGGATTTGAAGCACTTAAGCTTTCAACTGGGAACAGGGAGAGGGAAAAAAGTGCATTTGAAGATGGTTCACGATGGGGCAGTGTGAGGACTTGTAGCCTTCTGCCTTTGAAGGGCACCCAGACCTGCCATACTTTTGCTTGAGGCAATCTGATGACTCTCATACACTCTAATGTCCCATAGGAAAGTGCTGGGGTCTTTGGAGGTGTCAAATTTGGCATGCCCCTTTCAGAAGGGCTGAGACACTTGCATTAGAGCCCTGTCTGGTTCTCCACAGCAGAAAACATGGCCCAGGACTGCAGCAGCATTGTCAGATCCACCTTTGGAGACTACCTCCAAGCTACCAAATGCTTGAACGCTTCCCAATTCCTAAGGCCAGCCTTCCGTCTATCCACTCCCAGAACTACTACGATGACAAATTTCATTTTGATCCATCCAAAATTCTGTTCTTTCACCTTCCCCAGCACCTGTTTTTCTGTGGACCAGTGCACCTGTTTTTCTGTGGACCTGACGAAAGTTGGAAGTAGATTTTCCTTTGCATTTTCCTGAAATGTCCTTTTGGAAAAATGACAAGGAAGGTAATGCTAAAGAATTATGCAGAAAAGAAGAGCAGTAAACATAGTCAGGACAATTCTTACAAGAAGTGGACAGTTTTGACAGGTAGTTGTGGAATGGAAAGGGTGTTTTGAGAACCATCTCTCATTTTGCACAAATAACAGAAATTAAATAACTAAAAGGTGGTAAGTACTTGATATACCAAGCCTTACATTCTAACTTACTTTGTGTGTCACATGCAACAGGTGTGATTTTTGAGTCCTTTTGAGGAATATCACTTTTAGTGTTGAACAAGAAGAAAGATACCATATCAGAGAGAGAATTAACACTAATTTTGCCATAACTGATTGCACTTTTGCCCCTCTTTCATTTAGAACTTTTGTACCATGCATTGTTGCATGAAAACAAGAAGTTTACTTGGGCACAATTTATGTGTAATTCAGGATGTCTGTGTATGTATCTGGGTGTACAACAGACACACATGCCCACAGACTCACAGAACCACAGAAACTGGAAGGAGTTTGGGGAGATCCTTCAGTCCAGTCAGGTCTTGAAAACATCCAAGAATGGAGATGCCACAACAGCTCCACTGCTTAACTATCCTCATAGTGCCTCCTTACCAGACAAATGAATAGGTGAATAGGTCTTTATCAACGCTTATTCGTGCACTACCTACCATTTGCCAAGTACCATTCAGTTTAAGAAGCAAGGCCAATTTATGCTGGCCTAGGAGAGCCAGGGAAAGTTAAAAGAATGCATTGATTTCTTTAGCAAGGCGCAGGCCTTTCTTTTCTGCATATATACATATGTACATACACATATATATATTTATAAAGAGAAACTGAGTCTGAGTGTTTCTGCCCATTCTGACTACATACACATGGTCTTTATCTCTCATATCTTGATATGTTGTGGTTGCTTCGACTGAGCGTTATGGTATCTGTCTCACTGTTGCAAGCTGTCTTCATACATATTAAAAATTCATTGCTGCCAGCATAGTCTAATAAGCTCAGTTTTGAAAGTTGGTTTTTGTTAATATAAACAGGCATATTTCAGAACTTATGGGAGATTTGATTATGGTAATTTCCTGGCAACTGATCCTGGAAATTTAAATTCTTCTTTTAACCTACTTCCTCAATATGCTCTTTTTCTACATATTTCTTTTTTTTTCCTACATAATTCTTGTTTCAATAAGACAAATCATGTTCAAGAACACATTTAGGGTGGGATTTATCTGAACTAATGAAGATGTGTACAGTACATTTGAATTAGTCACCTGAGATTCTCTTTATAGTCATTGAAGAGAAATAGGTCTCTCTAGAGTGTGATTTGTATTATCCTATAGTGCATATCTGAAATAGATTAGATGAATGGCTCTCTAAAAGTGCCTATTATTCTACATTGGTAATACAGGGACACTATGGTGAGAAATTCAGATGTAAATGTATACACGCTACATGATTAAATTTAAATTGTAACTTAAAAATCACTTGTACTGTTTCTTACTTGTGTTCATTTTCACAAAATATATTTTTAATATAATATTAATTTATTTTAATCTGTGCATGTAAATATAGTAAAAGACAGCTTCTGTACTTGAATAATTCCTTGTCTTGTTTCCAAGGATCCTGTTTTTCAAGGTTATTGCTTTGAGTCTGACTGCACACCCTACCTGTGGATACTCTGGAGTCTTCATTGTTAATGATTCTGAAGTATCAACATGGGCACATTTTAAGTTGTCTCTCCAAGCGATGCTTTATGACAGAATTACATTGCTATTTTCAGGTCAAATTTTGCAGCGCTTATTCAGAGTAAGTGAGAATATAATAATAATAATAACAACAAAACAACAAGAAAACAGTAACAGCAACAACAATAATAATATGTGAACATTAGTCCTGTAAAACGGATCAACTAGGATAAATACCTGGAACTTTTTGTTTTAGTACTATTATTTATAAGTGATTCTAGAATCTGTTCTGACTTACATTTCTGTTCTGTTCCGAAAAAGAATAGAAAAAAAATTGGTTAGGTTACCTTCAAGATCTTCTGAAAAGGTGGATATTGTTTTGACAGCTCATGAAATCCTACACTGTCATTTGTTAATAGAATCTGTATCTGTAGGAACATGGAGGTAATTTATTTCAAGAGACAACTGATTCCACTTGCATTCTGATGGTTGCTGCTCTGGGTGTGAAAGTGCAGACATTGTTTGACCCAGGTAAAATGGTTTTCATTATGTTTCTTCACCTGAAGTGGTGAATACGTTCCATCTAAATTCCATCTTGCTTTGTGTGCCCTACAACGCGTGTGTTGTAAAGCAGGGCTCATGCTTTGTCTGTCACTTTTGCAGCCACCAGCTTCTCATTCACATTGTTTTCTTCTGGGTTCTCTCATAGAAGACACATTTGCCTAATGATCTTACTTAGCTGCAATTCACACTCTTGTTTTGATGCATATGCCTACTTATACAAAATTTTATATGCCTACTAAACAAAGAAAATAAATTCTATAGTAATCCAGGCTGTACTGATATGCAATTGCAATGTTTTTATTCTTGTCATGAGATGTCATGGCTGTTAAATTTTAACCACACTGAGTTCTGTCTTGGTTTGTTACCTCCTTGCACCTGTAGCTTTCTAGGCACCAGGAGTTATCTTCTGAGCAACTGGGGAACTGCCTCATGCACAGTAGGTCAGTATGCACCTTTGAGCTGAGAGTCATTCAAATCCAGGAACTGACAAACACATTGAAAAGCTTTCAGACAACCAGACTCAACAGTGTTTTCAAGTATTTTAACAGTATTATCAGTATTAACAGTATTTTCAAAACCTTTATAGCATATTATAGCAGTGCCTACCTGCAGTGATAGCTTAATGGTTAGGGAGCTTTTAGTTCTCTCTTCCTTTGGAGTAGGAGTGAACTCCATGTGTCTTTTGTCCTGAAAAAAGTGTATAACTGGTTTTGGAAAAACCAACAACCAAACCAAACCAAACAAGAAAAAAAAAATGCTAAGCGAAAGGCAAAGAACCAAAACTTCCAGCTCATCCCTTGGGTGACAAACTCTCTGTCCCTCCTCTCATTCCCTATGGAGATATTGAGCTATTCTGAGCTAACTCCTTAGTGATGGGACTCACCTCAGAGAAAGAAGTGAGTACTTCTGGAAAGACAAGAGGACATCCCCATAAGAAAGACATGGAAGTTAGGGATCTCATGCGCTATGTGTCTTTGCATGCTTATGCAAAATGTGAACTCAGTCATTGCCTCTGTGAACAGCTAGGAAGGAAGAGCAACCATTCTTAGTGGGGGCTGTGTGAGGAAGCTTGTTTTTCTCCTACTAGATCTGTGCTCCATTCTAAGGAAAAATGTCTAGAAGTTATGCATTTGAAATTGAATTGGAATTCCTGAAAGTCCTTTGCTAAATCTGAAAGTAAAATCCGTAAATGCTCTCACAACTCTCTATCTACTAGTAAGATTCTGTAAGAGTGATGCTAATCCTTCAGTCACTTCCTAACAAGATGTTTTTGCAGTTGGTAGCTGGTATTTTTTAGCCTTGTTAGAAGTCCTTCACGATTGAATCATTTACCCTCCTTTAAAAATGAACTTGTAAACCACAGTGACACTGCAGACCTTTGCAGACTCCCTGACCATGCTTCATTTTGCAGAAGTGAGGCAATCTTGCAGTCAGTAGGACTGCTGGTTTCCTCATACTGTCCTTGCCAAAGAGCTGTTGCCAGCATGCTATAATCTTTGTTCAGGCATATTGCCTCTAAGACGAAAAGGGCTGCCCAGTTTTCCATGTTCATTTAGTCCTTGTTCTTTCCTTCACAAAATACTACCTCAGATTAACTTTTGGGCTGTTACACACTGTCTGTCTTCTCTGATTTTTTTCTGGTTCTGTATTTGTAGATGGAACAGTCCATTTCCTTGCCGATGAGGAAATGCCATTTTTTCTCCTTTTCAGATGAAGATGAAGGCATGGTTTATACTCTCCTGGAGGAGAGTGTACTTCTCATTTTATCTCATAGCATATGCACCTCTACTTTGACTTTGTAAAAAGGGAGATTCAAATCTGTGCAATAATTAATACCCTGTTCTGCTGATATTTTGTTGCCACTTTGGCAACAGCTTAATGGATGATCTCAAAACCTGTTGACCTGTTGTACTTTGCTTCATGTGGAATTGCTCTATCCAGGCTTTGCTAAATGACCATTGTATTTTCTGATTTTTATATGCTATCTCACTCCAATTTTTCACCATCACAGTCTAATGCTATGCTGATGGCACTCATCTCCTTCTCTTTCCTGATACTTCAATGGCAGCCTATGTTTTGTCGCAGTGTTTGGCAGAAATTCAGAACCAAACATCTTAGTTTTAAAATGAATTTGGGCAAGATGGAAGAAAAGCTAATTATCTCATGACATAAACTTAAATAACCCCTTTTGCAACCACATAACTAGTCCTGTGTTCTTTGTGCAGTTAAGGATCTTGATATTATTTTTTGATCAATGTCTTTATTTTAAAGACTAAATAACATGTATATTCAGACTGGAGATGAGTTTATCACTTAAGAAAAGCTACTGGAGAAAAAACATTTGTATTCCATTCCTCAAGTGATGTTTCAGTCACTAACAATGTTAATCTTTGTCCAGTCAAAGAATGTGCTAATGCAACTTTATGCTAATATTAGGAATATGCTCAGTCCAAATGCTTCTTTATAATTTATTAATTTATTCCAGATTACCGTACCACTGATCCATTTTTCTCTAAATTCCTCTAAGTTTTTATTTCTACTTTAATGTTAATTTAATGTTATTTCTTAAACCACTCAGAGATACTTTTAGGACCTTGCCATTATGATTATTGTTATTTTCCTGGGGAGAGCAGGATACAGCATCTTTTTCTCAGTGAATTTTTCAGTCTCCAGTGTTTGCCTTAGAAGTTTTAGCTGAAAATTTATCATTTTTTAATAAGATAGTCTTTCATCATTGTTTCCCAGTTGTGCAGTTGTGACTGAGTCAATGACATATTAGAAGTTTGTTGTGTTAAAAGGAGATACTAAGATATAAAATTTTGCTGAATTGCAAAGAAAGACCCCACGAAGAAAACAATATTTTCCCAGTTACTCCAGTACAAATTTTACCTTTTAAAATTCAAGCAGTTGTTGATTCTCTGGCCTTTTTTTTACCCTGGCTAGTATTTTCTGTCATCTTATTGCAACAACAACTCTTCTCTTACCTGTGTATATGACTTAATTCTTGTGAATAATCACGTTGTTCACTGTTGGATCAGTCAAACTGTTGGGCTACAAATGCATACAGTACTTTTTTGCATGTGTATTTGCCTTAGAACCCAGAGCATTTACAAAGGTTGCGTTTCTCTCCCCTCCTCCCTCTTGTCTTCCATCATTTCTTTTCTTTTGATGTACCTTTAGCTTAGATTTAATTTTTTTCTCAATTCCCTTATGGTCAAACAAATCTTTTCTTTGATAAAGGTTATCTCTGTAGTACTCAGACTTTGAAATTTAGTTGGAGACCTAGTTAGGAGTTTTTGTCATTCTAGGTTAAACAATTTCATGTTGTTTAAAGAGAAAAAAAATGCTTAAGTTATTAGTCCTTGGCCATTTACGCAGTAAAAAAAAATGTTGGTATTTTGGTGAAGAGAGGATGGAAAGTCATACAGAGCTAAGTGAGCCTGTTGAAGAAGTGAGAGAATCTGCATACATGAATATCATTCCTTGAAGAAAGGAAACTGTGGAAAGTGAGAGAAAGCAGCCTGGCAGGTCTACTTTATCAGCATGAAGTAGAGTTTGCTCTTTACCTGGTGTTGTAATTGCTCCCATTTCATGTCTTCTGCCTTTATTCCCAAACTTTAAATGAAATTAAAGTTGTGAAAGGCATTGTGACTCTGTTGGCATTATTTCTTACTAGCCAATAAACCCCTGAGACCGTTTAAATGTGTTGTGTCCAGAGTGTATGACCTATTAAGTAGCAGAGTAAACCTACTGTTTCAGGTACTGATCTAATAAAATAAAATTAATTCAGGAAAAAAAATCCACTTTCAATTATAGAGGATAAAATAGAAGCTATTTGCTTTTTGATTTTGGATAATTTTCATGTTAAAGGGCTAAGCATTTTGGAAATCAGAGAGCTTTGTGGCTCACTAAAAGGAATCTATATCCCAAATTTAGGTTTCTGTTTCCAATTAAGTATATGGAAAACACTAAGTAAGGGCCAAAGCGCAAAACCCAGCATCCTACTCAAAAGTGTCAGAATTTCCCTAAAGCACATTTCTTGCTGCCATCCTTTTTCGGAGTTCAAGAAGCGGTCAGGTCCTTCCTTCTGTTCCAGTTTTCAACTACTGTCCATGCCAAAGGTATCTGCTATTATTTTTTCAAAGACAATATTTTTGTTTGTTTTTGAACGATAGTGGTATTATGTAACATACTATTTATAGCAATTACAGAAGTTAGAGAGCTATTTTGAACAGTCCAAAGTTTGAAAGGTCCTGGATCTGCTTTCTGTCTGGATGGAGTTGTAGCCTGGATCCTTAACTCTTCCGGCTAGGATGGAGAGAAATACTGCCTTTCTGCATTTCCTGTGGCTCAGAACAAGACAGCCACCCTACAGCTCTGGGTAAATATTTTGGATATAATACAGGGAAGGTGTGGAAATCAGGTCAGAATCTTGAGAGTGGGGAAATGGGAAAGAGGAGAAAACAGGAAGATAGAAAATTACTGTAGCAAATTACTCTAGAGTAGCTTATATGGAGCAACTGTCAGTGAGGGCAACCCATGTATAGCTAAGAGAGAGAGTTTTAAGGAGAAGCCTGGTCTCTTTCAATAAAAACAAGCTTTTCAAAGCCCACTCAAAACCAAGTTACGAATACATGGGGCTGTGTGTCTGAACCAGGGCAGCTTGAGACATCCTTGACTAAAGCTAATGAAAACCAGTAGGTTTTCTCTGGCATTTAAAAGAATTGGGAATTGGAAATGAGGAAAATAATTATGCAATACTTCTTTTGGCTGCTGGAAAAATTGGTAGTGTGAGCTCCCTATAATGACGATAGGCTAAAGCTAAATATGAAGCAAGTCCTTAGGGAAGAGGACTCTATGCACCATTACACACATTACCTTTGGCCCATAGCAGGGGGATGTCAGCCCTGGAGCAGGCTGAGGAGAAGATTGCTCTGTATCATATCCTATAAATTGATTAGGTACACTGGTAACTCCAGTGATTTCCATAGTACTACTGTCTATAATATCTCTGCATGCATTGCCATCCTCAGCTCAAGCACCTGATGACAGGTGCTATTTGGCTCCTACGTATTATTACTAAAAAGTGAGATACCTGGAAAAATTGCTGTGTCCTCTAGTCAGTGTCCTCACACTTAGTCCCACAATGTGTTTGCATTTCAGAGCTTGAAATTAGCTCAAAATAGAGGAAATATGTTAAAAGCATAAGTTGCACAGGCATCACAGTAAGGTAACTGCATAGAAATTATTTCCCTTCGTGAGCAAGATGCAGACAGTTCATTTTCTAGGTATATTTGACTTCAGGCAACCTGAGTTTTAGAAACACCTTCTATGCACTTTGTCAGTCGCACAAGGATATTGTTTAGGTAAAGCATGATATATGCTTTTCTATTTTATACTTCAGTCTTTTGAAAAAAAAAATAAGCAAGCTGTGCTTATCCTGTTGTGGTTTCAGGCTACCTTTATCAAGTTACCATTTACCAAAGCATACCTTAAGGCACCTTTAAAAACTGCACTCGAATTTTACTTAGAGTCTAGTATATTGCATATTGATTAATTTTATTGTAGTGCTGTAAGTGCATGTCACTTTATTGTGACATACATAAATGAAATTGTTACTTGAAGATACTAAGATGCCATTAATGCCTCTTTCAGCACAGCATGGGGTGACCTTGCTCAGTTTTTTTTTCATATAGAAACAACTACATATTGTGTATGTGTGTCATGTTCCCTCAGGGAAAATGATACAGAACAAAAGAAAAAACAAAGTTAATGCAGGTCAGTACTACGCAGCACAGAAAATTGCTCAAATGCTGGGAGATATTCTCAATTGAACATTTTAGATATGCTTTGTCCAGCCAGGGTATCTTCCTTTGAGCTTTACATTACCTTCTTCGTGTGCTTTCTGAAGCTTCGCCTTTGCAATCAAAGCCTCCTCCCCAGGGCCATGGCACTACTAGGAAGTGGTCATCAGTGTGCGTTTCCAACTCTTTGCTCCTTTGTGAGACCAGCAGCATAAATTTTGACAGAGATTGGCATGCTATAAAATCTCAAAGCTCTTTCAGTCATCTTTCTTCTGTAACCCAAATCAAAGATGGAATTAGCGTCCTTATTTTGACACCTCACAGCCCATCTGCTTTCCTGCTCTGATCTGTGCTCTTTGGTCAGAACAAATTCCTCGGCTGAGCTTGGGGACTTTTGTGCCTTTTCATTCTTCTTTTGTTCAAGGTTGTGCCCACCTTCTAAAACACTGCCACACAGCTCTTCCGAAAGTCACTGTAGTGTATTAGGTCTTTCAATTAAATTTGTTTTTACCGCACTATGTCCAGAACCTTTTTTTCCTTCCCCATTTGCTTATAAAGCCTCTTTCTGATCTGCAGGGTAAACACGCAACTTTGCTAGAGCTTATTCTAAAATTTTACATGCTTGTTTAATCTTGCTGCAGTTTATTACTTTTGGTACTGCTATAACATAGGTGCAGCTCCTGGAAATGTTTGCAAGTTGTTTAACTTTTTTTTTTGCACCTGTCTAGTCAAATTGCTGCTATTTCACACCTAACTCTAATTGCATTCCCAAGTATGTGGTTTGTTTTGCTGGTTTGATGGACTGAGCTTTCAAAATTAATTCTGTTTTCTTCCTGAATATTCCCTATTGTGGTACTGATTGCTTGTCACTGGAGCCACTTGTTTTTACTATTTCATGCTTGCTTGGCTTATTCCTTTGACATTACCTGCTTACAGAGATTCGTGGCTGCTAATTACAGGATTTTGAGTGCCTACTATTTATATATTTTAAATGTGGTTGAGGCTGTGGTTGTGTGTTTTAAGAGACAATGCTATGAAAGAAACCTTAGCAAAAGTCACTTCCATTGTATCAAAATCTAAGGACTGTTGTTTAGCAATCTCTTTCAGAAAGGGGGAAGTCTGAGAATGGAAAGATTACATTCATGACAGCAATTTCCCTGTTTATGCTCTGGAGAAGGTACTATAAACAGCAGGGCAGGAAAAAAAATGTCATGCAAAACCTTCTCAAAAGTGTCTCCTTTCATATTGCAATGCAATTTATTTTTACTGGTCATCAATCTTAGTGATCATTTAAGCTAGAAGGAACAAAATGCTTTTCAAAAGCCATCGTCTGTGTGTACTGATGTGTTTGACCTTCATTAATCTGAACCTTCAAATGGCTTTGATTTGTAAAGGGGAGTTTGGGAGTGATACACATATATATTTTTCTTTAAATATATCTTTTTCTCTGCTTGTTGAGGTAACAATTCCCACCTTTCCTAATGTTATTTTAGCCACAGAAAAGCTAATTATGGTCAGTTTCTTCTTCATGGGGATCAAAATACTTAGTAGAAAAATTCTTTTTAGAAATTTCCTATTTTTTTATAACTCTCAGAAGCTTGAAGTTTAATCTTGCGTTACAGACCTTCCATACTCCTTCTAGAGTAACTATTTTACCATGTCAGTGTTCTGATCTTATAGCTCTTAGTGTTGGCAAAAGCAATGACCAGGTTGGTCCTTGGAATAGCTTAATAATTCAAACACTCTTTCATAGCACCTTTGAAATGTTTACTAGCTGGTTGCTTATTGAGAATTTTATTTTGTCTTCTTGGCACTGATCTATCTACTCTATTATAAAAGCAAATCAGCTTTTGTATATAGTAACCATTCCAGCAAGCTGTTACATCCATACCATCCCATAACTAACTAGGTGATATTGAATGTTAATAGAAGATTGCTGGTCAGCCACATATTCTTAGTATATCTCCGATGCTATTGTAGCTGATACAAAGCCCCTCTGGCAACTATTTAAATATGGCATATTACTAATTTATATTTCAATATTTTTAACAACTGATGTGTCTCTGTTATAGTGTGCATCACATTACTAGCATATTCAGAGGAATTAATTAATTTGTATGAAATTCATACTAGCCTTGAATCAAATCCATAGTAAATATTGAAGGGTTCAGAAAAGTTTGGTTAACTTTATTCTTGGCCAGCTCATCTACCCTAGCTCATCTACCCTAGCTCATCCATCTGCACTTTCATGATCCATGACAACAGGATAAAGGTGATGATAATTGATAAGACTTTTTCTGAAAGTCATTTTTTTTAAAATAATGCATCATTACTAGTCCAACTTAGCAAACCTAAGAAATTGTGAAAAAGCACTAATAACGGTGATTCTGAAGGGTGAATGAATTAAATGACTTTTGAATACCTAATCCTCATCAATCCCAATGCCAAAGACCCCTACAAGGAGTGACTCTAGGCCACGTGCATAAAGAAATCAAATGTTCGCATAATTTTTTTCACAAAAATTACCTTAATATGTCCTATTCTTAAAAAGCATGTATTTTTTAGTGAGGAGGAGGAATTCACAAACTTCATGAAATTACTATTACAACTCTTCTTAAACTAAATGATCTTTAGCTGTGGCAGCTTATGTTTTTGTGCTAATAATATGTATGAAGAATGTTTTGTCCTGAAGTTAAACATGTGTCTGTCTCAATAAAGAGGATATGACTAATAGGAAGTGGCTAATACCAGTCTGATTATTTTTTAACTAGTCTATCAAAGTTGATTTTGTATGAAAGGGGAAGATGTCCAAATTTCTCCATTTTTTGGCTTTGCTAAGCATTTAAAATTTAGGAAAGATGTTTGCAGGATGAATCAGAATTTTTATTGTATGTGGTAGTGGATGTGGAAGGGAAATAGATATTCTACTATTCATATTAAGTACAGAGAAGTTTCTTCTATTGATTTGCAGGGCATTAACTATGGATTCTTTAAATTTGGCTCTATTTTTAAAGGTACTTTAAAATCTCTCAGTTAATCTCTCAATTGGTTGCTAATAACACAGAATTTGAACACTGGGCAAGCAGTAGACAGCACTGCAAACACCTTGTATAAATCTCACCACTTAGGAGACCTTTGTCCTCACACAAGGCAGAGACTTAATCTCAGGCTGAGCAACCGGTTATAATGTACTTCCCGAGGCATGCCGAAACTAACTGAAAGCCATCATTTTAAATTAGAATGCAGTGAATAATTAATTCATTGCCATGGCTCTTTTTGTAATGTCAGCTCTTATTTCTATAAGTAGCCATGTTTTCATTTCTATAAAACCCAGTTTTATAGCTGTTGAGCTATGATAGTATTCCAGATCGATGCAATGACCTATCAAAAGGTGAATGTATGATGATTTGCGAGCAAAGAGAAATTGGAGACCAGAGGAACATGTATGATATAGAATCATAATGATGGGGGTGAAAGACAAGACATATTCTGTCTGCAGTGTCAGTTTTTTCCTTCTTCTGTCCGAGAATGAAAAGGCTTTCGCCACATCCTGTTGACAGTGACTCCTCCTGAGAATGATCCAAAGGTCTGAAATTTCTTCTCCTATACACTGATATTTGGAATGTGCAACAGAGAGAGAAAAGCCCCAAAAGATGTGAGAAAAAAACAATGGAAATCTGAATTGTTGACTCTCTGCAGCTGCATGGGGTGACATTTGGTAATAAAAGTTGTCTAGGTCAAGAGAAACACAAAACATAAATAGAATAACAAACAGGAGAAAATAATAATTGTAAAATCAGCTTGGTTTTGCTAATCTGTTTGTAAGTTGTTCTTCATAACAGGAGTAATGAAGTTTTAACCTGGAAATAACTTAAGTATACTAATTCACAGCATCATTACAAGATATTTACAGACAGGATGCAGTTTCATGTTTATGACAAGTGCCACGCTTATGAATTTTAATTCTGTGCTGGATATCATTCATTCTTTCGTTATCCAGCTGTGAGACCATGCAGAGCATACAGGGTAGTTGTAGGCTTTCTGCAGGGCAACTTGTGCTAGATGAGAAATTCTTAGTAAATAAGAAATTAGAGACATTCTAAAGACTTGCAGAAAAGACAAAATGATCAATTTCTTCATAGAACTCATAGAACTTCAAGAACATCTGTGGAGAGAGGCGGGTAGGGGGGGCGGAATTGTAAGTGTTCCATTTAAAATAGCAGCTGGTTTCACATTGCTAACTGACAAATCTGAGATTGTGATTCACTGGCTAGAAAACTTTGGCATTCTAAACCTGCTATTAACCTTCCACAGAGGGCAACTGAGAAAGAAAAACAGAGGCAGAAGCAATTCAAGCCCTAGCAGCATAACCATCTTCAGAAAAAATCAAAAAGCTGTACCCCAGCTCAAGTCACCGCTCACCAGACCATAAAGGCATTCCCTCTTGCACCTCTTAATTACAGTGTGGTAGCATTTATTCACAGACAGAGCTGTGATTTGGGAATCTGAGACCACATCAGTCGGTTTTAGTGGTACAATTACTATACTCTTACACAAGAAAAAGTGTGACAGGTCAGACTGAAAATTGTCAATGCTGTCTTTTATCTATTCCTAATAAAATGCTAGCAAAGCCCCTGTCATTCAGACTGTTAGATCTATATGCTAGGTTTGTTTCTACCCAAGAGTCAATGCATTCTGAGAGTATGCTGTAGTATGTAGATAAGATCGTTACTTTATAAAATAATTCCATGCAAAGGAACAAGTGCAATACAAGACTCCTCTATAGTCTTAAGAGAAGAACATTGCAGCAACTTGTCAGAAAACATGGGAACTCATGCAAAAGTCATCATTTTCTGTTTATTACCTCAGCTGTATCTCTAAGAAACATCTGCTGCAGTGTTCTTTCTAGTCACTTTGGAGTACCAAAGCCTTTGATGGAATTAGAGAACTACTATTGCCTTTTTCAAGTTTAATAAACTTCTACAGATTTTTAAGATACCAAGCAGATTGACAGGGTCGTGTTACTTATCTTGCTGAATGATTCAGAAATCGGGGTCTTTCACACAAAAGAAAACTGGAGTGTTTTATGAAATAACTGCACAAGATCAAATTCCTGATCACCACTAAAAAGTCCACATTTGTCAAATTCAAAGCTACTTTTTGCTGGGAAAGCTAGTATCAGACATTTGCTTTGAATGACTCCTGGGGATGGCTTTTCACTTTACATTAAGACGGCAACATTTAGGTGTCTGCAGTGTAGGCACCTATGTGTGAGGCTGAGCTGCTTTAATCGCTAGTGGGGATCAAGTGAGTGCAGCCCTCGTTTGAGCTCAGACCGGGGAGACACAGCGGTCGCTAAAACTCCCTGTGCTCCCTCGCCTGTCCGTGTCGGCAGCGAGCTGCCTCAAAGGCGCTCACGCAGTCTCTTAAATATTTCACAAGACCTATGGGACACTTGTGCTCGTTGCCACAGCTCCTGGGGGCCACTGCTGATGCCAGCGGGAGAATTGGACCTGGACTCTGATCCTCTACTGAGGATGAGGAGAATTCAAGCTTGGCACATGTTACCATCTCTGTTTTAGATGCAGCTGCTGGTGTCTGAATGCGGAGCTGACTAGCACACTAGGTGTCCTTGTTTTATGACTTTCATGAGAAAAAATTAAAGTTTGGATCTTTAAAAATTGTTAAACTTGTAAAAGTTTATTTTTAATTAAAAAACTTTAGAAATTGTGATGTGCATTTCACATCACATCTTGCTCTACTGCTCCGTTCACGTGATCTTCCCCCTAGAGATGTCTCCCTGGCAAGCTGGGATTGCCAGGGAAGCCAGAGAGTTTGAGATGAAGAGGAATGAAAGGCCTGTCCCCCTAACAGCAGCTCTCCAAAATCCCAGTGTTCCCTTTCTGAAAAGATTTAATGCTATTGCAATACTGGACAGGGCTATGTTAATCTCCAGCTCAATAGATATTTAGGATTAACAGAATTCCTGTTTTCCTTCAAATTTGGTTCAGTTTTACTCATTAAAGACAGAAGGATGACTGTTCTTCATTTTGCCTCTATCTAAGGAAAGTATTAGGATAAAGATAAATATTGATGTGGCTGTAGCAGTTGCCAATGAAATTTCTTGTTGCAGAGATGTCAACAGTAGTTGGAAAAGCATTGAACTAACTTCCATGATTGAGTGCACATTTTATATTTGCCATCACTGAAGTTATTTTTCCTGTACTTCCAAGTTGTTCAGCTTCAGAAATGAGGATTGTGAGCAGTGGGGACTGATATACCACTTTTTATTTTTGCAAATGTGAACCCCCAAAATGTACACACGACTAGTTCTCATTTTCCTTTTCTCTCTCTTTTTTTTAAAGTCACTACAGAGGGTAAATCGTTCACAGAATTTTGGCCATCAAAGTCAGTAAGTTGAACATAACTTTGTTATGCTGAAGTGCAGTGCTGAGATAATGAGCAGAGAAGTAACACATCATCATCTTTTAAAACTAACCAGAGGGTGGGAGTATAGATTTTTTCTTTTCTCTAGCAGAATGTGTAAGAGGAAAGGATAGTAAGAGCTCCTTTCAGTTGATAACCAGAGAGATTTGCAATTGATTTGAACATTTCTGAACCACCTCATTATATCCCTTATACTAAGAGACGTAATATAGACTAACCAGTAAAAATCTAGACATCCATTTACTTATGACTTCTGACATATTTTATGTGAAAGTTGTGAATGTTTACTGCCCCAGAAGAAGTGGCTACTCTGGAATGTTAAAGTCTAATGTATTAGAAATTTCTGAGGGGACATAGTGGATGGATGGAACTACTTACTTTTATAGAGGACATTTACAAGGTCAATACAGTAGCTTTTTGTGGTATTTTTTAAAGATTAGGGAAAAGGAAATGGAAAGAAGTTAAGAATGATCAAAATCATATTTCCTTACTCACAAACTGAACAGTGAGTCATTCCAGTGGGGATTATTTCTTCTCTTTATTTTGTGTTTTACATCAACACTAAAAGTTTGTAACCAGTTCTATACCGTTAGGGGAGAAATTGAGGAGGCATGCAAAGTACAAAAAAATATTAAATGTGATAAACTGAGGTTGATTTACTTACTACCAGATATCCATTGCTGCTGCTTGAATACAGCAGGGAAATGCAAACTTAGTGCCTTTCCAAAAGTGTAAAGAGAGGAAAAAAATGCAATTAGCTGCATAAAGAAAATTAAAAGGCAATACTAATGACTGCATTAGTCCCATTTGAGAAGGGCTGAGTGAAATTAAAAGTTACATTGTTCTGCAAATCTCCTTATTTCTCTAGGTTAAGGATCTTTGAATAGATGAACTTAGGAAAATCATGTTTATGTTCCACTCAGCTTTGTGAAATTTGGATATTAGCAGAGATAAATTGATGTGTGAAATTGTAATTCAGACTGGTAGAAACGCATTCTAGAATTTCTGCATAAAGTACTGAAATATAAAACCATTGTTTCACATGCATTCTCTGCTGATTCTAACATAAACTATCAAAACATAACTGGGCTCTATCAAGCCTTTGGAATTTTTTTATATGTGGCCAGTTCTTCAAAAACAGTGATGCTTGCCTTTGAAAGCAATCTCAACACTCAACTTATTTTTTGAAGATGAGAGGAAATGATAACTGTTTTCTATTTTGCAGTGACCTAAATTATTTCTTCAAGTAAAATCAGCAAGGCTTAAGTCTTTTGTTTGTTTGTTTATTTGAATTTACAAATGAAATATCCTCATACAAAATAAAAAAGGGGTTTGGAACACTAAGAAGGCTGAGTTACAATAGCTTTGCAATAAGCAGACGAGCATAATTTACTGCATGCTCCTCTTGTTGCTGAGGTGGCACAGTAATTTATGGGGTAAATGTATGCCACATCCTTAACTTATATGTTTTTCATTTAATGAGACATGAAAAGATGGGGTTCTTCTTATTCACGCCTGACCCAGAATGCCCACCTGCTGTTAAAATGGTGGCATGTGAAAGGAGCCTCTTCTGCAACATGCTTCATCTTTGCTCCCAAGTTGGCAGTAACTCCTGTGTGATGTTCGTGTGAATCTGTGCTTCTTTTGCAGCCAGTGTAAGTCAGTGGCCTGGGGCTGTTCCCAAGGCCCCGCGCCAGCTTCGAGCCCTCCCTGCTGCCCCCCAGCCCCAGGGATGTCTCCTCCTTCCTGTCTCTCTCATGTGCTCTGAAACAGGCTAAGAGCTGTGAGATAAAAATTAACATTACAGAGCCCACAAAACAATCTTTCCAGGTGACTGTTGGTGATTTACTCCCCACAGAGTTCATTTGGTGTTGGCAGGCTATTTTTACTTTTTTTTTGACAGAATTTTGCCACTGTTGTTTTAAGAGTCACTTGAATCTATTTCTAACAGCCACAAAAGTCAAAACATCATAATCCTGCCTGTATCACTCTCTTCCCCAAAGCTTTTCAGTACCTGTACTGTTAAACTCTGCTATTTTCAAGTCATAGTTCTGCAAATTTTCTTACTGCTTCCTTTGTTAAATATGATTAAAAATGCCTGATTTGAAAGTAGCTTAAATATTGTGATAAAATAATTTTGTTTCTTTGAAACTTTGCAAATCAGGCAGGAAATGGAGAAATATATTTAAGATTAAGTTACTTGTAAAGATCCCTAGAATGTCCCTCTTTATTGCCTGGGCAACTGATGAATCACAGTGTTACACAAAATGAAGAGAAGACCACATGGGAAAACATGTATATAAATTTTGTATTTTTTTAAAAAAATAAAGTAGTTTTCAAACAAAACACATTTTAAAATCATAAATGTATGACTAGAAGGAGCCTAAAGAACTTGAAATAAGATCCTGCTCTTCCAAGACGATTCCTGATCCAAGATATGTGGAAGGTGTGTGAAAATTAGCTCTGCCATTGATGAACATGAGCAGAAATCGGTAATCTTATTTTCTGTAAGTGTATTTTCAATACTCAAAGGCTATTTTTGCAGCCTTCCTCAGCCTGTTTTCTAGATTGAAGCTCTCATCTTCATTGCATGCCTCCAAACTCCTTCTAAATCACCTACCTCTATCTCTGATGAGCAGTTCCGCAATTCCCTGGACTGCAGTGGGGGCCCATGCTTGCCCATGGGTATTACACCTGGCTTTCCTCTCAACACATCCCATAGGAGCTTTTAAAAAGAATATCAATCATGAGCTCAGGTTAGAATGAGAAGAGGCTGCTATGGAATCAGTTAGCATTGCAGCAGCTTTCTCTGGCTTCAAACATCTGTCCACTTCTCTGCTCTGGGCTCAAAAGTGAAAAAAAAAATCTCCTGAATTGATTCTTTGGTCTGGTTTACAAGACAGCTGTACCAGTGTTTTTCCATCACAATGTTGAGGACATGTTGAGAGAGTAGTCTCTTCCTTACGGTATGGCTATTTTTTATCAGATTAAAATATTCATCAAATTAAAGCTTTCAATATTTATTTCAGTAATATATCAAATAACTGTTAATCTCCCACTATACTTATGACTCAATATTAACACAAAGTCTTTCTATAGAGCTCCTGCCTAGCCAACTTAGTCCCCATTGTTTCTTGTATCTTTATTTTTCCTTTGGGCTGTAGAATTTTGTATTTCTATTGAGTTTTGTCTTACTAATTACAGATTATTTCATCCAGTTAGCAAGGCAACTCTGATTCTAATAGTCTTTCCTAAAGCGCTTCCTATTCATGCAACTTACCATCAACATGATTTTTATATGTCGGCTCCTTCCTCCAACATTCAATCTATTAGTGAAAATCTGGAACATTCCCATCAAAGGCATTGATAGATATGGCCTCTGAAGATAGCCAGAAACAATTATTGAGCTCTACTATTTGAACAGAGCTTTGCAACCAGTCTTTCCACCATAAAATAATTTCAACTGCGGTATATTTCCACAGTAAATACATGAAATGTCTATTGCTTCCTCTATTAATTCTACACTGTCAAAGAAGATGGGATGATTTTGACAGAACATGCTTTTATATTTCCCTTTGAGATGTTTTCTTTCATATTTCCTTCAAAGGCTAATTAAATGATTGTTTAATACTTTTCCATTATGTAGTTGTGGTTTTGTTATGTCCACTTCTACTTTTTACTCATCCTGGGGATACATACTATATTTATGGTTCTCCAGGATTCCAGGGTTTACTATCACCTCTGCCTCCATCCCCATCAAGTTCTCTCAGATATTTAATTGCAAATGATTCAGGGATTACTTTTGCTAGTTGCTTTAAAACTGTGGATTGGAATTAATCTGGTTTACTGTCCTGAATATCTGTCCTTGATCTAAGTATTCTGTCATTTGTTCTTTCCCTCTGCTGGCCTGAACTACTCTCTCATGAAATTTATGTTAACACAGGGCTACTGTTAGTCTGTTTGTGTGAAGACTCATACCCAAAAGGCAGTGAATATTCTATCAGTATTATTCATTATTTATTCACTCTCCCTAATAAGTAACTGATCAACATTTTCCCTTACTATTCTCCCATTACATACATAATATAATATAAATTCTTTTCACATTGCTTTTTTGCCTCTCCTTTGTGTATTAATAAGCACAGTCATCTTCAACCATAGCTTTTCAGAATTTTGTCCCTATATTATTGTGCTGTTTGTTTAAAACCACCCTAATTAATGAGCTTGAGCTTGAACCTTAACAATTCTATGATTCTATGATTCTGTCACTGCTGTGACAGTGCTTGTGCAGATGCTGCTGGCTCTCTTTCTTACCTTTCTTCTTCATTCTCTTGATCCAACTCATTATGTCTCGGAGTTATAGTGATGAGTCACTAGTTTTGTATAATTTGTAATTTCCTTGCCTTTATGTAAGCCTTTGCTTCTGTGCTAACTTCTCAGATGATTTTCAGGATAGTCCTCACAAATTTTTGACATAGAAACATATTCCGATTAATAGTTGGGTGACTTGCCACCACTTGCATTCCTAGTATTCTTGGAAAGTAAATTGGAACATAGTATTTTTGTCTGAATAAATGAAAACTGATCATTAATAGTTAAGATTCATAACAAATAAAAATATGTCTTTATATCTACTTGAAGGCTATGCTGAAGCTTCCTTAGTATTTATGAAAAATGTAATCTAACTGCAAAGTCAGCTGTGCCAAAGCATCTGAATTATGTGTTACACTTGATTACTCTTAAAAATATCCCTACATTCTTCATTACTCTTACTATTGGACCTATCATAGTCCCATGTTACAGCAATTTCCTGCCTCTTAGGATTCAGTCTTCAAAATTCTGCCACAAAATTATCTTACCTGCCTCACACTACCTTCATCTTTAATTGCTTCAGCAATTTCTTCTGCATTTCCACACTGGGTTCAATTTTCTGATATTCAGTCTGGTCTGACTCTTCCCTGCCTTTCAGAGAGTCTCAATTTCCTTAATCCACCACCTAGCAGTCTTTACATGCTCTCTCTCTTTTTTTTTTTTTCCTGATATTTATGTTTTCTTCTTGGAGTTCACTTATATCTTTGGTAAGCCAGTTTCTTGTCTTCTCTTTGAAATTATTCGTGCACCATTGATAATATATCTATCAAACAAAGAAGGGATATGAAAAAATGTATAAGCCTATTTTTGACAAATCTGTCCTTGGCATGACGTGATCATATTGAATTATCTTTCTTTCTAAATTTTAAGCTCTCAAGAGTTGGAAGCTGCACTGTGCAACTGTCTGGGCTGAACATATTATTCCAAAAAAAATGATGATTTGATGAAAAAGGAAACCAGGAATGATTCCTACTACTTTACAAAAGAGAAAAAGAATATGGGTCATTGTCTCTGTATTTAAAACTGTGCCTCAGATGTCAGTTAATCATTCTTGTGGTTAACATTTTATTTATAATAATAAACTAGTATTTCATAAATATTTCTATCACAATTTAATTAATTTCACAAAGTACTGATTTTTTTTAGGAATAAATGGCATTAGAATGTGAGTCCTCTTAAGCATCTTTCTACAAATTAAAAATTTATTGATGTTTTTCTAAGGTCGGCACTTTTGAGGGCTACTTAAGAGTAGTCCTTAAATAAGAGCTATTACTAAACTTTTGAGAAATGAGGTCTTGAGTGACCACTTCAGAACTGTCTTGGTTTTCCGTTCAAAACTGAGGATTATTTATAACTGCTCCTCCTTAGCATATTTAGGCAAATATTTAGAGTACAGCTAAAGGGCTGTAGCTAGTGTGTCCCTCAAGGATCAATACTGGGTCCAATACCATTTGACTTACTCATCAGTGTCATGGATGAAGAGACAGAGTGCACCCTTAACAAGTTCACTTGGATGAATGGCTGAGTTGCTGGAGAGCTGCTTTGTAGAGAAGAACCTAGAGGTCCTGGCTGACAACAAGGAGCTAACAATGCGCCCTTGTGGCCAAGAAGGCCAATGGGATCCTGGGGTGTTTTAGGGGGAGTGTTGCCAGCAGGTCAAGGGAGGTGATCCTGCCCATCGACTCAGCCCTGGTGAGGCCACATCTGGAGTACTGTGTCCAGTACAAGACACTGGGCTCCCCAGTACAAGAGGGACATGGAGCTACTGGAGTGAGTCTAGCGCAGGGCTACAGAAATGATTAGGGGATTGGAGCATCTCTCCTGTGAGGAGAGGCTGAGGGAACTGTTCTGCCTGGAGAAGAGAGGACTGAGAGGGGAGAATCTTATCAAATACCTTAATGGAGGGTAGAGAGGATGGGATCAGACTCTGTTTAGTGGTGCTCAGTGACTGGAGGAAAGACAACAGGCATGAACTGAAACTCAGGAGGCTCTATCGGAACATGAGGAAAATATTCTTGACTGTGAGGGTGGCAGAGTAATGGAACAGGGAATTTGTGGAGACTTCTCTAGAGATCTTCAAAACCTGCCTGGATGTGATCCTGTGCAATGTGCTCTGGGTGACTCTGCAAGAGCAAAGGGGTTGGACTAGATGTCAAACCGTCCTGTGATTGTATGTGTTAAATGTGTATTTAAGAAAATTTGAAAATGTTTTACTGAATGAAATCTCATGTCAACAGGAATTATATTTAAATGCTCTACTTATCACATGAGTTTTAAAGTCAGATCTCAAAGAAATGGAAAGAATAAAGGTTGGTGCAATTCTCAACAGAATGCAAATATTTTGCAGTTCAAGATTTCAAGAGGCTCTCTATGTAAATTCATTTTCCTCTTTTTCCTATCACACAGTCCAGCTGTTTTCTATTACAACACTTGACTATCTCCAGCTTTCTGATGCCAAAAGCCCACTGAGGAAAAGATTTTACAAGAGGAGGCAATAGCATGCTGCTATCACTGCATAAAATAAGTAAATGGCAAGCTTAATTTCCAGCAAAATGTTGTGATGTCAGGCCAACCACCCAAAACACAGTAATCTAGAGGGACTTGCAAACAAGTCATATTATTAGTTATTTTCCTGCCACAATTTTAAAGAAAAAAAGCAATATAAAGTAACTTTTAAATGAGGCAAATGGTCAATAGTTCTAGGCAGTATTTTTTTGCAATTTTTTGCTGTTGAGGCAGGAATAAATGACTATTAGAACTGACCCAAGGATGGGGACAAGAAGCTATAGTAAGAATTAAATATTTTTTGTTTTTGATAACTATGTAAAGAAGTTGTCTTTGCTAACAATAACATGTGCTCCTATTTGCAAAAACTTTCAGTTACAGAGAATTAGCCCCACAGGGGTCAATAATGGCTGAAGACACCCAGTAATTCATGTGCAACTCGGTATACAAAAGACCCACTGGGAAAAGTAGATGGAGAAAAGCTTTGTATAAACATTTTATTTGTTCATCTTGTCACCTTTTAATAAAACTAATGCATAGTTTAGCAAAGGTGTGAAAACATATGAAATCGTTTTGGCATAGGCTATGTCCATTCTTTGGTGCTGGAAAATACAAGGTTTTCAGCTAATAGACTTGATATGTGAGTCCAAGATCTTTGATAAGTAACAGAAAGTTTCCTAGAGACCTGCAAGAGACAAACATTAGCAAAAGGAGAAATAGCAGGAATACTGCAGGAGTATCTCATGAGACTCCTAGAGAAGGTACATAGATGGTTAATGATTGCCAAAGTGAAATAATAGATGATAGATGATCGTAAACAGGCTGAATCTGGAACCTGGGATTTGATTTGTGATAACTTTTTCAGATTCCATGTGAGAATCTGTATTCTGGGGTTTGGATTGCACAAGATTTAGAAAAAACTAAAGGCTAAAACAGCTTTTTTTCCCATTTTCCCAATTTCCCATATTAATTTGACTATTACTCTGTATGACAATGATCTCAGAATCGTAGAAAGTAAGTTCATTACAAAAACCTTACTCAGATATGAGCTAGTGACTTATATATGTTTTCTATGTAGCACTATGATTATACTGAAAGTCCAAAATCTTTTCCAATAAAAAAATTTAAGGGATAAAAGAACTGACTTTTTATCATCCTTTGATTTAGCATGTGATAAGGGTCCACCTAGGTTTGTGCCTCTGATGGATACTCTGGAAGGTTTTTTTTTTTTTGGTTTCCACTCTGTGAAAATGAAAAGTGCCCAAGATCTCTTTTAAAAAACTCCAGTAAAAACCTCTTTGTCTTAATTTACTACTGATCTCAAGAAATATGTTCCTGAAACCACCTCTAAGTGACTGTGCTAATATTACTGTTTACTATGCATCAGGATATGTTTTAATCTTTTAGACTAGAAAATTACCATTTATTTAAGAGTGCTTATAGAATATTTTGCAGCATCTCAGTTTTCAGAATAATGCATTCTTTAAATATTTACATTTTTTTATTAAATGCGAAACATACGGTCTAGCCTTAAATATCAAAGCTTTTTTGCCTCTCAGCAGAAGATGTTTAGATGAACAGAGAATAAGCTTCAGAATTTTTTTTAGGAAAAAACATTCTGCATAGGAGAAAATCTTTTAAAATCACTCTTCAGGCTTTGAATTCACTGAGTCTCTTTATGCTTTTGTTATCATTATTACTACAAGTATTAGGAAGGCTGAAATTCTGGAGTTCTTCCTCATATATTGTTTTAGGACATATCAACATGTGTCCTTATTAGAATTCTCCACTGTTTGAATACTGCCACCATCTGCTTTACTTTCACGTTTCTCACTAAGGTATGTTAATTAACACAAGAGGTATTGCAGGTATGGCAATTGTGGGCGCTGCTGAAGTGGACAATATTGAAAATGAAGCTCAAAGGCAAATGATTAACAGGAAAACTAGGATTTTCATATAGGCAAGGAACTGTGGTTGAAGCTCTGCTATTTAAATAATGAGCTTTACTGTGAAATCACATTAACAACTGTGGTTTGTCTATCTTTTCTTTTAACCTTTATTTTGCTTATTGTTCTGTATGTTAATCAAGTTTGTCTGTACAGAAGTATAGATGGGGGGATGGAAAAAATTCTCTATCTATGGATATCACTAGAGTAAATCCTATGTTGAAGTTTACAAATATATGAAGTATAATTGTGAATTCTGAAAGAGAAGGTAAAAGAATCTAAAAATGGTTCTTTGGATAACTTGATAACTTCAACTATCACATTTGCACAGTGAATACTTGCAGTGAAGCTGTTTTTAAGTAACTTGTGAAGCTTGATTTTTGTTCTTGTTTATTTTTTAATAACTAAGATGGAATTAAGTTCTGCTCATTGTACTTGAAGCAATCTATACATATTTAAGAGTTGGTCAAGAATATACTAATACATTGTTTGAAGATGCAGGCTTATTCTACTGATTTAATATCAGAAATTATGTTCTGGATCTAAACTTTATTTTCAAACTCTCCTAATGCTTTGGACAATTTAAATCTTGGGATTTAGTCTAGACTCCTTTAACCATCATAAAGTATGGCTGAAAAATTATTCAGTGAAGAACATTTTTAATACTGATAAATAAAATTGTCAAACTTATAATTTTCCTTATTCTGACATAATTCTAAATACAGAACCTGACTCATTTCATAGCTATAGTCTTTATTGATGATGATTTTGTTATAGAAGCATGCTGCTGTTTCAGTTGAAAGACTTCCTTTCTGTTTCAGCCTGTATTCAGGACAAATATCTGACTTTCAAGACAGTGTTGAACAGAATAATGATCAGCTTTTCCCAGAAGCATTTTTGGTTCAAGGCTAAATGCCTTTTTTTTTTCTGCAGTATCTTCTTTCTTTTTAAACATAAGGAGGAAATGGATGCTGGTTTTGTATATGATGTTTGGAACTTATTTTTCTCAACAATACAGTGTTACTTTCGTTCCATAATTGTAATGATAATAAATCACTCCCTCCAGAGAAAATTATAGTATCACATAGAAAAGTTAATATAGGAAACTTTAGGAATTTAGGATTCATTCTCTCTATCCATGACCCAAATACATATTACAGTCTACTAAAACAGAGATGAGTTAAAAGATACACAAGCATGTGCATATGCATATGGAAATGCTTGTGTAAACAAGCAAAAAAGTGAAAAATCTTAGGGATGATATGCATTTTGCTTAAACATGAATATCTGCAGTATTCTATTGTGTAGATGTATCTCCCTCCTTTCTAGCTGAGATGATAGATACATCTTTATTTTGAAATGAGTTTAAGGAAGACTAACTTTGTATGGAGGAACAATGAGCATGAATCCTGCTTCCCTGTTTGACTGTTCCTTTGCAACGTCGTCCTTCCCAATTAATCATCAGGCTTGTCTCTTCCGATATACTGCCTGTAATGAAAATTGTGAGCTCTGTAAATGTCTCTATAATGGCTAGTTCACTAAAGCCCTAGTCATTGATGGCAGCTACCATAATGCAAATAATAAATAATAATAGTGTCTGTGTGTAGCTACAGCAAAATCAGTGAGGCTATATATGTTCCTGCATATATAAGTTTTCCACCAGCATACTGAATTGGGGTCAGATCTTTTCCTTGTGTCACATGGCACTGTGTGAAAGCAGGAACTGAGCTCAGCTCCAGCAATCAGTCTGTATTTGAATCTTTACTCAGGGAATCTCTGTGAGCCTACAGACCCATTCTTTCATATGTGGAAAGGAGAATAATTTCATCCTTCGTAGTCTTTAGACCTCTGTTATCTACTTTTCTATTAATTAAGCAACTTTGGGAGACATCTAAATAATGTATTTTAAATTTTTAACAATTATGTTTAATTCCAATCTTAATTACACTGTATTTAAATACCTTAACCTGAAATTCCTGCGCTACAATAAATATTAAAAGGCACTGAATGATATTTCAAATAATATCTGTTAACATTATGTAAAGGTCTAACCCTGCAGATCCTGAACTCTTAACACCCTCATTAGAATAATTTTAATGGCATTGTCAAGATGCAGTGGTTGAGGGAATCTGTGGTCCCAAATGTTTTAAATATGTGCTTCGTTAGGATGCAAGTCTTAATTGCCAGCATTTAGATGCCTCAACAATCGTCACACTCCATGTATTTTCACTTAACAGGAGCTGCTCATTAATAAAAGACCTCATTTTGTAGCCACACCTCTGTCAGACACCCTTAACATATACCTTTCTTTGGAAAGTTACGATATTTAATACAAATTGCCTTTGCTTTCAAGTTGCCATAGATTTAAAGTCAGAGAAAGAAGTAATTATATCTAACAGATAGTGTAGTCTCTAAACAAAGATGTGTGGTATGTATATGCACACATGCTGCATTCTTAACCACTAAAGCATCACCAGGGTTAGAAAAGCAGTTCTTTTATTTCAAAGGTTTGATTGCCAGCAGTGCACTAGAAAAGGAAATATTTCCAATACAAGGCTTTTTATATGCGCTAGATCAGACACTCTAATTTGCATTCTGGAATCACTTTCTGTTCTGATCATTTGCTCTTGCCAAGCAGTGAAAAAAATGTCAGATTAAAAAGTACAATAATAGAGCTATCTTGCCAAACTCACTGCATTCAGACAACTCCAAGGCTCCCTCCCTTCGCAGTAATTTGACTGAGAATATATACCCGCCGTGTTGAGATTTATACACTGGGAATGGAGCACAGAGTTATTCAAACAACTTGCCAAAATTCTGAAAGCAAAAGCCTTTCAAGTATAAAGCTGTATTACTGTTATTTAAATGCCATTTGCAGGCAATAAGCAAACCACTACTAATGTATTTGGGCTCAGTACCTTCACTCTACAGCAAGTGTGTTAACATATAAAACAACAGGAACTGGTCCTCTGGGAAATTCAGTAGTCCAATAAAGCAAGGTAGTTATTTCTGGAAAGCTATTTTTATATACAGAAACTACTGGGCTGTGAAGGCTGCTGTAATATTTTGCTATTAGGTGAACACATTGAAAGATTTTAATTGGCATGTGATTTCAGCTGTCTTCCCAGGGGAATAGTGTTAACTTTATGTACTGATTCAGTACATTGTACCTGTAGAACTGCTGTTAAAGGAACATCAGCAGCTTGGATCTTTTCAATTTGGATAATATGACTAATTTAAAAAAAAAAAAAAAAAAAAAGCCTGTGAGCACCTTTTAAACAGTGCATCTTCTATTAACTTTCATATATATTTCACTTAATTTTACAAAGGTTGTCTTTTATGATAGTCAGTGGCCAGCACTGCCTTCACACAAAAATTGGCCCCTTGCGAAACTAACCTGTTCCTGCAGACCACAATCTAAGTCTGTGGTAGTTGTGTGAAGGAATTCCTTTTTTTTTATGTTGATTTTTTTTCTGCTCTTTTGAGAGAAGAAGAGGCCTTCCTCTGGTGCAATTCTAGTGCAATTATTACTTATGTCCTAAAAGTAGTTGTGAAAGAAGTATAAAATAAGACCTGCAAGTTACCACAAATACACTGAAGTCTCTTAGCTTGGGAAAAGCTTAGTTTGATTTGCAGGACTGGGACTTGGTTTACGACCTTGCCTGTTTTTAGGGCAAAACACTTTTTATTGTTGGACACAAAAAGAGACTTACGATACTTGCTTCTCCAGCTCAGATGAATAGGCTGTAGTATGCAGGTGGTTGGTGATTCTGACAGTTTTCAGGGTGAAAGAAATATCCCACATAGATAAAGAACTTCTTTAGATCAGATAGCTTTTCTCTGCAATCACTACATTAGGTGAACTGTTATGATTCAGTGAAATGCTGAAGCTATTTTTCATGTATCATGCCAGGCAGCAGCGCTGTTTGTCTCTATTAGGACTCCCCGCACAGTCTAAGTAGGATGGCAGTTTACTTACTGTAGTGCTTACTGTACTCAGTTGTGACAGTTAGTTGCCCATTGCTACATTTTCTTTCTTTTTTCTCCACTGAAAGTGAAAATTTATCCCAGATGTTACTGTTAATTAAGATCAGTACAAGTTCTTTTTTTTTTTTTTTCAACCCTAGACAAAAATAAACTACTCTGTTGAATGCAGCCACCTTCCCTTAGGTGGTTGCTACTGTTTAGATACTGGCAGTTCTGTATGGCTTCATTGCTTTCCTGTGCTCTTTCCTGTGCCTGTCCTGTGTCTTTAGTGCTGTTACATTTGCCTCATGAGTTTTTCAGAACTCTTTCCGTAAGTGCTTGTTCCACGCCTCTGCATAAAGCCCCCACATTAGTTCCATAATATTTAGAAAAGACATTTGCCATTTTAATGAGGGTATTTTAATGCCCTGAAATGCCTCTATGTAAACGCATGCAGCATGGGGAATAAACAAGCTGAACTGGAGATGCAAGTGCGATTACAGGGCCATGATCTCATTGCAATTACTGAGACATGGTGGGACAGCTCTTATGACTGGAACTTGGCCATGGATGGCTTCAGGGTTTTCAGGAAGAACAGGCCAGAAAGGCCAGGTGGCAGAGTTGCTCTTTACATGAGAGAGCAGCTGGAATCTATAGAGCTCTGCGTAGGGGAGGACGAAGTGCAGGTTGAGAGCCTGTGGGTGAGGATTAAAGGGCAGGACAATAAGGGCAACACTGTTAGTTTACTACGGACCTCTTGAGCAGGGAGAGAAAGTAGATGAGGCCATCTACAGGCAGCTGCAAGAAGCCTCACGATCCAGGCCCTGGTCCTTATGGGGGACTTCAACCACCCTGATGTCTGCTGGGATAATCACAGAGCTAGGAACAGGCAGTCCAGGAGGTTCCTGCAGAACATTGCAGATAACTTCTTCATGCAGGTCGTTGATGAGCCAACAAGGGAAGGGGCGCTGCTGGACCTGATACTAACAGAGATGGTCTAATGGGAAATGTGAAGGTTGGGGACAGTCTTCGCTGCAGTGACCAGGAGATGATGGAATTCACGATGCTGTGAGGAGGAAGCTGGGCAAGAAGTAGGATTGCAGCCCTGGACTTCAAGAGAGCTGACTTCGACCTCTTCATGGAACTCGTTGGAGGAATCCCCTGGGCCAATGTCCTAGAAGGAAAGGGGATCCAGGAGAGTTGACTACTATTCAAGCACCTCTTTCTCCAAGCTCAGCATTGGTGCATTCCTATAAGAAAGAAGTCGAGCAAGGAGGTCAGGAGACCTGCGTAGATGAGCAAGGAGCTTGTGGCAATGCTCAAGCAGAAGAAGGCGGTATACAGAATGTGGAAAAAAGGACATGCCCCTGGGAGAAATACAGGAGCATAGTCAGGGAATGCAGAGATATGACAAGGAAAGTTAAGGCACATTTGGAACGCAAGCTGGCAAGGGATGTTAAAAATAACAAGAAAATCTTCTTCAAATACATAAACAGCAAAAGCAAGATCAGGGAAGATGTGGGTTTGCTGGTGAACGGGATGGGCACCGTAATTACGAATAACACAGAAAAAGCAGAGTTGCTGAATGCCTTCTTTGCTTCGGTGTTTACCAAGGGCAGCCCTTTAGAG
>JAWLRI010001049.1:1628341-1690251 GCA_034781795.1 Crypturellus tataupa | reverse complement strand
TGACAGAGCACTGGAACAGGCTGCCCAGAGAGGTTGTGGAGTCTCCTTCTCTGGAGATCTTCAAGACCCACTTGGATACGGTCCTGTGCTATGAGGTCTAGGTGGCCCTGCGTGTGCAGTGGGGTTGGACTAGATGATGGGGGGTTGGACTACATGGCCTCTAGAGGTCCCTTCCAACCTTAGACGTTCTATGATTCTATGGGAGCATTTGTCATATGAGGAAAGACTAAGCGAGCTGGACTTGTTTAGTCTGGAGACAAGGAGGTTGAGAGGAGATTTGATTAACATGTTCAAGTCTCTAAGGGAGACCAGGCTCTTCTTGGTGGTGGTCAGTGATAGGACAAGGGGTAATGGGTACAGGTTGAAACACAGGAAGTTCCACCTCCATATGAGGAAGAAATTCTTTCCTATGAGGGTGACAGAACCCTGGAACAGGCTGGCCAGTGAGCTTGTGGCATCTCCCCTTGAGATCTTCCAATCTTGCTTTGGTGTGACCCAATGCTCCGTGCTTTAAGTCTCCCTACTGGAGCAGGGGCTTGGACTTGATCTCTAGAGGTCCCTTCCCACCTTAAACATTCTGTGTGATTCTGTGATTTTAAAGCAGCTATCCTGCTTATTCTGAGGGTGTGCATGCCAATTCTTAAAGAAATCACAGGAGTCAAGCTGGACATAGCTGGAAAAAGTTCTGAGCAAGAGGCCTCAGCTGGACAGACAGCATCTTTCAAAGCAGTGTTTTAATTATTACTAATAACAGCTGGTACTCAGCAGTGGAAACATGTATCTCTTTCTGTTACTTATTACCACTGTCTGCTCATTGTCATGGTCAAACTGGGTTCTTAGAGCCTGGTTGAATCGAGCAGTTAGCCTCTCTCTGTGGTCCGAGTGCTAGAAGTGACAGAAAGACTGAGCTGACATGCAAGCAGAAGAGCTACTGCTGATAGTCTGAGCTCTTATTCTTCATGCAAATGCCAAATATATCATATGCTGCCTTGTGGCTTGGCAGAGAAAAAGGAGACTGTGTCCCTCTTCTGGGTAGCTGTAAAGAATCCAGGAGCTAGAACTATTCCCAGCAATGCCCTAAATTGTGATTTGATTTCCTTGAATATTACTCATATGTAAAGACAGCTGCTCTCTCTCCTGATCCCAGCACCATCTACCTGTGAATACAGGATAGGGAGACTTGGAAGGGGAGTAGGACTGTCCCTTCAAAGGCCTCCTACACTGAGGGTATTTTTTGTGCTACTTAGGGAAGTCACTGCATGAAAATTGGACTCAGCATGAGATGAAGAGTGGACTCCATTTAATCTTTTAGCTGCCTGAAGAGTAGAGTGGCTAATCTACACTTTCTAGATTTCTCTGGAGAGAGATGGAGAGACCTTAGTGGTCCATCACCGTGGAGTCCTCATGCGGCTCATTCTTCATTTCTTATGTGCCTTTTGGGAATGGAAATAATCTTCTTAGGAAGAGTATGTGTCCCTCCAATGACCAACAGCAACATAAGTGTCTAGCCAATCTAGGCAACTAACTTTAGTAAAGCTAAATTTAGATGAAACACTACTTTAATATTCTGTAGTAGAAGAGTTACTAGTGTTATGGTATAGGATTTGACATCTAGAAATGCCGTTGTGAAATGCCAAGAAAAGTGTATTTTGTTCCTTTTTTTCCTGTTTATCTGTTTTGTTTTGCTTTTTTTTTCAAAGGCTTTCTTCAGCAAGTCTCTTTTTACCAGGAGTACCTCAGTTACAAGTGTTGAAAGTTTTTATACCAGCGGGCAGTAACTTTAGAGTTGAATAAAAATGAGATCCCTTCCAGCCTTAGCCGTTCTGTGATTCTGTGGGATTCTGTTATACTACAACTTGAGAATTTCTTCAGCCTTTTTTCCACTTTATTTGTCCTAAAATTTAGTGGAAATATTGAACTTAATACTGTGAAATCTTCCAAAATGAAAGTGATGCTCTCTGAGGAGAATGTTACTAAAAATGTCAACTAACTTTATGCATATCGAACTCGACCTATAATGCTCTGGGCATATATTAAAGTTGCAGAACAACAACACTAGAGCAACTCAGCGCATTACTTCTCAGTGTGTCAGTGTTTACAGGGGTTCATTTTAGGACATATGGGTCTGATGATTAAAATTTTAGGGACCTCTGGTCATATCTATGCACAAAGCAATACCATTTTAACTATGAAACAAGTGAATATTTTAATTGGATTTAAGTGGTATAGTTCTTCCTAGAACACAAATTCAAACTAGATCAGATTATGTTAGTTCAGCTGAGTTTGTAAAGATAAAGACTTAAAGATAAAAGTTATCTATCATTTGAACCATTGCAAGATTGCTCACAGAAATTTTTCCACCAGGTTATGTAATTTTTTTACACTAGCTTTAGTTAAATAGATGTCACTTTTGTTTATAAGGATAATTTTTTTTTTTTTTAGAATATGCTCTGAAACTCAGCAGTTCTACAGATTGTTTGAAGAAAAAAAATTGACTTTAATTTTCCTTTTGTGTTATTATAGTAGGTTTTTTTCTTGTCTTAACTCTTGTAGAAAAGTCCCACAGAATTAGCCAAAAAAGTAACATTTTTTTCCCACAGGTGCTAATTTCCACACTGTACAATTTATTAGACTGTTCCCATCACATCCTTGCTTTACACAGCATGGTACTAAGAATATAGAAAGAACCTCAAGCTTTGTTTAGTGCTATAGGTCACATGACATTGGAGGGTAAAAGCTGAGTAAATATGCAGTTGCAATACATTTTATAGAACTTTCATTTCTCTGGGCCAAAACTCACTCCTGTGGGCCCAAGGAGATACAAACCAATATATAATATTTATGTTATGGCACCAAGTCAGCACTCTGCTAGCTTGAGCCAGTTCAGGGCCTACAAAGTTCTTTGAGAGAAAGCTACACTTTGTCCCTGCCAATGAGGAGCTTAAACTAAAAAGAAAGAACTGTGAAATTCAAAAAAGAAGCAGAAAACCATATATAAAAACTTGTATCTGCTTATCGTATTTTATTTTTATTTTCTTTATGATATAACTAAGTACCTGTTTTTCTCAGTTGTCTTCATTTTTGTCTAGGTACCGCTACAGAGCCCTGAGACTAGATTAGAGAGAGCAGTAACCCTCCATGGCAGCTCCTGGAGGTACTGCTAGATGTACCAGGTGCTTTGGGAGAAGACATGCTGCCCTGGAGCACCTTGAACACTTCTTTGCTTACACAGGCAGGGAGTAAGGCTAATCCCAGAGCCTTGTGCCTGAGAAGAAGCCTAAAGATGGAAAACAAATTAAGTTAGTTCTAGCATTTTGTTAATTGTTGTTCTGATGAGATATGATTTTTGCCACAAGAAAAACAACCATCTGATTGATGGCCTATTGCGCTTCAGTGTTTGGAAATGACTTAGCAGTTGCCATTACGCCCTAATTCATAAACTTTACTTCCAAAATTCATTCTACCTCCCTAAAAGAAGCTGTTTTTCTCTTACTGAAGCCTGATTAATCTGATCTTCACAGAATCACAGGATAACCAAGGTTGGAAGGGACCTTGTAGGGTGATCTTGTAAGGTTTTGTTTTCCAGAGAGTTTGTTTAATGTATCTTTCAATCAATACAGGTCTGTTTTCCTGGTCAGGAGTCTCCAAGGTGTCCTTCATTTAAAAATGAGATGCAGTGTCTGCCTTTAAGCACTCTAGCTTTCTGGGCTTCAGATGTCTCTCTGAAACAAGATGTGTATGTTCCTTTGTGAAGTGGAATCAAAGCTAGCAAATTTTTAGCTTTCAAGAAGGTTACAGTTATATTGAATAACTTTATTAGTATCTTTGAAATGTGACACTATATTATGTTAGAAATATTTTATATAATTGCAGTCCTAGATTTACTGCTCTTGAATTTCTTCATAATTTGCTGGCCAGAGATGTTCATCCATGTCAAAGTCTGATTTTTATAGAAACAATGTCAGAATTGAAACCCAGAATCTTCTAGAGCAAAGCAATAATGTCAGTAAACAGACAAGAAGACACTTCTTCAATGTCTCATTTGTTCATTTTTCCTTTTCATAATAGTAAAGACTTTTTATGTCTCTTAACTTTTTTTATAAGTACATGAAAGAAGAGACAACTGAGGTATAAAACTGGAGGAAATTAAATGGCAAGTGCTTTTAAAGAACTAAAAGCTTCAAAGTAGACATTTAGAAGACGGCATCTGTACCTCTGATTTATATAAGAATACATTTATGGTAGTTGGGATGTGCAAATCTGTGTTCAGGGGAATGAGAAAATATGCCAAACTGAGGTGCTTATAATTGGCACAATGTATATTGCATAGCACAAATAATGAAAAATATTGGTATAATGCAATAAACCACAGTTTTTCTCATTCCTGTGCCCATGACTTGAAAGGGTTCAGATAGACCAGATATGTAGATTGACTTTTTTTAAAAATAATGAATAAAAACCTGCTTTAAAATATGTAGAATTATACTTCTCAGTTATTTTCATAGATGATCTGTAGTTCTATTAATATTTCTAAAACTATGAATAAAATATTCTTTTGTTCAAAAGAATCAGATTAACCTATTAAAAATATTTGGATATTTTATCTCTTTTATTAATATTCCAAACAAAATAAATTTATCTTCAAAGGTAAGTAAGGCTAAGATTGAGTATAACTAACCCTCAAAAATTACCTAAAGAACCTTGGTAATCTATGAGTAACACAGAACTATTAAAAGCAATAGAAATAATTTTTAATAAACCTAAATATTTCCCCAGATTCTCATCACATCTGTCCGTTTAAACTTCACCTTACTTCCTTACATTATGGAAAAGTGTAATACAATACTAAAAAAAACTCAAGTTCTACTGGGGTCATTGGAACTAAATTTCTTGGGTATAAAATGATATTTTTATAAATACCTAGTAGTTTGTTATTTTTTCTTTCACATCTGTTTTTGCAAACTTCCTGGGACAAAGTCCAGTTTGTGAGAGTATAATGATCTGAGTAAGGATGACAGGGCAATGGAAGAGAAAAAAAAATGGTGATTTTCACTCTCGCATCTGTGAGTCTTCAAGAGACTCTGATATACCTTTAAATAATCTGCAGAACTCTAAGAAATTTGATGTTATAATCAAGAGGGTATTGCAGAAGGATCTGCACATGTCTCAGACAGGTCTGGAGATCTGTAGGCTGGAAAGCATCTTAGAAACATCTTTTACTCTAGATCTTAATAGAAACTACCCCGTCTTGTGCTCTGTTACATTGGTTTGACCTCATTGTTTTATTTGGAAACACCTGGAGTGCTTATAAAAACAACACCACACTAGAGTTTACCCTTGAAGGAGAATTTAGCTTCTTAAAGAAAATAAAAGACCACAGTGTGGGAGGATTATTTTTGCTGTTTATTGTAGTTCCAGGAGGCTGTAAGGCTCACAGTTGAGTAGGTGGGGTTTCTGGCATTTGCTCGTTTCTCATTTCATGTGGACTAGCTTTAGTCTCTTAAATATTTATTGCTTAATCCAAAAAAAGTATTAATAACCATGCTGTAACATTGCTCTGCCTGTTTCCCACGACAGGATAATTACTTTTGATGAGTACTTGAGGGCACAACGGGCCCAGCTTGAATCTCTCTGGCTGGAGCAAAAATGATCCAGATAGTTCTTACCTGCCTGAGTTCCAGTCCCAGAGCTATTGTGGAAATATTTTATTGTGAAACACACTGTAATAGAATTTCAAATCTCAAAACCTTTGATTACAAGATTAACAGCTTCCAAGCTAGAAAAAAACCCCAGCAGAAATGCAATTTCCAGTTGTTTGTGTGCTAGTTCATTTATTCACTTAGCCAGCTAACTAGAGCCAGATACATCACTTCTAATAAAGCTAGAAGTTGTAATCTTCTTTCTCTGTATTTATAGACCCTTTGAAAATGTACAAGGTAGGCTGGAAGCAATTCAGCTAACAAAAGTACTTACACACAAAACAGTCTGTGGAAGAACAAATTCCATGTGTCAAATAGGAGAGCACTACGTTGTATTAAGTGTATTTTCCCAGAGGCCAAAGTAGGACTCAGCAGAAAAAAATAAGGAATTCTGAGCATCTCTAGCATGAGATATGTGCGTCCCTGAGGGTGTCTTTTCTGACAAGGTCTCTGGAGCCGTTTCATATTCATTGGTGGCTTTTTTTAAGCCCTCGGGCATGATCACAGTTGATCATGGAGTTGATCACAGTTGATGTGTGGAGACATGAAATGGAAACTCTTTATGTGGAATAGTATCCTCTAAAGCAACAGTGGGATGTGGCACCGACAGCCACATCCATTTCTGTTAATGATGACCTGAATGATGAGTATACCAAGTTAGCCGCAAGGTTCCTGGTTAGCAGTCTAGCAGTTTTCCATGTTTATTTCCCCTACAAGGGGACAAGCTAACATCTTGTTTCCATTGAGGGAAAGGGTTTCTTAATAACCCTTGCACAGACTTTTGACATCATATGTGGATGTGTGACTGAGTGCTTCAGTGAAACTAATGAGCCTGTTCAACTGTCTTATAGAGCTATAGGGTAGGATTCTACAGCTCTGCTTTGGTGTAAATTCAGAACAAGTCACAAAAATTACACATATTTAAGAAAGTTCTTTTTTTTCCCAGTTCTTCATTCATTCCTCATGGCTGTTTGTATATGAGTTAATTGGGATCTTGCATAGTAGGGTAGGCTCTGTCATAGTAGGCTCTGTCAGAACCATCTATAATTGCTTGCTGTGCAACAGCTTCAGAAAGACAACTCTTCTGAAATAAAAGCTTTTCTTCTAACATCTAAAGTAGTTGTAGTAAGAGAAGTAATAGGTGTGCTCTAAATTGTTATCTTGAATAATAGGTGAAAAATTTCCGTGCTAAAAAATACCTTCAGAGATCATTTTTAGGTGGTGATAAAATATTAACAGTATTGTAAATGTATTGCATTCTTATGAAGTCCATACCTTACAAGGCTATAGGAATTTGATATATATAGTGGATAGGCAGAGTAAAATAGAAACTAAACATGCCAAAGTACTCTGTAGTGGCACTACACCAAAGACAGTTTCTATGGACCTAAACTTAAGGGTGTTATATTGTAGCACAGATGACACACCTCCCAACTAATGCTGGCAAGCATCTCAATACTGAGTGCTTGTTTTTTTGCCAAGGTCGTAGGTAAGGTTTTGTGCTGTTCTGTGATGGAGATTAACGTGTTGTGTCTGTGCTGTGTTTCCTTATCGGTTGGAGGCAGAAGAAAACTCCTTCTGGAGACTCAGAAGTTGTTGCCATGTGGAAACATGCTGTGGGAATGATAGGTTATGATTAATGCATTAACTTGGCATTTTCCTGCTTTTTAGGGCAGGTTTTAATGAGAAATTACTCATTTTTGTTAAAGGCTTAGGCACTTCATTCCTAGACAGGCGCATACAACCAGAGCCCAGCAGTATTCAGCCTACCGGTTTGTTCAATGCTTCTAAGACATGTCTTCCACACTACCATAACTCTAATGTCTCTGAATAGCATTGCGGATTTCAGGAAGGAATCGCCTATGTAACATTCATATTAAAAAGGCTGTGTAAAAAAATCTCTTTTTTTGGTCATTTTTAGCCTCTTTACTAGTTTTTCTTTTGCCCTTCAGGGGCCACTTACTTCCACTTGGCATTTCTCTTCACAGTTTACTTTTTCTAGCTATCTCCAATAGGTTTAAAATTTTGAAAAGAAATAGTTCATTTATAATATAGACCACATATTCTTTCTTCTTCTGGTGAGAAAGCTAAAGATCTCCCTCAGTCTGTTTTGTCACCTCTGTGTCAGACCTACAGATTTAATTCCCATGACTTTCTCTTCTCACCTGTAAAGAGTATCAACATTTTTTATTTTCTGCATTTCCAGCTCAAGGTAACATGGAAAATTTTGGTTCCAAACCTTTGGTTGAAGTATCAAATTTTCACAGCAACTTATGCCATTGTCATGCCCTCCACTTACTGCCTTGCTGCCCTTCAGTACACCCTGAGTTAGTCTTGCCTGAATGCAGGTTCTTCCCAGCAGAGTGTTGCTGGACCTCACTGAGCTGCAGATACTTGGTAGCTGGTGACATGAGTGGAGTCAGTGGGTTCACATTTTGCTTTCAGACAAACTTGTGAGCTTTGTGCTTTGCATGCACCTCAGACACAAATCTCATGCACTAAATGGCTTTAGTCAGGTTGCTCAGCTACTCAGAGGACCTCTCTATGCTAGGGGCAAATTATCATTGATTTTGCAGAGCTACTTGGCTGGGAAAACAAATACATTTCTATGAGAGAAAGACATTTTGCACTACGCAGTTCTCACTTATAGCTTAGGGGAACAGTCTTCTTTAAAAGATTCACTGGACTTTGACCTTTTTGGTTATAGAGACAGTTTTAATTTAGTTTGCTGATGCCATGTTACTGTTTTTGTTTTATTGGTTTTGTTCCAAAGGCTTCTAGAAACCTTATAAGTAAACAACACTCATATGTCAAATAACTTATGTTACCATTTAACACATGTTGAAGCAAGAAGTATAGCAAACATCAGGAGGTGATGGCAGAAAGAAACTGGAGAATAATGACAGTAAAAGCAAGCAGTGATTTAAGCTAGCTGTTTGTACAATATGGTGCTCTTGAACCATCTGGAAGTTTGTTTTAATAAATAAATAACATCTGTTTCTCTTCACTGCTGCACAACCTAACCTTTAGTGATTGCCTGATTTCTCTTAGGCACTCAGCAGAAGCAAATTTATAAGGACGTGGAAGAGGAATAACCCCACAGATTAATTTCTGGAGAACATCCATGAGGACATTCAGAATGATGGGGACAACTAAAAGAGAATTTCTGATGAGATATAGCCATGTGCTGATCAACATCATTAAATGATGCAACTTAAAATGTAAGAGTCTTCCTTGCCCAGGAGGCACAAATAATTTGCCAAAAACATCCTATTGCTTTTAGCATGAGAAGGCATCTTTCAACTGTGACAAAGAAGCATTGTTTTTTTTTATTATTCTGCTAACAAGATCTACAAAACTGACAGCTTTGGAGCTTGTATCTTGGACACTGGATTCTTGGTAGCATGAAAAGAGATTGACTGGAATTTCAAATGGGAGCGAGAGGTTATTGCCAATGGAAGAACAGCTGCTACAACAGCTTTCCTCTTCCTCCATTTTAGGAACTCCTTCAGTGTGCTCTGTGGTCACTGTCCCACCAGATAGCACAGCCTTGAGTGTCATCTCCTACCAGACTTTCTCCTGTGGTTGTGTCCAAACTGCCAAGGCTCCTTTCCTGACAGCTGCATCCAAGTAATGCTTATTAAAACAATTTGACAGCGATTTTGTTATTCTGCCTACTTATAGGTAATATACCATCAGATAGACAGTAGGTTATTTCAGAATGAAATTGCATCTGTCACTTATTTTCATCTGAGATGAACATTGACAGTGTAAAGCAAAGGTAACTGTAAAACAATTTATCTTTTATCTAATGCATTTTATAAGAGTAATAACAAAAGTTCAAACCGGTTTTAAGGGTGATATTTATGATATGTTTAGTTATTTGATGATAGATTAATAAAGCTTTATGTTCTGAAATGGAAAATAAATTGCTCTTAATGTTTTAGGTCAAATATTGTATGCGCAACTGATGGCTCTGGAGAATCAAATTCATGTTTACCTCTGTGCTTTCATGTACGTATATAACACCATTCCCTTCTGTATAACTGGCACATTTAACACTCCTTAAATATGCCAACAGGTCCTTCAGCAAAGGCAGCTTGCACATTTCAAAAATAAAAAGGAATTTGGTTAAATGACCTGTAATCTGACATGGTTTAAGCTTCTGGAAATCACTAAGTCTCTTCTTCAGAGAACTCGTAGAGTCAAAGCTAAATTTTGTTATAGGAAAACGTGCTTCGATGAGAGTGACTTTAGCATGACTCATAATAATAGGAGGGTAATGTGACTGTGTTTGATACTGTATATTCAAAATCGTTTCTTACTGTTAAGAAATGCTCTTTATTGTTTTGTCTATTTAACATGTTTTCAGGAATGAAGAATCTCATTAGATGATAGGGTAAAGGGAGACAAACTCTAGGAAGGTTTTCCAGAAAACAACCTCAGCTCATAACATGTCGGCAAACACTTATAAATACATGGAGAGAAAAAGGCAGAAAGAAATAACATCCAAAGATAACTTCCTATTCCTCTTACATATGAAGTTACCTACTTCTGCATGAAAAATAGCATTCAAAGAAGAGTCTTCTGCTCTTTGAATGACACATTTGGTAATCCTTCTTAGGTAAAGATGTAAGGGAAGGGCTCACATTGGCTCCACTCTGGAGAACTTCCACTCTAGAGGTTCAACAGCTCCATTTTAGCCACCCAGCCAGCTAGGTGCAGCTGTAAAGGTGTCAATGATCTGTGCTTGTGCTGGTTACTGTTGAGTTATTTTTCCCTGTGTGACAGGGTGTAAGAGTGATAGTGAGTGTTCTCTTTTACTATTTTATCTCATTTTGAGTATTATCCACGAAGTGTGTTTGCATTAATAGAGATGTTTTTCAAGTATCTTTGATTCTGCTTAACTAGCTCACTACTGTTATGTTAATATTTCACTGATTCAATCACTGGGCTAATGTGCTACTATTCACTTTGTCTTTCTGTCATTTGACTGAAATTTCTTAGAGTTGTATCCTGGTATTTTTCTTGTGAAAGGATCCCAGCCATCTGTGCAACTCTGTTTTTTTTTTTTTTTTTTTTTTGGTTATGATTTGCAGTTCTGAAAATCTGAAGAAGCTGTTTTGCAAATAAACTGTTTTGAGGCTTCGGCTCATTGCTATCTCTACAGGCAGGCCCTCAAATCCATAGTTATTTATGGTGCTTTAACAAAGCAATAGCACAATCTTGATTTAATTGCTCTATCTTTGTTAGTGCTCATGTGGTTATTTTTATACAACTCATGCCACATTCTGAAGGCAGAATATTCAGTCTTCTAGAGCCGGTGGCTTCTGGCACCAGGAGGAAGGCTCCTGATCCTCCTGAACATTTGCAACTAGTGAACAGGTTCACAGTCAGTGAGGAAGGATGGAAGGAGGAGTGGACAGATACTGCAAGTCAACTATTGGCTGCACAACTGGCTGTGACAACAGGGTTTAAATTCAGTCATCATGGGACCCTGTTTGAAGACAGAGATCTGCTTAGGAGAGATGCAAGAGCATCTTTGCCAGCAGGTTAGCCAACCAAGTAGAGGGCTTTATCCTAGGAAAGAAGGGGAAAAGAGCAGAGTTACAGGGACCACACAGTCAACAAAATAGGGCTCAAGTGGGGATACCTCAAGCACTTCCATGCAGGAAAGTAGGAACCTACAAAACAACATTATGGGAAAATGATTTGCATCCCTCTAGGAAATCAGCACACTCAGATACCTCTCAGAAGGACCTGTAAAAACTGTGAGTAACATGGGGAATAAACAGAGAGAATCAAGGATCTGAGTGCAGTTGCAGGGGTATGTTCTCATTGTGATCATGGAAACATGATGGGATAGCTTGCATGACCAGAATGCTGCAAGGAAAGGACAATTACAGAGATCAGATGATTCTGAATATTTTTTTGAGATGTGTTTTCACACAGGACTACTACACTGTATTTCTGTTTGGCATTTCCAAGGAAATTTCTCTGCATAGACACAAGGAACCTTGAAAATTTATAATATGTTGATGCTTTTCTTGAGAAGAATTATTTTTTCTCACTTGATTACCTATAAATTTTCAATTAAACTGTTTATTCATTCTAATTGTGTTTGATAGCCAAAGGAACTAATTTTTGTTTAGTCTGGTGCATATCTATTGTTTCAATCAGAAGATGAATCATGTAATTGCTCTTTGTAAGCATGGTTTATTTATAGATGTGTCTAAATCTTATGTTCTATTCTCTTCCAAATAACTTCATTTTGTGTGTGTGTGTCTTGCCTTCCTATGAAATTGTATGGAAGATCTGCTCTTGTAATTACATTTCTATGTTTGTAATTTACCTGCAGCTTTTTTTTTTCATAGTAGCTTCAAAATCATGGGTAAAATCTCAGTGGTGCAGAAATTCTGTATAGGCCTACAGAGACGGTACCAGTGGTCTTGGCTGAACAAAGCAGTTCCTTCAAACAAAAGGTAAAACTGCTTGTCAGGATGTCTTCCTATAGTATGTCTTTCATTGTAGCACTATAGTTTTGCTAAAAGCTGGATGAAGTCATCTACACATTGAAAGACTTTGATGACATTGTTATTCCTGTACTCACAGTTGCTCCATTTTACCTAGTTTCTTAAGAGAAACTGAATTTTTACTTTAATCATATTTGGCTCTTACTCCAGTGATACACCTTTTTTATGACTGACCTAACTTTTGTGCTCAACAGAGTTTGTGCTTTACAATAATTTGGCCTTAGGTTTCCAAATCTTAGCCTCTGTGTTACTGGGAAGAGAGCTATTAGATTATGTGGTTTTTTTTTTTGCTATTCCCTTTGTTACAGACAGGCAGGTTTGGATTTGCAGGAGGCATTCAGGGAGTTATAGCTGTCCACTTTCCCCATAGTATACCATGAAAAAGAGGTTGTGTTGCTCTGCTGATCATTCTGCATCATGAGTTGGTAAACATAAACCCTATCATCAACAGTTCTACTGGATCTGGAGCTTGTCATCAGCTATGACCTTGATTCCTTTCTATTTTCCTTGCAGTGCTGCTAAGGACTCTACTAGTATTAGCTGTTACCCAGTTTAACAACTGTGAAGACTTTTTGTCCTCATATAAGTTTGTCTACCCAACAGTAGTATGAGGCTGAAAATATAAAGCTAGGAGATTTATAGCACATTTAATTCTGTATTTTACAACTGTACAGATATATGCCTCCCCTCCTGGGAGGAGTCACACAGGCAAGTGTGGGACTCAGGACGGTGCAACCCATAAAAGTGGAATATGCACTAGCTCAAGAATTTAGAATCCCTGGGTACCCCACTGCTGGAGTCACCAGTGGGAGTCACTGTAGCCTTCCAATGACCCCATGAGTGCTGAGCAAACCAAGTCAGCAAAGGAGAAATGACACATTAGATTCACACCACAGGCATTTGGGTACTGCGAAAGTTAGGGGTTATCGTTTGAATATGCATACTGATATCCGCTGACATATACGCTGTTATCTGCTGAACACTGTACTCTTCTCTGTTGGTGTTTGTACTGCTAACAACTTAGGGCATCTGTTCTGTTGTGTAGCTGTGGTCTGGCATTGTTTGGCTGGATAATGAACAAAGCCTGGGCAGGATAAAAGAAAGGAGGCCACATAGCTCTGTGTGGATCTGGACTCAGTGTCAGCTGACCTGCGGATCCACAACCCACCCACCAAGGGGAAGCCCTCGATGTTGTCTGCCAGGGGGAACATGATCCATCTTGGTGCAACTCAAGTGTGATGAGCTGGGGAAAACTATATTGGAGGGGCAGCCCCATAAGGACAAGGACAGGACGAGAGTGGTCATTGTACCGTGCATCCATGGCTTAATCATAGAGCTCTGATATGTGTATATGGTTCTTTTTGGCTTTGTTATATTTGTAGATTGTCTGGTGTTAATTGTTTAGCTTGTCCAGCATCTGTCATATGTGTAGAAGTGCTCAGTTCTACTTCTTATACTTGACAAATGATGATCTCTTGAGTTCAGCACAACTAATTCCTAAATCTGAAAGAATTCTCCTTTTATTGGTATTATGCTTCTATGTCTTTCCAGTTTATATCGTAATATGGGATAGATAGATAGACTTTCCTTTACTTTCTCTCTCTGTGATACTGTTATTTTGTGTTTGTTTTTAATTTGTGTTGGATTAGAAAAAGAGTTACCTAAGTTACGTTATATCATGGTTTTATCAGGCATGATGGTGATGGGTTTATGGTTGGACTTGATGATCTTGAAGGTCTTTTCCAACCATAATGATTATATGATTCTGTGATTCTGTGATCTAGGTCCTTAATCAGTTATTACAGGCAGAAGAAATGTTCATTGTGATTTTGTGACCTTGGTCCTTAATCAGTATTACAGACAAAAGAAATGTTCATTTTTTTTTGCTAATCCGTAGGTATTTTATAATTGTATGTATTCTTTATTCTCACCTTACTCACTTTCCTGTGAGACATATTTTATAAGATGTACTGTCCAGTTGATGCCTCAAAAATAAGCTCATGTGCACCTGAGGAACAGTTTGGAGAAAGATTACAAGAGGTCCCGGAAGTGGAAGAAGATGGTCTATGGAAATAATTAATGTCTAAAATATGGAAAGCTTTAGAATTGTAGGAAGCCATTATGTAATAGGCTTGTAGGGAAAATAAGGCAACGTGTTTATTTCTTTCAAATGTGACACTGAGTCATAAGATTTTCTTATGAAGGGAAAGTTTAGGTGCTTTACAAATGACTGAAATGGACACTGTTCCCAACTCTGTTAAGCCCCCAGTAATCCAGATAGATAGTTCTTGGATAGCAACACAAGATGTTGATTGAGAGCAGCTAGGGAAATGGTAGAGAAAGAATTCCAGGTTGGAGACTTGCAGGCTAGACAACAGATCCCAAGAAGAAAGCTTTGTGGCCTGTAGAATCTAGTAATGATACCTGTGAACCACCACTGTTTCGCTTCAGAAGGAAAAGAGAGCCCTGGTCTAAGGATCTCTCCTTATGTCTCATGTAGATGGCCAGAGTGGGAGACGTCTTCACTGGATGGAGGATGGAGGTCATGTTTTTGTGACAGCTTCCTTCCAGTTTCATATATTATTTGTTGTAAGGATGGGAAAATTCTTGCTGATGCGTAGACAGTGCAAGAATCTGCATGGTAGAAAGATATGTCATCAAATTACAGACTTACAGTCAATTCCCTTCATCTTTCCTCTCCCAAATCAAGTCAAACTCAACCCTGCTTACTGAAGATGAATAAAAATCTTAACAACGCCTTAATTAGCTGAAGAATATGTCTTCTTAAGTATATTTTTAGTAGATAGAATTAGAATAAGGACCTGCTTTCATTTTTTGAGTAAATCTTCCTTATGCTTTTTCCAAATGTTTCTGATGGCAGAATTTAATCTTGGTCCACTTTACCCTCACAGGAAATATGCTTAAAATATCATAAAGTGGGCAAATAGATAGTAAAAATTCTTTTCCATCTGATAATTTAGTTTGACAGTCAAACAAGACATAGTGCAGTAAAAAGGAAAAAATAGATAAATCTGAAATAATTATTATACTTCTTTTGGCACAAACGTTAAGATAAGATGTAAACTGAATGATAAATATTTCACTGTGCCTAGATGGATTTAGATTTAACAGCTAAGTGACAAAACAAGTTGAAAAATCAGTTCCTCCAAACTTGTGAGCGACTTCAAGGAGGACAGAGTTTTACATTTAGGTTTCAGTGCTCTTTTGCTATTGACTTTTTTTTTAATACATCTATGAACAAGCCACTTAACCTAATGGGTAAAATATATGTGAAATCAAAGTGATCAAAGTCAATAATACTTATTCACTTCTGCTTCACCCTTTCATGCTGATATTCAATTAATGAATGTTTGCATAATACGTCAGGACGTCAGGAACCTTACATACTCAGTATCTGTCTATGTAGATTTCCAGGTGAATTGCAACTGCTAATTCCATATTTAATACTTGAAATATGGTAATTTGTTCCACAGAATCACAACCACTTTATTGATTTTAAGAACTGATATAATAAAAAATAGGCCTTTTATTAATAAGCAGTTATTTCTATGAATAACAACAGCATTCATCATATACTCAGTTCTTGGATTCATTTCTTAGCGGAAACAATTTTAATACCAGAAACCTTTCACAAATCAGTCAGTTTTTAGACATACCAGAAGATACAAAAGCTATTAAGGAATCTGGGGATGTTTTTTTGAATCCATAGAGACCAATATGGATACATAGAATTTAGGTTCATAGTGTTTAAGGCCATCAAGCTGTCTAATCTCCAGAATATCATAGGCCATTAAATAACAAGTCCATATCAAGGCCATTTGATTAGAAATTTTATTTCAGCATAGTATCTAGGGAGATACGGAGATCTACAATACAAGCTCTTAGGTTTCTGCTTTTCACTTATATGCTAGATTATTGTTCTCCATTAGCAACAGAGGAAGTTTCAGGAAGCAGGTTAGGTCCCTCCAGGACTGAAGGTAGTCCTAATGACTGCCTCCTTCTATTCTTTCATTACTGGCCCCGTTTTAGTTCTTTTTCCACGGCATCTCCCTAGTGCTTCTGTTCAGTTCCTCAACTTCCTCCAAAGGTACAGTTGAAAACTTTAGAGGTACTAGATAGTTTGCTAATTCAGAATTGTCGTCTTGGAGGTGAGGAGATGAAGGAAGGAAGGGAAGGTTAAAGATAAGCAGTATTTTTTTTTCTTTCTTATTCCATAGAATTGTTTCACTGATGAGGATAAAAAAAAAGAAAAAAAAAAAGTATTGAAAGAAAATAAACTAACTTAAGTTGGCATTGCTGAATGTCTGATGAATCTTAATGAGGATACGACTAAGCCTGCTGTGATTATCTCAATGAACATTCCCACTGAAAAATGCCTCCTCCATTTAGATTAAGGCAACACTTTGCTTTAAGTGGAATTCTGATGTATATATGAAATATACCAGATTTGGATAATTGATTTTTAGTGAGGATAGCACTGAAGAGATTTTAAATTAACTTTTGAAGCCACATCATTTTTGTTAAGTTGATAAGTTCCTTTAATATTCCCACCAGGGTGTCCACAGAGTTTCAAAGTACGGAGATTTCCAGACAAAAAGCAATGCAAGTTTTGTGGTATATCCCTAAACATACTGCTTCTATTTGATGTGCAAATTAAAATTACTTTTGCCCTTTATATAGACCTACAGTTCTTGGGACAATGACTATATATACTTGTATAGAACAATATCTAAATAATACTGTAAACTGTTTTAAAAATAAGAAAAATATCAACAAACATAAGAGTAAATTTCTTGTTCGATACTGGATTAACCCAAGTTATATGAACATGTATTAATTTTCTCGCAGCAAATAAATGATAACACATAAGAAATGCTTATTCTACTATCATGACTGACTGGTGAACATTTTCTAAAGCACTTGAACTAAATCCAATAAATGACTGGTTTCCTCCAAGTAAGAATGAACCAAAAATCTCTGAATCAGCAGCAGTCAATTTGGAATTGACCAGCAGGGAATACTGCAGAAATATGAATTTTTAGGTTGTACCTTCCTTTAAAAGTGAGATACCCGAAGCTATGGACCAGATATCTCCCATCATGCTGGTGCTTCATCCACACAGCCAGTATACAGCTGTATGTAAAAACAACCATTCTTGAACTAAGGGATGACACCTCAGTCTGGGTACTGCCTGGCTTGTTAAAACACTTAGTTTGGACTCTGTTCTATGCATTGAGAGCTGTTAAAGCATTATGTATTATCAACCTGTTTGCTAAAATGCATAGAAAGGTCAAAAGGAGGCACAGAAACATATTCCTGAAACATTCAAAGTATCGCTTCTCTTCCTCACTCCCCATGATTGAGATTATTGGTGCTATAATGTTGAACTGCATTGACTTCAGTGCATTTATATACTGCGCGTTCTACCTCTAGCATAATTCATTAGTACAACTAGAGAAAAGTTTTGTAAAATGAAGATGTTTTGGGGAATCATAGAGTACCCAGGTGGGAAAGATATGGGAGTGATGTTGTGAGTTTTCTATAGGTTGTATGACATCCTCTAATTAATGGAGCAGATTTTGTAAGCTCTCTCCCTTATTAGGATGTGATTTAGGAAACAGTTCAGGTCTCTGCTGCTGGAGGATATCCTGCAGAGGACACATGATGGCATGTGGCAGGACCAGACTGTTCTGATGACCCAAAGATAAAAGTTGGGCATAGGCACACTGAAAATAAACTGGAGTGCAAAATGGAGAGCAGACACTTCAGTTTATGAGCACCAGTTCTTTCCAGGATTTTGAAAAGTAGTTTCTGTTTATTTTTGAGATAACTGTAGTATTTCATATGCTCTAAAATCTCTATTTTGCCCCATGAAAGATTTAATAGTACAAAATAACTTTCTGAAGCACGAGTTTGTTTTTCCTCTCACATTCCAAGTTTTCACTGTACATAGTCGAAAATCACCAGAAGGACATTGCAATTTGCTAAAATCAATATAATTAGGGAAAAAAATTGATGTACGGAAAAGACAAGAATTCAGAGAACTGCTGGGCATGATTGAAATACTTAATGAACTGCAGAGCCTCAGCACCCTGGGCCTGGAGTGCTGCAAACCTGGGCGCCCGTGATGGAAATCTTGCTACTATCTTGACTCCCCTGGACTCCTAAACGCCATTTCATGTCAGCAGCCATATTAAGAAGGAGCTGTATCATGCCCTTTGCCATTCTGGAGAGCTATTCATGCTGTGAAACATGACACCAAAATGTCAAACTTGCACCTAATTTCTCCATGTTATTAACATTTACTACTGTTGCTAAGGTGAGTGTACAGCATAGTCGTAAACCCTTCTGTGAATGGAAAATTTGTTCTTTTAATGGTTTAATTCTGTTAAGAGTTCCTTATGTTAAAAGTGTTTTGACTTTAAGCTGTTATTGACTATTTATAACCCTATGAGATGTCTTTTCTCATTTCCAAACTAAAAGTATGCAGCTGGGACTGGAGCCTCACATGTTAAATATTTTACCCTGTTATCCTCTTTTTTTTTTTTTTTTTTTTCATTTTTCATTTTCCCTCTCCTGACCCAGATCTGCCATGAAGCAAGGAATTAGGAAATCAGACAGTTAGGAGTGGCTGGATTCGGTCTCAGATTTTCCCCTGATCTGAGTTGTGAAAATCAGCAAGATGGATGCTGTGTGTGATGTACCACTGTCCCCGGGTACTGCTCAGCTCCTCTCCCCATGCTCTGTATGTGAGAGGGCATTAGATCCTACAGCTTGGCACCTGCGCACCCTCTGTACCTTCCTGCGCTGTCAGTGAGGAGGAGGAATTGGGGCATTGCATGAAAAACACAAAAGCTTCAGGGTCAGAAGCAGGAGATCACTGGCTAGGAGGGGGACCTTAAGCAGGTCTCACAGTACATGAGAACTGGCAGGTCTATAGCTTGGGGAACATGCCAATACCACTTTTTATTACTAAAACTAAGCAAATGCAGAGAAATGTGCTGCTTGGACAACAGTGAACTGGATGCAATTTCCTCCCTGCCATTTGGCTTCTCAGATTAGAAATTCTTAGAGCACAGAAAATTTCTGTGTAGCAAGCACACAGAAGAGACATAGTCCTAACCACTGCCACTAAATTTAATATTAAATAAAGATGATCCCGTAGAGCACAATTCTGACTCACTTCTATAAAAGGGAACAGCACCCTCTTGCACCCTGACCTGCTGTCAAAAGCAGTCTATGTGCAGGGGTTAAGAGTTTGTCTTTGCATGGTGCAGTGCAAGCAAGCTGCTCTCCCAGGCAGGTGAACCACGAGACCAGGGTGGCAGCCAGGCTGGCAGGGCAGTGCCATCATCTTCCAGGACACAGCACCATGGTCCCTGAGCAAGAAGAACATGGTAAGTCCAGTGATGGGCACCAGGGAACACAGACCAGGGCTCACGAGGCAATTCTGTTGGGATGAGGCAGGTCCCGGGTTAAGTTTCAAGTCAAGTTAATGGGTGGTTGTTAGATAGAAGCAGACCTGCGACACACCTCCATCTGGTGATCTGCATCTCAGGAACTGCATGGGTGAAATGGTGAAATGAATTGACTTATGATTCCTGTGTAATGTAGCCTCTACACAGGCTACATAAGCAACCTTACGAAAATCTGATTGAGGCTGTGTTGGGAGCCCTCTGATAGGGAGTTCATTACCTACTTCTCACTTTTCTTTTTTACTATCACTGCTTTTCAGCACAAAGAATAATCTTTTCTAGTTTAGTAAACTGCTTGTGAGTTCGAAGTCAATATTCTGTTATTTAGCTGGATGGTGTAACTTGTTTGCACTCCCAAAAGAGAGTGCCACCAGCGCTTCCTTGAATCACCTCCCACCAGAGCTTCTGAAGCAACCTGCACCCATCTGAAACCCTGAATTTATCACTTTGGGAGAAAATGGCTATTTTTCATGATATTTCCAGAACTTTGTAGAACTCTGCTTTCAGTTTATAATTCATTCTATATCAGAAAATTAAGCTAGTAGTTCCTTTCAGAAAATCATGCCTTGATAAATTCCATGGAAGTATAACATAACCAGTTTTTATAGTGGTCTGCTATTTACTGTGCACTTGACATTCAGAGTAAGGAATTGTTTTTCACGTGGATAAGAGAATTTATTTCCATAAATTTTAATACACTGCAGAAGACACTTCAGGTATTACAGCTACAATTTCCCTAGTCAGCATATTTCACAGTTATATCCAGATGTCGCATTGCCCTGTCACAGCGCTAATGTTGTCTTGCATAGCAGTTCTGTAATAAGACAGGTAGAATTTTTCTAAAGTACGCCTTTAAACTGGTAAATAAAATCACCATGCCCAAACACATCTTGAATATGGACACAATGGACATACTATCATGGTACAATTTTGGCCTTTGTCAGTTAGTTCTCCTCCAGATGATGCTTGCCCATGATTTAGGACATACCATAGGCTATGCAGACACATATTTTATCACATATTGTATTGGGCTTTCAGGCCCAGGAAATGGGCCCGGGAAATGGGCCCTGTCCTATAGTGTAAACAGAGATGTAGTCTCTGGTTTCATCACACAATCAGAGGCTGAGCGACTGTAGCCTTCTTCATGCCAGGGAGGCTCTTTCTGTTCTAATATACTTTGCTTTTAACCTATTTACCAAAAGCTGAGCAGCTTTAGCTCATCCTTTCTAATATTCCCCTCTGCCATTCTTCTCAGCTCCTATAAAAGCATAATGCTCAGAGTGTTTGCTTGTATCGTCTCTTTCCTACACTTGTTCCCTCATATGACTCACTACTTCCATCATTTCCATTCCCTCCTCTTGTGTGCTGTAAACTGACTTGGCTGTAGACACCAAAGTTGTGTAACTTTGTGATCACCTTCTTGGTAGGCGAATATAGCAGGGAGTTTTCTGAAATGATGATTAATGCTGTTGAGAAGACCACAAAAGATCAACTACCTGTGGTCACTACACTTAGTTCCATGTTCACTTGCCCTGCTGTTTTTCCAAGACAGAAATAAGATCTTCTTTATCTGACTTTTACTTAAGCTTACTTTCCTTACTGTCCTCTCTTAACTTAATGCATTAATTTACTTCTTCTTTTTTTCCTAACCTTTTTGTTATCTAGTCAGAATTGATTGTTCTGTTTGTTCTCAAAGCGGGAATCTACATGGGACCTCGAATCTAATATTTTTCTCCTACATGAGGACCTAGACTTGACTCATTTTGGGGTCCAGATTTACTTAGATGGAAGTTGGGAGTTTAGGTCAGCTGACAGCTGACAGCATGGCATGAAGATACATGCAGTGAGTCGGATCTCTTTTAAATTGCAGCTAAAATAATCCAACTTGCAATAGTCTCCAGCTTTCTCTTTCATCACACATTTAAAATCTGACAGACAGCTTACGATTCTACTTTGAAACCAAAAACAACTTCTGACACAAACGCTGGGTTTTTAGTGTGTCATTTCTCCAAACAGTAAAATGAGTTGGTTGTTTCTTAGGACAGAGTAATGATCGGGGAGTAAAACTTACAGATTACGCTTATTTAGTTACTGATTCAGCTAAAAACTCTAAACATTTGACTGCATGCACCTTCCTTTTCTTAACTGTTCTGAGAGGAGATGAATGCTTCACTGGCTTTAGAAGATAGTGATTGTAGAAGATTTGGATGGTGCCTGCAAGTGGTGGACAGGGATGCATCTTCTTGTTACCTGAAATAAGTGAAGCAGATATGGTGATTCAGGTAAACTTCAAATAAATTATTCAAAATATTCAAATAATTTTCTTTCTATTATGCATCACACTTGGTATTTTCTTCTTAAAGGATTATTTTTGTCCTTAGTTAAATAAACATTAACAGTCTTCAGGGAAGCTTTGGACTGAACTCCAATTACCAGCTACCTCTTTGGAGAGAAATACCTAATTATGTTCCTCTCACACAATTAGGTTACAAACTTGGCTGCAGACTTGGTATGTGAAACGAGACCCAAATGAAAATGTGCTTGTTCAGGAAAACTACATATTGCTAAAACAGAGCCCTGTACTAATTACAAGTTTCTTTCATCAGGCAAAAATAACTTTTGTCTTTACAAGTTAGCATCATCAGCTATCTCGCTCTTCTTAAATTTCTGATATTCAGGACACATTTTAGGTGAAGACAATTTGTTTTGTACACTGGTGCTATACTGAGGTATCACCTTCCACTTTATTAGTGAACCAATGTTACAGTCACCCGAATCATCAAGAATATAAAATTATTCAGACAACTAAAAGCTTCAAATCTTATTCTGTCCCTAGCTTCAGTGGCTTGCTGGCTGCCCTTTACAAATTTTGTATTGATATAAATTGCTTCTAGCCTGTCAGCTATTTATGGGATAGCCTTACCAGCGACTGGCTCCAGCAAACTCTATGGACAGCAGTGAATTTGAAAGAGGACAAAGATTCCATTACAAAGTCTCTCTTTATTGATTTCACTAAAAATAATTTTCTGTCATAAATAAGGAACTTAAACACTTGGTGGAGGCCTAAATTGCCAGATCAACTTATCTGCTGATAATGGTGCTACTTTCACACAGTAAGCCATACAGTAATTTATATACTGTACATAGCTCAGCCAGGAGCTGAATTCAAGGACCAAGAGGAGGCAGAAAAACAGAGGTCTTTCTTCAAGACCAGAACTGGGTAAATGTGCAGTGATGTGATTCCCCTTTATAATATATTTCTTTGGAAATTATTTCTGAAAGGGAGAGGAATAGATGGGAGTACAGTTTAGTTATAGCTGAGGTACTAGGAGAATTAGCTTGTTAATTAGCAAGAGTAAAGTCACAACCATCCTTAGAAAAGGTTTTCAAAACTTCAGCCAGGTGGATGTGGCATTGGCATGGAATGTTTGAAAGGAGAGAGTGAAGCAAAGGACACAATTTGAGAATATCTGGGAAATTGAATGGATCAATAGTTTCCATATTGTGTGAGGATACATTCTTTGCTATATTAGGGCCTTTCTGTCATGGTGGGTCAGGCAGTTGTTTCAAGTTACTTTTTTAAAACAACTGGCAACTAGAAGATGTATAGAAGCATCAAAGAAAAAAGATCTGAAGGCTCACTCCAGAGGGACTAGATTTTTTTGTTTCCACAGATCTTGGAATTCTTCTCAGTAGGAGGACTGAACTCTGTGATTTGATTATAGGATTAGGCCATGGGTGTGACTGCAGAATCACTTGAAGAAATGGATGTAGAACTTCTGGCACCTGGGTACTTTCTGCCAGAAGAGCTATGCATGGGCATATACACTTCTTCCACAGAGAAATATGGACAGCATTAGTTAAAATATACTTCATAATTTTCATCAGAAAAAAACACCAACCAAACAAGCAGGCAAACATATGACAAGAAATCTCTGAGACAAAAAAGCAAATATTTCAGAAAAAGTAAATATTTCCTGGACAATTAGAATACCTTAGGTTAAGGCTGCCCACAGGATTCACATCCATCCACTCATATTAAAGTGTTTTTATAGTTCAACTGATCCTGTTTTGTTTATGAGTTAAGACAAAATCTATGAAGGTTGAAAAAACAAATTCATTAGGAAATACTGGTTTGGTACTGTAGCTATATACATTCTAAAATGACAAGTTTTGTTGGGGGGATGTTATTTAAGATACTGTCCTAAATGACAGAGAAGATTTTTCCTTCTCTGAAATGTAATGTGAAGGAGAATTAAATGACACAGTTACATTCAATTTCCTCAGAACTCTTTCTGGATGGTCTGGAAATGTGTGAAGTTTTAATACAACAAGCAACATTTCTGACCTCACAGGTGCAGAAGTGAAAATGCAGAGAAAATGGTTTGAGATAATAGCACTAGTAAGGAGAGATTTTCTGGTGAAGAAAACATACATCATAATATTAATCCATGCAATTTCAAAAGTTACTAACTACACAGTTCTGCTAGTACAAATGTAATAGAAAAATGAAAATACTTATGCCTGCATTCTCTTAAGTTTAATGTTCTCATTGTCATTCCTCAGATTGTCTTCTGGAGGGATGGCATCTCAGGATATAATGATACCATTTGCCCAAATATTCTGTGGCAAAATGAAGCCTATTGATCCTTCCCATTTAAATTGCTACCAAATCGATATAAGGAAAGCAAAGTGAAATCAGGTACTACAGAATCCAGGGGAAATTAGCTAGTGCAGTGCAAGAATGGCAGAAGGTCCATGGCTTTGACATGCAAGGGCACTGAGAGGGAAAGGGCCAGCCCTGCATAGCTGTGGAGTTTCTGGGGAGCTTTGTGGGGATTTGGGATGTTCTCTGGCACCACTGATTCTGCTGGCAATGAGTTTGATCACCCTGAACACCCCAAAGCTGAAAGGTCTCTAAAGTCAGTCAACCATTCTTCTGCTTCTCTGAGCTATGTACTTTTACCTAAAACTGTTAGCTGATCTTGGGATATAACCTTACCTTAAGTCTTTTAACAACTCTGTTCTCAAGCTCCTGCAGTAGCCATTCCCAGTGGCCCATCAGGGGTCCATACTGCTGTTCTTTCTTGTCTCTTTCAGATCCATCTTCTTCTAGTAACTGCTTTCTTATTTTATAGAGGATCTTTTAGTGATTCCTCTTTATAATGCAGGAGTTAGAAAAAAATGTTCTAGCACAGCTCTTGTAAAACTCCAGAAACAATGTTATTAATTTACCGAAGAAAGTCTTATCTGAAAGCAGAACCAATGCTAAGAACTGCTTAAATCAAAAGACTTCCACGACTTTGAAAGTAAAAGGATCTTAAGCATGATTAGATGTTTAATAGAAAAAACTTCCACTGATATCCAAGATGACTATACGATTCTTCATTTATAAGTAGTAATTTAGTTAAAAATAGATACAAACCATGTAAATGCCCTGCCACCTGTCATGTGTTCCCAGAGTTAAGCTTTGAGTACTTAATCAAAATGTTATCAATATAATGTTTTCTCAGATCTGTATTCTGAGACAAATTGTCATGGAAATTGTGGATTTAAAAAATGTTTACATTTTATGTTATCGCCTTTTTATTATTATAGATTTTATTATTTGCATCTGAATTCTGTCTTTTGACACTCTCTTAAGTCAAGCATTTTCTCAAATAATTTAACCTGGCCTGACAAGTCCAAATGTAAGAATTTTCTAAGAAGTGTGTTACTAGCTGGGAGCATCTAGTAGTTATAATTACTTGTTAGCTAATATTGTATACAGAACAATTATGCTTGGAGAGTTAGATAACATTGGACTGGTCTGCAATAACTTGCAAATTTAGAAAGCAATGAATGACCTTTGAACATGGCTAAGAAAAAAAAGACAAAAAATAATTAACAAGGAAATCTCCTGATATACTATAATACAGCCTAGTATGTAGCACCATTTTTTTCTATTTTAAAAGTTGGCAGTAAGAGCATATCTGCTTTGCCTTCTATGTCAGTATAAAATCAATAAAACTTGTATATAGCAATTAAAAAGCAATAACAATCCCACTCAAGTTTTTAAAGCAATATGAACACTAAGATGATGATCATTATTACTTCTATTAATTTTTCTCAGTAGAAGGGTGGATTTGCATATTTATTTCATGAATATTTCACTAATACAAGCCTCTCCTTTGCCATATCCATAAGCATGGGGGCACACATTTGGTCCTCAATGATTCGGTTATTTAGCTTAGTGGAGACATTTGAAGCTAACACTGTTCTGCAATTGCAATGGGCTAGGACTGTATGCTCAGTTGAGCTTAGTGTCTCAGTGACAAAGTCTTTGCCTTTCATGACATGACTAAGGTGACTCTTACTCTAGTATAATCCAAATATAAAGATGAATTTGAGCCAGAGTTATCAAACTGTGATAAGCATCCCACTAGCAATATGCAAGCTACTCCAAAGACGTACGTTAATCCTGTTCGAACAGCCAAATGTCTCCTTCTGTGCATGTACCCAGCCTAGTATAGAGCCATGAGCTGCTGCTGCTGATGCTGTCATTAATGCTCTTACCTAAGCAAACTGAATTTAGAAAGTGCTATGCAGGATGTTCTTCCCTGTTGATAATTATTGTTTGATGAGTATCACACTACAGCTAAATATTCCAGAATGTTTCAATAAAAGTTAGTTCTGACCTTACTCAAGTTGTAATTTGAGTTTACAGAATCACAGAATGGTTGAGGTTGGAAGGGACTTCTAGAGATCATCTAGTCCAAACCCACTCCCCCAAACACCAAGAACTTATGGCACTGGGTTGCATCCAGGCAGGTTTTGGGTTTACATTTTCTCCTGTTTCAGTCTAGGAAAGGAGGAGCATGGAACCTCAACTGAATAAATGATAGAAAAATCTGACCTGTAAGCCAAATATGAAGATATCAATGAAAAAGAGATTTTTTCCCTTTATTTGAAATTATTTGTGAGTGGGCAGCTGCTTTATTACATAATGATATTTTCTTTACTTCCTTGTATTAAAGCAACTGAAAGAGATAAGAAATTATACAGCAAAAGAAACATAAGAGACTTGCTGTAACATTCAAAAAGATTACAAAATTGATGTGTACTGAAAGATGATGTGTTACCCTATGGTATTTCAAGATGGATTCTGAATTAACAGTTTTCTATGAATAATGTATTTGTTGAAACAGGACTAGCCTTGTTCATAAATTGCTGGACTATGATTTCTATTTTTTGCTACTCATATTTTTTGGACAAAAATCTTGAATTGAAAGCTTTGGCATAAAATTTGGTGTTGACTTGTTTGGGTATTCTGAGCATTATATATTCCAGTGTTGGCACAAATATTCAGAATTCCATAGTTGATTGACTTTTGATCTGCCAGAGAAATTATATTCTATTCTTACTGTTAATTAACTGAGAGAATTAATTTCAAAAGGTGTAGAAATACTGTTTTTCAAAATGATCTGCCTTTTTTCCCAATACACTGGAAGACAGTGGGGTAGAAGCACATTTTAGGAAGAGTACTAACAGCCCTAAGGGGTATAAGGATATTTAAAAATTCTTCCCATTTTCTTTTTTATTTAAAATTGCTTTCTGGCTAAAGCTATAGACCAGATTTATTAACTTGCTTGAGTACCTTATGTTCAATTTTCTCTTGACTCAAGAAAACTAAGCAGTTAAAAGTAAGTACACCTGCATGGCTTCAACCTTGTTGTGTTTAGTTATAGCTACAGAACTTTGGCCAGGAGGTTCTTGAGGTGAAGACAAGTTAAACTCACAGATCTCACTGTCACCCAGACCCAAAGTTCTATAATAATGGAGAGAGACTTCTGGATAGGAAAATATTAGTTTTCTGGAAAACACTTGGAAAATTAGTGCCTATCCTTTCATCCATTGGTCTCTGAAATACTATATTTGTATTGCTGTGTATAAAGCATTTTTAATTTTTTCAAGAACTGCATGCATCAAATTTAATTATCTTTGCTTTATATCAGATGTATTTTCTCCACATATCTGTTCTTAGATGAAAAGAAAATCTTTGTATAATCTTATTCATTGGTTGTTTGGCCATAGGTATATCACTGATATTAAATGAGTTTAATGACTGTTGCAAATGCATATTGTAGAACTGGAGCAGATATGAATATCTTACAATTTACAAGAAGGATTTTTACATATTATATGCCAAATTTATTTATTATGTCAGTGACCAGATTTGCTGACTGCTGAAATACCTTCAAGCTCTGTGAACTTTGCTGCTTGATCATGTCACACATTTTACTGACACTAAATGGTCAGTCATATGTTTGTTTGGAAGTTCTGTGTTCTTTGCTTTTGTCCCTTCCTTATGACAAAGTTATGGGATGCACAACGTAGTGCTCTGATTGGTTATAAAGCACAAATTAAAAAAATGCTTGCTATGAGCTTGCTTTGTTTTTTCCGAAGTAGAGCATAATCTCCAGTAAATTAAACCTGGATGCCCATCCTTCTAAAATTATTTACCTGTGTACAAGAGGATAGCATCTTCCTAGAGATGCTTCCTAAAAATACCATCTTCCAAAGTTTGCACTTAACATCCTTAACATCCAAGACAAATAGTATTATATGATATAAAATGGATCATGTCAACATCACCACCACCACCAGCAACAAAAAAAGAAATCAAGGATTAGGGTTTGTAAATAACTTTATTAAAAAGCTCTGCTTTCTGCGGAGTTCTGTTTTAATATTCTGTGTGCCAGAAATCCAGAAAGATTTAAATACTCAGATATAGATATAGATGAGCCTGTAATAATAATAGATTTGGGAAATAGGCAGAGCCTCTGTCTTGACAACTGTCATGCCCAAATTATTAAATCCTAAAACATAGTAAGTGAGATATTCACTAACATTTCTGATGTATTTTAATATTCACATGCTATTTTTAATGTTGATTTCCCATTCTCAGCATCTGTGACTGTAATCTGTGACCAGATCTGAAAAAGTATTTAGGACCCTAATGTACAAGTTTGATGGAATTAGGGAATGTGAGCCCAACAGTCAGATCCACAAAAATACTATGTCTACCCAGAGAAATGCATGTGTATGTAGGAGGCAGAGTTTAAAATGTTAAAGCATACCAGGACTTGAAGTTCTGCAGTGACAAAGCCTCTTTGGCTCAAGGACATCTTTACCCTCTTTTACATTTGGGCTTGTTCAGCAGTCACAAAAGTAGGAATTACATTGCTTACATTCGCAAGGGGTTACTTTACTAAGGACATACAGAAGAAACATTTACTACATTGAATTGAGCAGACAACAGTGTAATGTGGCTGTGTTCATTCAAAAGCTCAGATAGGGAAGACAGTGTTGCCCACTGATAATTAGGAGTCTTGTGAGTGAAGCATGGAGAAAGTATTTTTTTCTCTTTGTCTTATTTTATGTTTACCTAAAAAATGCAAGACCTGTGTTCACTGACCTCTTGAGCATTAGAGAATTCAAAATATGTTTTCTTCTTTCTTAAATAATTCTTTTTCTGTCAAGATAAAGATTATGTTGAGAAAAAAAATTTCTCTGCCCTTCCAGCTTTAGCTTTCACTCTGTATAAAAAATAAGGCAAGGTACATAGACGCTGAAAAGAATCAAATGAGCAGGATTTCTTCTCCAAATCAGTTCTTTCTTAGAATGTTTATATTTACTGGGAAGGGGAAATCCTAGGGCTTTGTTTCAGCACCGCTGATAGTGTCAAGAAATCTTTCTGCATAAATATCAAGAAACAAATCCCAGGATTGTTCCCTATCATCTTCATGAAATTAAAATCTTCGCAGTGCATTCCCTCATGTGAAGTAGAGTACACCTGGTAAACACATGGATTTACTTCTAGGCTCCTGATTAGGGCAATGAAAAAGGCAGGGAGTAAAAGATGTGGTTCTGGATATTCTCAGATGTAGGAGGGCTTACACTCCATGTATTTCATTTCCTGGGCAAATAATCTTGTACCGTTCAAGTATTCCTAGGTACTTACTGTATAGATGAGTAAATCAATATTTACAAAGGCTGGAATCACCCAACTGAGGGAGTAACCTCTTAAATCCAACAACTATTACCCCTTGTCCTGTCACTGGCCAACACCAAGAAGAGTTTGGCCCCATCCTGCCTACATTCACCCCTCAGGAGCTTATACATATTGATCAGATCCCCTGTCAGTCTTCCCTTCTCTAGGCTAAACAGGCCCAACTTGCTTAGTCTTTCCTCATACAATAGATGTTAATCATCTCTGTCGCTCTACGCTGGACTCTCTCTAGAAGCCAAATGTCCTTCTTGTACTGTGGAGCCCAGAACTGCACACAATACTGCAGGTGTGGTCTCATCAGAGCTGAGTAGAGGGGCAGGATCACCTTCCTTGACCTGCTAGCAACACTCCTCTTGATCCAGGCCAGGATCCCATTCACTTTCTTGGCCACGAGGGCCCATTGCTGCCTCATGGTTAACTTGTTATCCATCAGGACTCCCAAATCCTTCTTTGCAGAGCTACTGGTCAGCAGGTCAACCCCTAATCTGTTCTGGTGCCTGGGATTATTCCTCTCCAGGTGCCGGCCCTTGCATTTGTCCTTGTTGAACCTCATGAGGTTCCTCTCTGCCCAACTCTCCAATCTTTCCTGGTCCCTCTGAATGGCAGCACAGCCCCCTGGGGTGTCGAACACTCCTCCCAGTTTAGTATCATCTGCAAACTTGCTGAGGTGCACTCTGCACCCTCATCCAAGTCATTGATGAAAACATTGAACAGTACGAGGCCTGGTACTATGGGACACCACTAGCCACAAATCTCCAGCTAGTTGCGGCCTGTTTACCACCACCCTATGTGCTCTGCCATCTAGCTAGTGCTCGGTCTATCTTACTGTACACTCATCTAACCCACACTTCTGCAGCTTTCCTGTGGGGATATTATGGGAGACAGTGTTGAAAGCCTTGCTGAAGTCAAGGTAGACAACAGCTCTCCCATCGTCCATCCAGCCAGTCATACCATTGTACTGATAACACTGAGGAAGTTTTTGGAATATGTTGCTGTAGAATATATTATTATCCACTATGAAAAGGGGATCAGAATCTGTCCCTTTGATAAAAATGATGGAACAAGAAAACTCTTTTGGAAATATGTTTAGATATGGCTTTTTAAATATGACATAGAAAGCTCTGGTCTTTATTCTGCATGATGTAAACTACAAATGAGGCAATGGCCAAAACAATAAAAACATTTTCTTATATTGTGGAAATTCCATTCTGTTACAGGCACAAGGGGCTAAATTCCTGTAGTAAGAATAATACAGTACTTCTACAACAAAACAGACTTATATTCTGTGTTTGCATTTCTTTTATAAATGGATGAAAAATCCTAATTCAGTTTTTGAGGTAGTCTTGTTGTCAAGCACTTGCTTTGCATAATTGGGGTGACAGATGCACTTTATTGTAGCAGCAGAACCACTTTGTAGCACATTTTGTCAAAAGGTGTAATGGGACTGGATCTTGGCCAACATCAATAATGGAATAATAAACCAAAAAAAAGTAGCAGGGAATTGCAGTCGTTTTAATGAAAAATCCACTTCTCATGGCTGTTCTGAGGTTGTTTTGCTGAACAATTATTGCTTGGACAGAAGACTTTTCTGAAAAAAATCCAATCCATTTTTTTTTTGTGTGAGAAAAGTAAGAAAATACAAAGGAAAATAAGGTTCTGATAGATTCCCACAACACAAAGTCAGTCAAGGGACACATGGGCTCATTGCTGAGCCAGGACTCATGGAAGGGGGCCTTCTTATACAGACCAGTACCCTGTAAACTGAGCAATACTGTTGAAAATCATTCTCTAGACTTATCAGAAGTCAGATAGATAGGGAATCACAGTCTTGTCTGCTCTGTAGGGTTATCCTACCCCAATGCTTCCCTCGTTCATATTGTTCAGTGATCTCGTCACCAGAGATTTGTCTACACAGCTTTCTTAAATTCCTGGGTGCCATCCTGAATGTGGATACATCCAGGAAAAAAGGAGCAATCCTCACTAGAATGTCTGAGAAATGTCAAGGCATACCAGACTAATAAGACAGATTTATATTGGTGTGATTTCTCATTCTGACAGTTGATCAAATGCTCATCGAACGAAAGTCACTACTTCTCATGGTGACTCCATTGAAGAGAATCTGTAATATAATGCTCTTGAATAGTGATTTTCTTTGAGACTTTTTTTGGCTTGTTTTTACTTGATGAGTAAGAAGACAGAAGACGCTTGTTGAAAATAAAATAAACTGATGAATGCAATGCAGATGCATTAATTAAAATGATAACTGCCAACAGAGGCAATCTCTGACCAGAATATTATTTTCTTACTCTCCATTGAAAGTAGAATGATACAGAAGAGAGCAAAATTATTTTAGCACAGGTTGCCATCTTCCTACTAAAAGCCTTCTTTAATAACTGGTGCACACAATCATTCTTTTCACATAAATACAGGTTAGAAGATAGTGGTAAGTGAAAACGACACTTATTGAATGCACGTATTATCATTAACAAATCCTATCATTTATTTGTTAGATCAAAACTTGTACTTTTCTCAAAGAAATTCATATCTAAATCGGATTGTAACCCTAAATGCAATTCAAAGGTATCTAGAGAGGTTGGAAGTCTGGGCCAATAGGACCTTTATGAACTACAGCAAGGACAAATGCCAAGTCCTGCCTTTGGGAAGGAAGAGTTCCTTGCAGGAAGACTGACTGATTGGGGAGTAGCTCTGCTGACATGAATGGCAGATCCTGCTAGGCAACAAGCTGAGTATGGGCTACCAGTTCCCTGGTAGCCAACAGTACTCTGGGGTGCATCAACAAGAGCATGGCCAGTAGATCAAGGGAAAGGATTATCCTGCTTTGCTTAACATGGTGAGATTTCATCTAGAATACCGCATCCAGTTTTCTCCTGCGTCTTCCCCTAGGAAACTGGTCTGGAGACTGCCTGAGATCCCTTCTACACCAGGCAACTCTGTGACTCTGAATGGAGTAGCCCAACAGAACACACACTGCTGTTTTTCAGTCATCTTAATTGTGATCATCCACTATAATCAGAAATGTAAATTACTTCTAGACTAGAGGAAAAGATAATGACTTTAAAACTGTTTTTCTATACTCTATTTAAATAGTAAGTTTTTTCTTTTTTTTTTGAGATAAGTGAATATATTTTTAATACACCTTTTAACGACATTTCATTTCTAAAATTACTGGAATAATCCAAATATTTGTCAAAATGTGTATCGTGTACTTACTATTTAATTTCCTATTCAGTAAGTAATGAAAAGATGTGATTTCAAAGGGAGAATAACTGCCCATATGTTCCTTCTGTGCCCAATACACAGAAGCATTTTTAGAATTCATAAATTCTCTTTCCCTTGAGTGGGTTTACTGTGGAAATAAAAACACTGAAATCTGAATTTCAAAAGTATAAAATACTGAATTTCAAAAGTATAAAACTTTTCCAATAAGAGAATAAGAATTTGTCTTCAAGAATACCAACTGCAGGAAGAATCAACTTTCCTTGAATTAGATTATTTCCACATAAAAGCTTCATATATTCTTCAGATTCAAATGGGCAAACTAAAAGTGGATATGAAGAAATACATTATTTCTGCATTATTTGTAAATTAGACAGAAAATGAAGAAGTTTTGTATTGGAGATTGAAGAGTAATAGAACATATACCCTATCCAAAGTCTCAGTATTTGCAATTTTTATTTTAAAACAGTAATTCATTGTTTTACCATCCTTTTCTCTTAAATCTCCTCCAGAATATCTCTTTCTGTGCCAAACAACTCCTCCTCCAAATAAGTAATCAGCATCAATATTATTCATGGCTCTAACATTAACTTTGAAAATATGAGCATACTGAAATTGATGTCCATATTTGCTTCAATACACATAAAGTGCAAAATAGAGGAACTGGTTCCTTCAGGTGAAAACAGCATGGGATGGGACACTTGGACATATAGGTGTACATATGCCAGTTTTGTTATTTAGCTTTTTTAGCCCTGCTCCTTCTCTGTTAATTATAGGCAATTGTATCACCTCAGCCTTCTTGATGGAAAGTAAAATTTAGTCTTTTCTTCTCCACTGATCAGACTCTTATCCATGTTTGCTTCCATATGATTTTTCCTCTTGCCTGTGTGTGACCAGAATGTTAGATAATCTTGTAGATGAGATTTTATATGTATCCATATGTATACATATAGCTAACGTATCTTAAGACTGTTTTTACCTTTTAACAGCCACATCACTTTGGTTACTCATAATCATCTTGACTTAACAGTAAGCTCAAGTCTTTTCACTCTGCACTTATTTCCAGTGGATAAACACCTTATTTAGAGAGGGAATTACTATTAGTGTTATCCTATATAATAGTTATTTAACATTGTTACCTTTTCCCTGTTTGCTTCTGCAAACAAAGCCATGTAGTGTAATTACTGTAAAAGTCTAAAGTTCCTGATATAATATCTCTATTATGTAATGTGATTTTGCAAGCTGCTTTTCCTTAGGTACATCTGTACATAACATATAGTAAATCATTTACAAGATGTAATCTTGTTCTAAGTACACTTAATAATAAAAAAAATACAGTAGATTTAAATGGCAGGAAAACCTAATCAATTTTTTTCTTGGTGCTACAGCTAATACAGTGCCTCTGATTTTATTTTTATTGTACATTCAGCAATAAATTTAATCAGCATCTTTTGTGAGCAGAGAAACACAATTAAAAGCTGCTTCATACTTAAGTCAATAGCCATATCAGAATATTTTCTGGGCTTGCTTTCTAAGCCTAAAGAGTTCAATTGCTTATGCTTTCATGGTATCCACATACATTTTCATCTTTATAGAAGTCCACAAAAGGATTGTGAGGTTATGTCATTTTTTCTGGTCTTTCTTGTCCTCCCACAGGCAAAGTTGCCTGAAAGGCAGATAGCTTGTCTGTCTTTTCACAATGTTTGAATCTCATCTCTGCAGGGACAAACTGAGCCTGTTTAACTTATCAGAGGTATCACCCAGATCTGTGTGAATACACAGTCAGCGCTGGTCAGACAATAGTGTCTGCACTGCCTTGCCTTCCAGAAATAAAAAGACCTAATTCCTCAAAACATTTCAGTGTGATAGCCATCTTACTTCAGAAAGGGGGAGCTGTGCTTGGGCTCTGAACACTCACAAAGTCTGGTGTTGTTAACCTGATCAATTCATCCATTTTATTGACCTGATAAGAGCAATAACTTGCTGTTAGTTCAAAGGTTTTTTTTTTTTTTTTTTTTTTTTTTCATTTAACAGCCCTTTTTCAATAGCAGGGTTTACTTCATGAGAAGTCTGCAAAGTTCCAGTCTGTCTGAGGCACCTCTTCTCACACTTCTTGCTTAGCACTACCAAAACCTTTGAACCACATTCCTGTGGAAAGCTGCTTTTCCTTTGAATAATCCTAAATAAAAATTTAAAAATGTTATTTATTATTTTTTGATATTTATTATTACTTGTTAGCATTTCCGAAGATTACTAGATTTTAAATAAATACAGCAAAAGCAGTTATTTCTGCTTCTCCAGCAACTCCAGAAGAACCTCACTTTATGGAACAGAGCTCATTGTTTTTTTTAATTTAATTTTGATAATCATTGCAGTTGCCTGATTCTGTAATTGTTTCTGATTATTCTGGTCAGACTATCGGGGAAGGGGGGTGTTGGGTGTGGTTGAAGATACCTAGGAGGCTCTGTGATATCCTTCCTTTACCTTATGGCCTCAAGAGGGCCCCCAGTTACCTTCCAGATTCTGGTCTGATCTATAAGTCCTTGGATAAGGATGGGGAGTTTGCAGGCTGGCACAGAGGGACGATGTTTACATCCATACTCAGATGTTTAAGAAACATGTCTCCCCTGTGTAAAAGTCCTAATGTCAAACTGTGAACTTGGTGTCTTCTGCTCTGGGAGCGTACTGTGGGAATTCACATCAAAGAAAGTGCTAATATTTTATCTTATTCTGTAAGCCAGAAAGAGATCTGAGAAATTTCATAAAAACGTTTGTTCTTGTGCTTCGAAGACTCAAATGATGCATTTAAAATGCTCCTAATAATTGATTTGTTTGCTACCTGGAACTGATTATTGATACTTTTTAAAATTTTTGTATGCCTTTAATCTCCCCCAAAGCAGGTGTTTCTGGCTTTTTTTTTTTTTTTTTTTTTTTTTCCAAGACAAGTCATAAATCTGGGTACCATTACCTCTGAAAATGCTGAGCTGAAAAACTGCTCTGAAGGAAGACAGAAAAAGTTCCTGGAATATAGGGGATCAAAAGATGTCTCTCACAGGTTTAAAAACAAACATTTTCTCCTTGGAGAGTAATTATCTTGGAGCAACCAGCTGAGACACAGAACCTTGTGGGCCCAGAAGAAGTTAGAGCTAGCTTCATTATCATCAGGAGATCAAAAGATATTAAGATAGATGAGCATGCCAGCTGCTGTTTCAGGAACTGCTGTCCCTTTATTGCAAGAGGCTAATCCTATTATTCAGATGGCTGGTCTGTACTTATATGAGTTGTACCTGGCCCGTGAAATAAAAATCTGCACGTACATTAACACAGCCAGGTTTGCTGAGAAAGTGTGGTCATCCCCAAATTATTGCAACCAGGGCTTGGTCCGGCACAAGGAAAAGATCAAAAAACTGGATCAAGTTTGGAAGCTGCTAAGAAGGTCGGGGGCTGGAGTGCTTGCCGTGTGCAGGGAGGCTGAGGGAGCTGTGCTTGTGCACCCTGGAGAAGAGATGGTTTTGGAGGGGACCTTAATGCTGTTTTCAACTACCTCATGTAAAGAAGTAGAGAAAATGGAGCCAGATTCTAGAGGAAGAATAAGAGTCGATGGACACAAGCTGAAAAATGGGAAATTCTGATTCAGTTATACTGAAAGATTTTTTTACCATGAGGGTGGTCAAACACAGGAGCAAGTTTCCTGGAAGATCTCTATCCTTCAAGATATTTTGGATCTAACTGGGTAAGTAAGCAGCATGCTCAAAGTGATCCAGCTTCCAACCTACACAATCCTGAACTATGTCAATAATGTTATTCAACACAAAAATTGATCTGACATTAATGCATGGTCTTAGGCTGACCTTAAGAACCACAGGCATAAGAGAAGAATGCTGTACTCCCTAAATGCTAAGCAATAAAATTAAAGAGAATAAACCCAGCTACTCCAAGAATAAATTACCTAGAAAAAACTTTAGAATTAAACTTATTTTCTCCTCATGCTTGTATTGATTGCACCTCTTGAGTGACTAGACATTGCAGAACAAGAAATTTCATTAATAAAATATGGTACATATTTAAGTAAGCAACGTTTTGGTTGCAGACACTTTACTTTTCTGCTTCACAGCCTGCTTCCTGTCTTTGATGTCTAAACCTTCAGTGTGTACCTGACTGCAAGTTGTGACAAGTCTACATATCTACAAGTTTTGAAATTCTGCATGAAAATATCTGGAGTTTACTTGTCTTTATCAAACTCAAATTTCTCTCTGTTCTGCCTCCCTTACTGTTTAGTATTCATAGAAGACTGCCTATACAGCCAGGAACAGAAGAATCTGTTCAAACAGAAAACAAACAAACAAACAAAACCCAGCATTTGATCACAACACCATGTTTAAATCTGTTATCTGACAAACAGATCACATGAGAAAAGTCTCATTATCTTTTGGACCTCTCCACGGTGTCTCCTAATGAATGAAGCTAGAAAGTAAAAAAAGACAGAATTTGATCTATTTCTGAGGGACGTTTTCACTAGCATTCCTCAGGAGAGTTGAACAAATAATTAATGAAGAAGAAACTCTGCCTTCCTGCATACGCATAGGTTCTTTCCAAACAGATGTAGGGGCAATTATCTTTAGATGGTCTATGTGTTTTTTTTTTTTTTTTAACTGACATATACACTTATGCTTGCACGTTAAAAACTTTGCTAAAAGCATTATTAAGGTAAGAACAACAACTACAGAAACACAAAACAAAAAATAGTAAGAGAAAGGACATCCTCAGTCATAAAACAGACTCCTCTGCTTTAAAGGGTAGTGTGAAAATTTTGCCGTTTGAAAGCCGTAGTGGTGGTGGCTTCGGCGGGGAAGGAGATATCAAATCAGTATCGGATTCACAGTCTGTGGACTGTAGGTACGATCACCTTCCTAGGAGCAAATCGAATTCCCAATAGTATAATTACTATAAGATCTACTCTGGCAGTATCGAATTCACCAACAGTCTGTCAACTGTAGGTCCGATCACCCCTCCCAAACAAGCAGTTGATTCCACAAACAGCAGGATTTATTCAAATGCAACATTTACAAAGCAGGTTTTGGATGTCAGTACAGGAAATTCTCTACTATAGCGTGGGGTTTAGCTAGCTCTGATGTACAAATGTGCAGTCATCACTCACCACCGAAGATGGGAGAGGGCTCTCAGGCTTTAGACTCCTCAGATAGCATCCCGACCGGAGGGGGGGAAAGCGGGATCATCCCGTCGACTGACCCAGAAGTTACAATGGAGTCTTCTCTCTTCCCTTACTGTCCCTCCCATTCTTCCTTCCTAGTTTGCCTTTTATATATTTTCTTTTATATTCAGGAGCTTGAGTGACTCTAGTCATATTTACCTTCATTATTCATTGATTTATAAAAGTCTCCCAAGCTAATCGAAAATCTAGAGAGCATGCTCACGGGATGGCGTTGTGTATTGGTATTATAATGGGATTAGAAGGAAAAGACTTTTGAGCAAAGCTTATCAGAAGGGACTGATCTGCCACCATTGTTGGCCCTGCACCAGACATCGCACTATGTGGCCCATCAGTTGTGTGGTACCATCAGGCTACCACCTCTGCAGGGAGTACAACAGAGTTTGGCCGCGGTGTCTTCACTCCGCTCCACTCTCCATTCACTCATCCTCTGCACGGCACCATCAGATTAACCCCTCTGCAGGGAAGCCAGCAAAGTTTGGCTGTGGTGTCTGTGTTCTGCTCCACTCTTCGTTTACTCTTATCAATGTCTGCTAGGAGGGCGGATTGTGTTGCCAAGGGAATCGTGGAGAGGTAGATTCTGCACATACCAGCCCATCCTGGAAGTGGCAGCTGTGTATCACCCCAAGCAAGCTGCTGTAATACCAAAACTTCTGTTAGGTCCTAGGTTTTTTTCTAAGTTTCCCCTTTTCCAGGCTATTCTTCCACAGGTAGTAGCTGAAAATCAGCTATATTTCTTTTTCTACCATCTTGTTCTGCCAGAACTTCATTCCAAGACTTCATTTCACTGAAACAAGAGGAAACTTAAGATTGGTAGTTGAACAATTTTTATTGTGTTAGAAAATGTCTCTATATGAAAAAATATTTGGTCACCTTTTGCACTATGTGACCTAAAGGAAGTTCAGATAGGACATTAGTGGTAAAAGTCATGCACATTGGTGTCAGTTCACAAATACAAGTAATGAGAAAATGCAACACATCTATATGATTAGTAAGTCATCATATTACACCATTTAATCAGCCATTCATCCAATAAAGATCTGTTTATTGATCTTAAAGCTTTGGTAATTGTTCTATTTGGGGGTTATTTTCATAGTTTATAGAAACAGGCCATCAAAGAAAAAAAACTATAATTTGCTTACTAATCATTTCTGTGTGGTCTGCTGTGCTGGTCTGTTACTGCTCTACTTTTTTTTTTTCTTTCTTTTTTATTTTAATGAAATACTTCTGAAAAACCTAGGCAATGATGCAATCATAAAAAAAAAGAAAAAAAAAGAGATGCAGTAAAATTAGTTAAATGTGGGAGAACTGAAGTTCTAGAATGTAATTCAGAAATTGAGAGGCAAAATTTGGGAAAATATTCCAAAATGACAACAAAACAATACAACCTCCAATTTTGTTTATGAAGTAATTGTAATTTCCTCTGCTTAAATAAAAACAATAAAAAAGAGAACAGTTGGAGACTGAACAGTCAGTCACAATAATACTAGCAAGTGGTAGATACCACACTCAGTGCAGATCTTTGGGAAATAGTTTGTCAGAAAAGAGAATTTCATTGTGTCTGTGATTTTTCAAGGAGTGCTAATGCATCCACATTTGTATGAGTCTTCATAAAGATGACAAAAGACACATCACTGACTAAAAGGTCACTATCTGCCAATTTTCAATTCCCTGAACAAAAACTATCCAGTTTTTCTTTGTTTTTGTTGTTTTCCTTGGCCTTATATTTAGAAATGATTGATCTAGTGCAAATAAAAAAATAAAACATCTTAGCAGAGGAAATTTCATCTCTTAAATTTTGAATTTCTTAATGACTGAAAACTGTTTTGTAAGAGAAATTATTAAACATTAATAAAGAGAGGTTTTACCATCTCACTCATTGTAATGTTGTATAGTTTGAGGGCATAGTTGAAGATATGTTACCATTTAAACAATGTTTAGGAGAAGATGAGTTATTTGAAGCTGTTGTATGTCTGCAGGAATTGTGATTCGTCAAAAACGATATATGACTCTGTATTTGGAGTTATATTTACCTTGACTTGTCTTCTTGAAATTATTGGAAACTTTAGTCAAAACTCTTAAGGTAGACTAAGCATGGCTGCATCATTCTCATTATTTGCCAAACCTATTGCAAAGTACCATTATCTCAAACATAGCATTTTTCTCTGTACTCTTTCACTGTTACTAATTTGTGATTTTCAGTATGGCTTGTTACAGTAATATCGACAAGTGGTGTATAACCACTCAATCAAGCATATCAAGTCTTTTTAATCTGGTCTAATTCAGGCACCAATGAGAGGTGTAAAGCTTTTACATTTGCTCTACTGAAACTAATGACCATCACAAACGAAATTGATTTTCGGTTTCAATACAAGTCAAAATCTGATCACATGAAAAAGTGTTGTCAAGCATCCTAAACTGATAATGAATGAACAAAGTAAAGTGATTGCTGAACATTTAGGTCATATCTTCCTTTTCTGTAATATAATTTCTAGCCACTCAAAGTTATTCTCTAAAAAATGGAACATCAAAATCTTTTTTTTTTCATGTGTGTGTGTGTCTACTTTGTTTAATTTTCCAGGCCTGTTTTGTTCATCATTCTTTGATTTATGGCACTTCATATAGACATAGTAAATGAATCCTTTAGTCTAAACGTTTCTGAGTTAGCCTTCAAATGTGAGAGAATAAGTGGAAAAATTGTATAATAAAAGTAGAGCATATACCTCCATGTATCTTAATGAACTTTGTGTTCCAAATGTGAATCCAGCTTGCATTTTCCCAGAAATACATGAGTGGAGTATACAGAAGTGACTGATAACAGTTTTGAAAGACAAATATGACAGCATGATGATTATGTTTATCTCTAATTGTCTTCTTTGAGGAAGCTAAAATTCCCCTAATAACACTGATTAGGAGTCATGTCTGCTTTTGTTGTCCTTAGGTTTTTAGTGATATAACTGATCTTAAACAGTTCTACAATAATTATATAAAAAGAAATAAAAAGGTCTATTCTAGCTTTTTATTGTTTTCTTTATCTGAAATTTCAAAATAAATGCAGATGGAATAGGTTTAATCAGTTAATCCATAATATCTCTCTAACATGTTCAACACATTAATCTTTTGGGCATATCCTGTGCATCTCGATCTACTCCTGAAGATCTACATCTGCTATAACAGGTTCAAGAGTAAGTTGTTAATACCACAGAAATATTAGTTTTACAGTGTTATAAAACAATTAATTGTCACAATGAATGTCAGGTATGTCTCCAGAGCACTGCCCATTTATGCAGAAACAAAACTGCTAAGCTCCTTTTATTTAATTAACGCTACTCTTTCCATTACAGGATTTTCTCAAGAAATCTGTTCAAAGGAATCGATATAGTGGTTATTAGGCAACCTGTTACCATTTATTTGGAAGCGCAATTCCCCACTGATTTCTCACAAAGACAATGTTGAAACAATGTCCGTTGCCTAACAAGTGCTAGGGCTTGTATCAGATTCACCAGATTCTGGTGAATTCACATTCATCAGATTCTGTGTATCAGTCACAGACAGATTCAATAAGTCATCAAAATCTACTAGAGTTACATCAAATAAAGCAAGTATAACTTAGATCTGATTCTGTTCCCTGTATGAGCTGGATTTCTGGTGTTCATGCCTTTGACATCTACATTCTAACTGATTTTCAGACGACCAAGTTTCTATCATCACATTAATGGAAGGTACACGATGTAACTGCCATCAAACATAGATCTGTATTCACATCTCAGCTTTCCTCTTCAGGACATCTTTTTCTGTCTCTGAGAGTTAGATTAAGTGCTTTTAGCTTTTCAAATGTTTTGTTCTCATCCAAAAGATGACTTTAGGTGTCTTAGACTAAGGCATACCAACACTGGAGTTCAGCCATCCCCCAGCCTGCTCCTGTGCCTGCATTTTCCAGGCCACATAAACTAGAAGGACCTGAACTCCACATGTGCTTGGTTGAACTTAGCTGCTGTGGCTCTGCTGGACACTTTTACTCACCGTACCAAAAAGCTGTTTGCTGTGGTATTCTCTTGGGAGGTATAGGAAAGTTGGCTTTAACCCGTTCCAAGACAGGAGTTTGGACCTCCTTTCTCTGAGTTCTTGAATAAATGATCTGAAACCTAAGATGTTATATTAAGCCTTCCATATGAGCTGACTGAAAAGGAAATCAATAAGACAGAATCTTGTCTTTGGAAGGGTAATTAGAAGTGTTCGCCTTGGAGCAAACAGTCTGCCTTTGGCTCAGAAAGGTATTAAGATTCAAGTTTCAGAAGCTTAAATTTAGGAGAATATATGGTAGTTGAGATGCACTTAGAGTTTCCAGCTGGCTGTCTAGAAGTGGTCTGCCACTCAGGGTGTACCACTCAGTGTCTGCTTCTGTTCTGCACCAACTACATGTTGAACAGGGAGTCTAGATACCTGGAAGTCTAGAAGCAGCCCTTCTCAAGCCACTGAAGGAGCAGTAAAACCCTCCTATACTCCAACCTATTTTCCTCTCCCTTTTCCTATAGCAGAAATTGCCTGTCTTTGGTTCATTCCATCCTCTTACTATAAAGGTATAAAAATGCAGTTTTTCTAAGTTTTGTCTCTTAGGAACAGACGTGAGCAACTGAAGACTGACTGACAATCCGCTAAGATCTGAAATAAAATCACTAAGGCTGCTCTGATTTTAACCTAAAATCAAATCATGGTCTCTGAATTTCAGAAGCAAACTCTGGACCAGTTATTTATTGTGATGTTATTTTATTTATATGAACTGGAGAATGCAGGAATATTGTATGTTTGACAATGCTAACTAGTAGGAGGCTGTTTGTGATGATTTTGGTACAGTTCCTCACTCTAAACTTAAAAGGTAGAGAATTAGTTCTGAACTATGACATGGAGCTTTTCTTCATCTTTGATCAAATTGTTTAAGCCCGATATCATTTTTTTTTGTCTCTGCACATGCATTCTGTGCATGCTTTTGCATATAGATTTAATATTTGAAGTACTAACTTACTTGGTGTCCAGCATACCCGTGTGTGAAGCAGAGTCAGCTAAATTTTTCATTTTTTCTATGTGAAATAGTCAGCTAAATTTTTCAATTTTTCATAAATCTTTCATTCAGGAAATAATTTTTCATTTCCAGTAATGTTTATTTAGTTCATCAAAAGCTTTAGAGTCTTGGGAGAAAGAAAGAAAGCCAAAAGGGATGCAAAGAATTATTGCAAAAAATGTTACTGAGTAAAAGAAGTAGAAAGTAATTTTACCATTAATAAAATGGCAAGTAGAAAAAATGAAACATGATAATTTTTTAAGGATTTTATAAGGAAGGATTCTTATGGGACTATAATCACAATCCATTTCAACAAAAAATAAATCTATCAATAAAACTAGCGTGAGTGGTTCTTGGCTAATCCCAGAGTGAATGCTACTTCAAATCATTTGACAAGATGGAGTGATGTGAAAAGAAGGAAAAGTAAAATGCCGATGAAAGGAAAAGTAAAATGCTCTGTGAGAAAAGAACTATCAGGATACTTTATACACTGTAGACAAAAACATAGATACCTGAAAGTAATATCCTCTTGAGTTCAAAAACATCAGGAATGTAAATTTACCACAACAGCAGTCATCTGTAGCAGCTAACTAGATGACATTAGACTAGATTAGACTAGACTAGACTAGTGTGGCATGATTCACAGGTACAACATATTTCACACTTTTCAATAGACAAGTGGTACTTGCTAGCAACGAAACAATGAACTTGTGGTTCCATTGCTTGCTATTTGTCTTTCCCTCAGCCCTCCTGCTAATATTATCTATTATACTCTGCACTACTCTCTAACTTTTTAAAACAAAGAGGTAACCTTCCCCCTCAAAAAACCAACCAAACAAAGAAATAAACAAACATATTTTCTTCAGCATATATTTAAAGTTATTTATTTTGGTAACTTTATTCAGTTATATGATTCTAGAATAGATCTTATCAACAAAGATCAGTCTGAATTATTAAAGGAACTAAACTACTTGGCAGAGGTGTGCTTCAAAATTCAGAGAGATATTGCTTAATTATTTTTAAGTATTGATGCAAAAGGGAGAGGGTGATCTGTTGTGCATAGATGACAACATTTAATCCTAAGCAATTAACTGTACTGAACACTGTATTTGTTTGAATTTATTAACAAGATCACCATTGTAACATGCTTTGATGTCATAAATGTTTGAGTTGAGAGTTGTGAGGTTCATTATGAGCTGTTGCACATGGCAGGTTAGTGACTGAAGGAATGTCAAGCTGAAGCAGCAGAGATGCCTGCTAATTCTCCCTTGGGTTCCTCAGAAATCCAGGTTGGTGACCCACCTGAGGTGAGCCTTATTGGCAAACCACTGGCTCACACGTGTATTTCTTTGCAAGGCAAAGGCTTACTGGTAATGCCTCTCTTGTTCTGTTTTAGAGTCAGGGAAGGGCTGGAGTGGTGTGATTATGCAGTTATACTCACTGTAGTTGGCCTTTTAGGACATCGAGATTGAAGCACAATATGTTTCCTTTAAAATTATCTGTGTTTGATTATTATTATTACCCAAGATTGCGCATTTCTCTCCTGCAGCTGGAATTTTAATTGTCTGTTTTGTTCCTTTAACTGATGCTAAGAAGCTCTGTTCTTCTTCTGATTGCTCTATTATTTCCATGTAGCACTGAATGCAGTTAAATTTTGTTATCTGTCCAGGCTTATTTTTGATCTCCTTTCAATTCATTTAGCTTCTTAAGAAATTGACAGGGCTTTAATGTGGTTTAAAAATGTTGGTGGCTTTCTCAGGTTGACAACCATTCACGTACTGACATGTTGAAACTTTGTTTGTAGACAGTGCCTAAACACAGTGCAGATGTACCAACATTCATGCTTTGGCATGCTGAGACTTGCTAGATTTGTGCAAAGAGAGTGAGTTGCCTTGTACATGTATTTGATGATACTGTAGGGAATGCTGGATTTACCAGTTGAGGAAGATGACCAGTGTGAGCTGTAGATGCCTTTGAGAAGCACCACGTGCACATTTCCTCTTATCCTGAGTGTTACCTCCCCTCCCTCTGAATTCCCCTCCAAAAAAAAAGGAATAGTAGTAGTGTCTTGGAAGGCCTGCCACATATTCTTTCCAGACATCTCCTGCTCATATTCAAATTCTGGGATCTATTCCATGGATTCACAGCGCAGTTTGGAGGCTGGCTAGCACACACATTGTGCTGTGTATTTCCTTAGCTAATGAAGCAGCTAGGAAATGTTATAGGAACAAGGCTCTTTTTTTTTTTTCCTCTGTTCATTTGATTTTTCAAGTTGCAATGCCCCCATGTTTCTGAGGCTGATTGGAAGCTCTGACAAAAGGACTGTAAATAAGTCAATTGGCAATCTGTGTCCTAAATATTGACTGTTGCTGCTAATAGGAATATTTAGATACAGAAGCAAGTGCTCTTACTGGCTGCCAAAGGACAGGATTAGTATATTTACTACTAAGATAGGACTGAAAATCTGCTTCACAGTGAAAATACATCTGGGCTGACCTTATGTTTGTTGGCCCTCTAGGAAAATGGGCAGTCAAGTCCATCAAGATCTAAAAGTCAGCTGTTTACAAGTAACTATTACTCCATATTTGCTCAGCAATGACTGTGTGGACATGCAGTCCCTGATCCCCAATTGGAAATAGGGATTAGCAATCAGATAACTGATAGTTTAAGAATGGTACAACTTAATGACTTATCTGCAGACTTTGTGGGTGAACTAGGTAAAAAAACAAACAAAAACCTAATTTCTCCATCAGCAAATATTACTGATGTTTAAAATCTTTTTGACTATGAATAAATATAAAATTTAGAAAAATCTGTTGTGTGATCTCTTCATTTTTCTCTGTTCTCCTTCCATATCTTTGATACTCAATAATTTTCTACTTCCTTAGTATTTATTATTTTTTATTATCTCTCTTTGTTTATACAAAATCTTTAGCACTTAGTAGCTCAAAAGTGACAGGTGTTCTCTTCCTGCTTTGTTTATGTCACCAGAGATAACTTAAAAGGAAGCAATTTTCAAAGACCATTAAATACTGCCTCCAGAAATGAAGGTTCCTTAACCATCTAAAGTCTGAACTGTCAAATCTGAACATTTTCAAAATCTCTATCTGCTCCTGACAAATCATATTCCTTAGTTGTCTTCCTTGGGTTGTCTTCCTTTCCATTCCATATTGCACCTCTTTGTTCTTCTTCTTGCCTTATCTTCCAGAATTACTTCTTTTTAATAACTCTCTTTACACAGTATTTAGTTGCATGATATCAGGTGGCATGCAATTTAATGATTTCAAAACTGTGTTAGTAACAATTCTGTTTTGAAAAGTGTTAATGATGAGATATCGTCACTGTCCATGTGACTAAGTCTGAGCGCGAAGCCTGAACTCATTGCATGCAATCCCAGATGCTCCACCATGCGGGACAAACAGGACTAGACAGGAACTTCAAGAACACTTGTGGATCTTCTTATTTCTATGCTGTTTGAAATGAGACATAGAGAAACAGACACAGGTAAGCTAGAACATGAGCAAGCACACAGCTAGAACATGAGCAAGCACTACCCCCTCTCTAGAAAACAGTTCTGTGCACTTCTGAGCCTCGTGGCTCAGGCCAAAGGGCTCTTCAAGTGTTTTGGTGGTGGAACAGTAGCTTGTAAGTGCAAAAGTTGCAGCTGTAATCCTACCAGTCAAACAAGAGCAACAGATCTTGCAATAAGTGTAGCAAAGTCATCCAGTGAGGAAACGGAATGTTGCATGGTGTGTGTATGCCTAACTCTAGGCTTATTGCTAACAAGTTTATTGAAGATGATGATACAGTCTATCTACTAGGAGATCTATCTGCTACTCTACCACATGTTGCTGCACTCCTTCCTTCTCAAACTGCCTCACATCAATTTTAGAAGCTTACCTCATAGTTAAAATATGTTATCAGGACAAAATGAAGTCAGTAGTGATATATATCAAATATCCCGACCATCAAATGTAAATGTCACAAGATCATACTGTGTCTTCTGCAAGCTTAGTAAGCACCTGTTGTGTTTATGGTACTTCAAAATTAAAGCACGTACATGAATCCCCTGTAAAGAAACCATTTTGGTTGGGAGACACTGAAAACTTACAACAGCAGATGGTGCCCATTTGTAATGCAGGTGCCTCTCTAGATCTTGGCTGGCATGTCCATGGCAAATGTAGGTGGGATGTAGGTGCGAAGTTGGTGCATTGGGGTCTTCTGAAAATTAAGTTGCACACAGTCAGTACTGCATGATCCGGGATCTTCTAATCACTACAGCATCAGGCTAAAATAAGCAACAAAAGTACTGTATGCTTGAAACAGAAACTAAGACTCTAATTAAAGTCACATTTAATCATTTCCATATCAGACATATCAGTATATAAACTATTAAATCAGTAAATTCTTGTTGATATTTAACTATGTGCTTACTGGGAATGAAAGCAGATCAGAGAGGAACTATTCATCTGTGATAGCAAATCTGTATTTTTCTAAAACTACTTCACATAACGGAGCACATAGGAAGGATTATCTATCTGGATATGGGAGAATTAACTGCTTAAATTTATGAAAATAGAATTTTTGGGCGGAATTATTTAGGTAAACTGAATTTTAAACCATATTACACATAAAAAGATAAAATCCTTATTTGAATGCAAATACATTTTTCCTACATAAGTAATGTATGAGGATATGATTTTGTGTTCTTTGAATATATCAGGACAGATTAATTCCTGGAAATGTCATACATACTTATGAATTTACACATGAATTTTCAAAGAAGTATGAAAAAGAAACCAGATTAGCATCTATTCAGATGCTCAAAGAGTCTGTACCAATTTTGATACATATCAAAACGTGACCCTTTAAAACTAGCAGTTACCCATTATGTATCGTAATTACACTAGTTCACTTTAACAGAGAATAGATATGAGGTGTAGGGAGAGGAGGAAGAAGGAGCAGCTAAGAAGTAACTGCTCTGGACAGTTGTAATGTTGAGACTTAGTAATATTTAAGCAAATATTTCTCTGTAGTTCCTGAAAAGAGCCCAAGTGAGTTTTTTTTCCAAATTTACTTTGGAGAAAAATTTAATCAGGATGTTCAAATTGTGGCATCTACATCATGCCAACATCTTTGAACATCAGAAGGAATTCCACTTCTTGCAAAGAATCTACTGTACATGTTATAAGTGGGGCAGAATCAGATTCCTGTAAGGTTGGTGACTAGATTTCAGTTTTCAGGGAGTTAATTATGGGGTGGATTGGCACAGATTAGTCTCCTATCCTCTGTGGGCTGAGATGGCCATGTTTCCTCTCATTTCCAAGCAGAGAGAGGAATGTGCAGTGCACAAAATTTGCATACAGAAGGTCCAAGTCTGTACTGGCCAACATCAACGAAACTCCACTGATGCACTGTAAAGAAAGGCAGGGCAGTGAAACTTCTTTAATAAAGGAAAATATAACAGCCCTTGCGTGTACAGAATTAAGTAGAAATTGACAAAAATTCAGAACAAAAGCCTTAATGAGGATATGCAGTTAAAAACATGTTTTTCTCCTTGTTTCCTTAAGGGTTTGAAGTTTTCATTAAGTTTTTCCAAAACAATGACATGACAACATACAAAAAACAAATGACAAACTGTAATTTCCCTGGTGATGCACAGAATAAATTAGTCAGAAAGCAGATTTGTTAAGGAAAAGCCTTTTCAAACTTTGATGCAGCCTAAGCAACTGTATGGCTTACAAACTGAAGCTTGAACTTAAACCCAGACTCATATGTGCTTAAGTTTAAGTTTGTATTTAAATACTTTTCTTTCTGAAGCTCTACACAATGATACTGTAACTTTGAGAATCAACAGAAAAAATGAAGAGATTTTTCTTCTGCTATAGTAAAGCTAAGCTCAAAAGGATAATATGATTCACCACAGTTCAAAATAGGCATTGAAGGTCCTACTCGCCCCATGCCTCCATCTATTCTCTGGAATTTGTCATGATGAAAAGCAGTTTCAAAACGATACTGTGCAGGATGCAGTTGTCTTATGAGTCTGGGGCACAGCAACTCAGTGAAAATCTCTGCTTACTACAAAGCAACATATTCAAAGGCAAAGAAATATTAGTATAAAATTTAAATGATTAACATATGATTTGCTATATATAAATATAACATATAATTTGCTATATAACACTAGAAATGCTATAATTACACTATAGTTGATCCGTGTTTGGCACATTTAAGATTTTTTCATTTTGTCCTGGATAGAGAAAGAACATTATGAGCTGGAATAAATATTATTTGAAAAGAAAGTTGAGACTATTAAAGATCTAATTTATAGAGCACAAGAGAATCAGTAACTGAAGTCCTCCAGTTTTCTCTGTTTCATAAGTCATTTTAAGAAATTGTTAGAGTCCTCAAAGGCAGGACTTTGGACTAACTGCATAACTACTTTGATACCAATATGAAGACGGCATATTAAAAAATATAACTCTAAGGAAGTTTAAAATATGTAAATCTGAATGTTTTTCTGAACTCATGGGAGATCTTGGCAGAATATGCAGATATTTCTCACAACCAGTTCCTTTTTCTCTCAATAAGCCCTCAATAAGTCAATCTTCCTCTCTGATTAACCTGGAGAAAAAAAAAAGGGCTTTAATCTATCCACTGATTCTAAAAGATTCTCTTCAAATGAAAGCATGAAATGCAGCTTTGCCACCATTTTTTTCAGCACAGCATAGCAGAAAGCAATATTTTTATTCTGTTAGTTTTTTTTTTTTTTTTCATTATTGGTTAAACAAATCCAGCTACATTTGGATACGTTTGGATACATTGAAAACTGTCATGAAATTAATTTTCATAAAAAAACTTTATAAAAGAAGTTGACACACTAAATCTCTTTGCTTCACAAGTTTTGAATTTTATTTTATTGTTTGTTATGATTTTTCTGGAGTTTTATTGAAAATGGCATAAAAAATGTAAAATTCCAGAAATAATTTTGTTAGTACTTTAAAGTTAAAAAAAAAATAAAAGCAAAACAAGAGCACAAATCATAGGCAGTCTAAAGATGGTTCTGAGGACAGTTCTATAGGATATGCCTATATGATGTAGCCTGGGATAGGAGGAAACTAGACTCAGTAGCATTTTCCAATTCCACATTGCAATGAAAACACCTATTCTCCTTCGATTCATTTTCACTCAAAGCGAGTGAGGGTACCATTACTGAGACTGGAATTCAGGCTTCATGGAAGCTCTCCTCACTGCAATCAGGCCAGAAACTAGCAGCTGAAACTCAAGGAGCTGGATTTTCCACAATCTCATGGGACCCACATGGCCATAGTTTGTCGAAAGAATGGGAAAGTGCCATCAGAGTTCTTTAAACTTCAGATGAGACAAAAGCGTCCCATTGCTCCACCTAGCAGGTGGAGCTCCTAGTCAGGAAGATGTTCCCTGCTTCCCTTTCTGTGGGTACAGATACAACCTGTGCTAAGAATGCCGAGCAGTGCCTTCCCAGAGGCAAGTCTTACCTGTAATATCCCAGGTGCTGCAAAGGGGCATTACCCATGTGAGTCTCTGATACTGGGCGTCCTTTGGTTTCAGGGTGTTTTTTCCTGAAACCAAGACCTGATGCAGGTCTAGCAGAAGGAAATGTTGATGAATCCCTCTCTCTGCTCTTCTCTGATTTACCCTCTCTGCAATGGAGTCATGCTTTTCTTAAGGAAGCTGTATTTCCCAAGTTGCTTCTCAATCTTACTCTCTCAGAAGTTGCTTCTGCTTTTTGAGATTTTTTTGGATCAGAAAATGCTAAAGATGCTGCTTACCCAAGCTACAAACAAACATTACAAATCCTGAATCTCACATAACACCCTCTTCCTTCTTCATATCCTAAAGAAAAGGATGTGTTGCAGAAGTGGTTTAAATGCCATATGGCATTTAATATTGTATCAGATATATCTGACTCTCAACAAAATGCCTCAGGATCAAGCACAGGAAGAGACACAACATCCCAATCCTTTCTTAAAAATACAAGTAGATTTACATATCTCTGCAAAAATTCTGCACAACTGAAGAAAATCATGTGCATCCCGTTTTCCTCTGGGTATAAGGATCTGAAGCACCCTGGGAAGCTGCTGTCAGGGAGGTGCATTGTAAGCATGTGGAACCCATCAGAATGGCATGTTCACACTGAGAGCAAAGTTGCCTCTTGCCTACAGCAAGGCTGGTTTTCAGGCAATGCTACATGGAGGGGACTTCACTGTCCATGTCCCTTAGAGTGCTTGTACCTGCTGTGCATGTGTGAACCAACACCTGCAACCAACAGTTGCAGGGCCAAACAACTGCAAATTCAAGGCCTGTGCTTTCAGATAACATTGTTACCAGATCCGCTCGAACTGAAAAATGAACACATTTCTGTTATTCTCCATTCTGTCGAAAGTGCCTCCAGCTGCAGGAGTATTCTGACAAATTAACAGACAATCAAATAAGATCATTGCTGATCAAATAAGATCATTGCTGGAACGAGATATGGAAACTGCAGGCTCAACCCTCAGGTTATTAAATCTTGTCTCTAATTTTGGAATATAAGACTGAGGTGTAAGGCCAGCTTGAGCATACATCAGTGTAAACGGAAAATGCTGTAAGAAAAAAAAATTGAATGGTTTTCTAAGATCTTAAAGAAGATCCTGTTAGCAGCTACATAAAACCTGATGCTTTCACTGATTCTGATTTGCTGCATATTCAAAATCTCTCAAGACTATTTTATAGACAACTTTGGCTCAACTTGAAAAAAAATGTTTGAAAAAAAATGTTTCTGTTGGGTAACATTCAGCATCCAATGGAGTCCAAATATTTATTTGCTAATTATGTGGACAGCAGAGAGGCAAAGCAAATCCTGTGACTGTAGATGTTGTTTTTTATCTCCCACAAGCTAGAGTTTCTCCAGACTGCAGTTTGTCCTTTAAATTTGCAGTTCTTTCACTTTTCATTTCTTGGGAGAAGTTTTCTATCTTTCAAATGGAAAATTAAGGCCATATTAGCAACAGAGCTTTCGGTAGACAGATGATAGAGGTAGCAGTAGACAGATCATGAGGTAGTCCATGGCATGTCCACCTCTGTAGACAGCTACTTGAGGAAGAGCTAAATGTTTTCTGATACAAAATGAAGTTCTAGTAGACAACTCACTTGTGATCTCAGGTCTTTCAAGTCCAGAAGAAGGACTGAGTGTGAAGGCTATGTGTGTATTAGTAGCCTAAATAGCATCAAGGACTGTTATCTGGAACAGGGCTGTCTGACCATGTCTATTGTCCACACTATGAAACTCTTTTTAACGATTAAATTAATTTTAATCTCTAATATGGAGTCATCATGTCACTTCTTACATTTTGGAAACAAATCCTGATATCCTAATTACAGAACCATTCTCAGGAAGCGTTTGAGTGCTGGTTAGCCTGGACTAGAAGCATGCCAGGACCCATGTGAACAGTTAGCAGTGTGTGTAAGTGCTTGTATTACAGTAGTTGGGTATGGTACCTGGTATCATTTAGCTCGAGTGTCATAACAAATGCAGAAATTTCTTTTAAGATAAACTAAAAGTTTTCATAATGGACCTGTGTATCTTGTAATAAGCCATTACTTGGAATGGGAACTTCCGAATTGGAGAGGATATATGCAAGTTCTGTATAACCTGTGATTTGTGAAACAGTTCAGTGTCAATGAAATCAAGAAGGAATTCCCTTTGTTATATACAATCTTGTTACACTCTATATTAAAGAAAAGGAAATATGAAGGATTTTTAGAGCATTTTGTATTGAAGATTGTTTTATTGTGCAGACAACCACAGAAATAGGGAAAGAGCAAAACTTGACTGAAAAAAATGAAGAAAATTTTCCCTACCACTCCTGTGAAGTGTGACTTTCTGTAGATTGTGGAATGTTTCTCAGCTGAACCATCCAAATGTTTATTCTGTGGTGGGTGATATAAATTCCAGCACTCTCTAAAATAAATAGCTGAAAGACAAATACTAAAACATTTATCATAGTTAAAATCTCCACACTTTTGATCTTTTTTGAAGTATAACCTGTATTCCTAGGTTATTTGTTGTTTCTTTTGTTGCTGTTTTCTCTTTCATTATCTGCTAGTTGAAGTCATTATCTCTAATTTAAGAGCAATTAATTTTTATTAAAGTATAATTAGGGAAATAATTTCCTTCCTTCTAAAGCAATCTTTGTTAAGCTAAATTCAATACAGAAATCTTTACAAAATAAACAAACTAATGAAGAATAATATTAATTTTACTAAAAATGATGGCATCCAAAGACAAGAAGAGAGACACTTGCTGCCACTATCAAGTTAGATACTTGCACCCTTGCTGAAAAAGAGAACCATACTACATTCTATTTGCTTTCTTTCTTAAAAAAATAATAAAATGCCTTCTTTGATCTTGGAATGCTTCCCTGCTGAGCTAGGATTGATCTTTAAGAAGCATTGGTTTTAACTCTTTGCAGCGTTGTGTCTGAATAGGCTATGCATTACCCTTAGGCAGATACTTCTTTTCAAATTTAGCCTGGAAGTTTTGTTTTCAGAATCAAAGCAAGATAGAATAAAAGTGCTGTGTTTACTTCGTGTTTTTAAGTATTTCTTGCATTGCTACACTACTTAACGATCTCAGTTCCCAAAACAGGAACATATTGCTGGAAAAGGATCTCCTGTGCAGCTCAATCCAGTTCCCGTCATTGCAGTCAACCACATAACAGAATATCCTTCATAGATTTATCCACCTCTGTTCTCAAACTACTTAGATGGTTTCCATGACTCCCATTAGAACTGAAATCTTCTGATATTGCAAATTTCCTTTGAATTTCTTGCCTAAATTTACTCATGGTGATTTTATAATCAGTTATTTTTATGACAGCACTGATCTTCAGCTTAGGTAGATCTTTCCTCTGCTTATTGTTTTCATTTTCCTGAGGATTTATAGACATTACAGGCATTATAGGTAATCTCTGCTTCACAGAGATCCTCCAAACATGCGCTAGTGATAGTAAATGGGAGGACATTAAACTGCAGAGAGGGTTGACCTGTTGGTTCAGAAGGACTTTGAGAAAGTTGAGAAGTGGAGCCATAGAAACTACATGAGTCCCGAAGGGTAATATGTGTCTCTGGTGGGGTAATCCCAGACCTCAGCATGGTCTGGAGAATGACCTACAGAATGGTAGCACTGCTGAAAAGTAATAGACGCTATGGTTAATGCCATGCTGAGTACCAGTGTGCTGTTACTGTAGCCTGGGCTACAGCCAGGAGGACTGAAAGTGGCAGATCAAGGAAAGTTATCATCCTCCTCTACTTAAGATGAATGAGGATTTATCTGAAATACTATGTGGTTTGTCCCAGTTCAAGAACATGATTGAGAAACAAGACAGTGACCAGTAGAAGATCCCAAGACGTTTAGTTATTAAGACCAGTCAATCTACAGGTGGGAGCTGAGGTTTAAGTCTAGTGGAGAACCCCTCAATGGAAGAACTAGCAGGTGCTTGCAAGTAACTTGCAAAAGCAGTGGATCTAGCCAGCTGATGTAACAAGGGAGAGTGACCACAAATTGTCATTTGAGAAATTCAAAGTGAACATTAGGGAAGAAATCTTCACTAGAAGAGAAGATAGTGGTAGTGCAGGAACTAGTCACCCAAAGATGTGATAGAATTTATATCTTTCAAGTATTTTCATGATTTGGCTAAAAAAAGCCAGGGTAGACTGATGTTCTTAACTTCAGAAGATGGTAAGTCAATTTCAAGATTAATTTCTATGATTTTTGCCTAGAAAATCTTGAAAACTTTTAAATGAAATGCTGCATCTGTACTGGAAAAAAAGGACAAGTTTATCTTAGATTCAGATATGATATTAATTGGACAGGTCCTTTACTTGACCTTTTCTAGTCAATATGGATTTCAGAAGCTGACAGTAATACTAAATTAAATAAAATTTCTGTTTTAAGCTTCTCTGAAAACCAAAATGACGTTTTGATTTCAAATATATCTTAAAAATAACAAGAAAAGATCCCCACTTTATTATTTTTGGTTAAAATAAAAGTAAAGATGGCAGGTAAATCCCCTATTTTGATATTTCAGTATAATTTAGGAATTTAAGGAGTTGAAACTGCAGGTTAAAGATCAACCCCAAACTCTTACTATAAATGTCAATTCCTTGAAAAAATCCTTAAAAGTGGGGAAAACACCTACATCACTATCCTCCTCCATACCATTTGAAGAAAATCATGATACAGCTGAACCATATGGACAAGATGAATTTTAAAGGTTGGTGGATTTCTGCACTTACAAAATGCAACTCGTGATACACATGCATGCCAGTAACTTGCCCCTATATGTGTTGGTGAAAAATGAAAAAGTCTTGTCAAAATAGGTTGATTTAAATATCTCCCCAAATTCTTTGTATTATTCAGAGACATCTAGTTATTAGATACATATTTCCCAAAATGGAAAGAGAAAAAAAAAATAATTGTTCCTTGGAACTTTCTTTTTCTGGACTTTTTCAAGATGCATCTCTAAAGATTATAAATAATTGATTAATAAACTTATGATTAAAGCTTAATTGATCCCAGCTTGTAGAGTAATTGAAGTAATAGTTTTGAATTGTACTGGGAGGAAATATGCAACTTATTTGGCAGGTGGAGGTAAAAATGGCACCACTGGTAGGTTTGGAAGGGCTTGGGAAGAGGTGATATTTTAATTGTCCTCAAGAAAACTGACAGCCTTCACAGCCACAGGCAGGATTCTGACTTCCTACCAAGTCTGCCTGGCAAAATTTGCTGTGATAGGCATTGTGTGGCTTCTTCAGGCTCCCTTGTAAAGTGATATGATTAAGAGTTGTCATTCATTCTGTATATCAGCATAAGGTTTCTCCTCACTTCTTCCTCTCTTCTTTCTATTAATTTGTATTGGTTTTGAACTCCTTATCCTTATCATCACCTTTGATTTGGCTCCTTTTTTCTAATTTATTTTTTTTTATTTTTCATTTTTTTTTACTGATGGAGCTTTTATATGGCTCAGAATAGTCTTGGTAAAGTGGTAAAGATAGAACAATTTCTGCAATTTCTGAAAGAGCTAAGCATATTCCATGCTCTTACAAAATAAATTCAGCAAAGTCTTCATCATAATGCAATCTTTGTATTTTGTAAATAGATTCTTTTGAATCCTTTATTATTACTTAACATGCTTTCAGAATTTCTTTTTATCCAAAAAACTGTTTTCATCCGAGTATAATTTACTTTCCATCTCAAGCTTGCTTTTATTAGACTACTGGCAATACTCTTAAAGTCTGTGGGATCACTCTTCTGGATTCTTTTAAAGTAGTTCTCTGTATTTTATTTTATATAGTTATTTAGGGAGTTTGGGAAATGACTGTAAATCCTGCGTAAGATTCAGAAGTTTGTACTTAGTGTTATGAAAGATAAACATAGTATTTGTAGGGAAATGTAAATAAAACCTGAGTTTTATTCTTGGCACAATAATGCACCTTTATCTTGGAGAGCCTAAGAAAATACTCATATGGCTGAAGTTGAATGTGCACTTAGTTCTTTGCAAAAATGGGGATGAAATGATGCACTAACAATGCAAATAGAAAGTAACAATGAATATTATAAGAACACTACAATGTGTATCACATAATAACGATTTATGAAATAGTTATGAAAAAGTGATAAATATCATCCAGAACAAGAATTCATATATCTGAAATTAAATATCAGTATGCACTAAGGCTTTCATATTAATCTTTATATGAAGAAGTTCCTGCACACCTGTATAGAGAACAGTTAAGTTTTGTTAACCAAATGTATTCATCATTCATCACTTCCTTACCAAGAGGATAAGTGGAGCTTCGGAGAAGTGAATGTTCCCATTGATTTTTAAAAGTTAAGCACATAATAATTTTTTTACTTTAATTTTTATGGCTTTGCTGAGAATGTATTGCTTTGACCTCAGAAAGATACGGTTTGACTTATTTTTGTAAAATATAATGAAAGGACTTCCAAACATTTTCCAGAATTGTCAACACTACTTCAGCAACATAAACAATGAAAAACATTGCTATTGTTTGTGAAGAAGAGAGAGATTCAGCTGCGTTCAGGTTCAAACAGGCTCTTGCTCTCAAATGCAAATCAACCCAAATATGCTAATTTCTTTTTAAATAGTAAACAACAGGAGGCAAGAGACACTCATGTGTCATCCTTTAAAAAGGAACTTTCGGGGTGAATTTATCTACTGTTTTGTGTACCTAATAACTTCGGAGATTAGTGTGCAACCACATCATAATTTCAGTTTCTGTGCATAGCTCCCCTTAGTGTTGGTGGGAGGTGCACAACATGTCTCTATGGAACAACCCCCAGCAGTCCTCAGGACAGCTGGATCGCTGCCATCATCCTTGTGGGGAATTGGGATTTGGACCAGGGTGCCCAAAGAGAAATAACAACCCCTGCTCCAACTGCTTTATATGCATTTACACATTCTGCATTTTTTGCAGGTCGCAGATAGTCACACAATGAACTGCCAAGTTGTCAACATCCATGTGTCTGGAGACTTTGTCATTATGATTTTTTTTTCTGGTCTAAATCACCACTAAATTCAAATATTCTAACTGTGTTTACAGATAAACACATAAAGATTAGGCTCTAGTCCTGCAACTAGTCCTGCATACACTTTCTAGAGCTGATGGGGAGAAATCCAGCGGCAATTGCTCTGTCCTAATGCAGTGCCAGCAATGGATGGCAGAAAAAAAATGGGTTATGGGCTTAGTTAAACTAAGAGGGCTACCTGGATAAAGCAAAAGAATTTAAAATTCCATCTACTTAAGTGAGTAGTGATGGAGAGAATAGGTTTATGTTGTTGTGATTGATTCCATTATATTTTCTTTGGATCTACACAAGTCCTGATCAGAAAAAAGTTCCTTCTCCATGGAATGTTTTTATATTATTAATTTCATGTCCTATCAGCAAGTTCAAAAAATCTTATATTCTTTCACTGAACTTTATCACTGGATTGTATATGCTATGAACAGTCTTATGCAAAATGAATGTGCTAGAAAGAAATGGATAGTAATAGGGCTTAAGTGGCGCCTGAACCACTTACTAGTGATTTTGACCTCATTACCCCTTTAAGCAGGAAAAGTGTTTTAATCTTTGTTCATAAATGAGGAATTAAGAGACAAAATGTTTTGATCAAGTCTAGACAGCACTCTTGGGCAGAAGACTACAACCCACACTTACTAAGGCTTGTTCTAGCACCATTTTTATTCTGAAGTGTAGCACTTGTTACTAGAACGAGGCAAATCTCATAGATTTGTTTTTTTTTGATGAGAGCCATATGAGAAATTCTGCTGCACACTTCAGCTGTTGGACATCCCCATTCTTTTCCTCCTTATTTTTTCTTCATTCTCTCTGCTCTCTGCTCAAATGCAGGTATTCTGTTACCTTTTTTTTTTTTTTTTTTCATTCAGTCTACTTTCCACTTTAATTTCACCTTATTTTTCATTATTAATTTTACTCTGCATCATCTTATCTTTTCCCATAGGTGATTTTATCGAATGCATAAAACAAAAGCTCCTTAGCACTTAATTCTGAACCAATAACATCTCAGTGATTTTTGAATTATCATAAGCAAAATGAAGATGCCTGCCCTTAGTTGTAATTCATTATTCTTTTAGGCATTTGGTGCAAGATATTAAATAAAATCACTTAAATGAAACTCCCTGTTTCCATTTGGTATGTGGTAAAACATTCCCATAATAAGAAGGTAGGGCTAATGCCACTCACTAACTGACTAACTGCCTATCAGCTCATTGACACTTTCATTGGTGTAAATTAGTACAATATATATGAAAAACAGTAGTCACTAATTTTGAGGTAAAGGTCAATAATATTGCTATGTGTGAAATGGAAGCTGCAGAAAGTGATACATAATTGTATTTAACATTAAAAATAAAAGCATTATGTAGTATTTTGCCTGTTTTATGTCAAGTACATTATCACATTATGTGGATGATAATCTGTGACCAGAGCCTTCTCATTTGATGCAGGTATACTGATATTTATTAAGTAACATTTTTGCTTGAGAGTCTAATATTACCAATAAACTACATTTGGGCTGAGTTTCCCCATCTAGTAGGTAAGAAGAATCAGCTGGGCTTGATGTAAACTTTTCATCCTTTCCAAGCTCTATTTTAATATCCTTCTATGGAGATACCATTGATCCTGTACTTAGGAAACTGTATTTCCGTTTTTCTCATGCAAGTATTAGACAGAGAGCAGCTAAGATTTCTAGAGTAGCCAAGACATAGCTATTAAGATGCTCCTATTGGCTTCTAGGCAAAAAAAGCATGTCCTATGTGTTTAATAATGATATTTGCAAATAAGGGCTAGAAAAGGACCAGAATCCATAGTGAATAATTAAGACTCCTTTGGAGAAATATATATACATTAAAAGTGAGTTCTGAAGTTGCAATCTGGAAGAATATACACGTTCTGATATTAGTGTTTTTATTTATATTAATGTATTATGAGTCATACATACCTTAAGCATATTTAAATTTAATGATGGTACCCATGAGGGTTAGAAGATCTTGTGGGATGCAAACATGATGCATCTGGGAGGACAGTACATACAATCCGTGAAGGCAAAATCAATCCCTCCGGTCCTTCTTCTAATGGATTGCAGTTGTTTGGTGGAAAGGGTGCTACTGCTTGGCCTGCATGGGGAAGCTTTCTGCTCACAGATGAAATTTTAAAGTCCTAAAGTCATGGTTGCTCCTTCGGCTTCTGTTAGAGATCTGTCAGCATTTTTATCAGAAACGGGGATTCTGATATTACATTTAAGCAGCTTTCAGTTTTTAAATGCTTGGTGACTTAGGAAAAAAAAAGAAAAAAATAAAAATAAAAAGAAGTGCTACTCCAACATGTGTATATTAACTCACACTCATTTCCCCTCTGAGGACTGTTGTATAGCTCATTACATTTCCATCTTTTCTGAATTTTGTCTCATTTCTAAATGAAATGAATTATCTCTAAACATTTTTTTTTTCATTTTTTAAACATTTTTTTCTAACCTACTCATATCATCTGTTCTGAATGGTTTGCTGTACTCTGTCTTTTCTAACAATAGCAGCAGATCTAGATAGAATGGGCACATATACATCGGAGAACATATAAGGACAAACTAAATCAGTGCTTCCATTTTTTGCTTGTACAGCGTTAGCAATGTTAGCAATGCAAGACTATAGCAAGGAAGGCTCTGCAATAAACAATGGCAGTAATGAGACAGAAGCAAAATCATAGGATTCCCCAGTATTTTGTTAAATATAGCATAGTAATAATGCAGTAGGGACAACCCCATCTTCAAATCAGCTGCTTGTGTTGCTTTGATATTGTATCTGGATTCTATCCAAAACTTGTAGTAAGGGAAGCTTGGTAGACCTTCAAAGTTATGTCTGCAATGAATGCACACCACACTATTTGCAAAGCTGCACTGATTTCTCAAAATATGGTGATCTGCAGGCTGAAATCAGGTAATAATTACTGGAATAGATAACGTAACAGAGAAGAGGGATAAGATGTAGTCTTCCATGTAGTATGTGAGCAGGAACTATAGACAATTAAACAGGAAGAAATACCAAGAAAAGGGTTATTTTATCTTGTCTTAAATAAAATAGACATTCCATAAAGCAGCTGTCCTGATTAACTCAAACTTGCAAAGTAGTTGAGACACTGGAAAAACTAACAATCTTTATTATTACATATATTCTTAACCACGTATTCTGTTCTTTTAACATTTTTTAACTTTGTTTCTTCATTCCCTTTCATCATTGTTTCATTGATGGTTTCAATTAATCACATTCTTTCATCTTCTTGTCAATGCTAAAAATAATGGAGTGATCTCCTACCTAATTCTGTTTTGAGCAAAGGCAGGACTAAAGGACGTTCTGAAGTCCTTTCCAACCTGAATTACTTTATGATCCTGAGATCTGAGAAACTTCAAATTGGGTTTGTCAATCTCAGTTCTGGAGAATTAAACACTTTTCAGCAAGCAAGAGCTAGCTCATTGTTGCAGTTTGAATGCCGTGATAGTGCTGGAGGTGGGGAGGGCGAGGGGAAGGGAAGGAGATATTGAATACTGGGTTAACTATACACCCAACTCTGGCAGTATCGGACAAACAGTCTGAGGACCGTAGCTCTGATCGCCTTCCTAGGAACGAATCGGGTTTCCAAATAGTATACTATAAGGTCGACTCTGGCAGTATCGGATTCACATAGTCTGTGGATCCTAGGTTCAATTGCCTCCCCAAACAAATAGTCGAGTTCACAAACAGCATGATTTATTCAAATACCACTTTTACAAAGCAGGTTTCGCATGTCAGTACAGGAAATTCTATACTACAGCATGGGATATTTTTAGCTAGCTCCGATGTGCAGTCATCAGTCACCCCAAAAGATGGGATAGGGCTCTCAGTCTTGAGCCTCTTCAGGCAGCGTCCCAAGCCAAGGGGGATCAGTGCATCGACTGATCCAAACTTTACCATGGAATCTGCCCTCTCACTTAGTCTCCTCAGGCGGCATT
>JAWLRI010001049.1:1598530-1619432 GCA_034781795.1 Crypturellus tataupa | reverse complement strand
GGGGCACCCTGATTGACAGGGACCCCCCTGTACCAGATCGCTCTGCGCATGCCCTGGGATGGGGTCACCCAAAGGGCACCCCTTATCCCTAATGGGGCCTGCTAATTGAAAACCCCATTTCCCTACAATGCTTGGCTTTCTGTTTTATTGCAGATGAAATAGACAATTTTCCTTCCCTTTATTTACTATTTAGAGATTGCAAAGCACAATCTAGCATGCTCAGTAATGTCATTCTTCTATATTCATTATATATTGCTTCAGAAAAAAAATTAGAAAATTATGGTATTGTGGGACACTTTTTGTCTATTTTCCTAATTCTAGAAACAACACAAATTTTCAAGAGTTAGGTAAATGTGTTATGTCTATCATCAGCATTGGGATTTCAAATATTGAACATGGAAAAGTTTCTAAACTTGAAAACACAACAGAAGATAAAAAAACTACACTGATTCTATGAGTCTTTACTTTCTTCTTTTGAAATACAGAAAATGACCACAAAATCAAACGTGGAATATTAAGGTGCCCTCATTTAGCATCACCTTTGAACAGTCTTGCCCATTCGGTGCTGTCTACAGAAAGTTGAAAATAACCACCAGCAGGACGCCACAGACATGATGAAGTTAATGCAAGCTGCAAATCTGACAAGGGGATCTACTGCAGTTCTCACCATCTTTCCCAGATGAGGCTAATCTAAATTTGGAGTTTCAAGTAGGTAACTCCCTGTACACTAGAATTAAACTGCAGGTCTCACAGTACTTAAGGACATTACATAGGAATGCATGTAGGCAAATCTTTGCAAATGTGTGACAGTTTTGTCTCCTTATGGGTAACAGAGCTAAGCCCCAAACTTCCTGATGCTGAATCTTTTGTTGTAATAAGATTCAATAAAGAAATCATTTTCATATGTGTCAGCAAATATTTACTAAGCGTATAATTTATTTGCCTTTCAATGTATAATTTCATATGCTAGGATCTTTGCTTATTGCCTGAATTTCAATAAATGGTATATTTCTTTGTTAATGGCAGAAGCAAATACATGTTTCAGTTGACATTGTCACTGAGTTAGTGCCAGTTAAACTGTTAATGGAGCTATCTAATTACACATGACAAGTATGCAAAACTAACTTGAATAATAAAGAACATTCCTGGGCAATTTCAAATGCTTAGGCCAAAGATGTGAAGTATTAAAGTTAGCTAATGAGATACCCTATTTACTTAATTAAAATACAGTGCCTATGTGCTAATACAAATGAGAACAGTCAATATGTAGCTAGCAGACATAAACAAAAGGGGATTACCTACTTGAAAACACATTTACCTTAATTACAGCACTCAGATTCTGTAAGTCTGTTTCTAATGAAAATGAGAGGGCATTATGAAAAGAATTGAGGCTAGCATAATATTCATGAGATTCATTAAAAAAATCATAGTTCTCATACACTGACTATTTCCTTTGCCATATTCTCAACCTAAGAAACCTTGTTCAAGAGGTGTTATTTGTATTTTATTGCAGTTAACTTTGATCTAGTCTGCCCATATAATTCCTTTAGTGACTCTCAGGGGACAAAAAAGATTGTCCTGCAATTTATACTAATGATACCGGTAACAGGGTGATCAGTGATCTAAAATGGGCGCGTGGCTCCAAATATAGCTCCGTGCAGCTTGGCTATCAGCAGGAAGCGCAGTGACGTGGGCACGGAGAGAAAGTGAAAGTGAGATCTTTTAAACTAAATGTCGCTTTTGGGAGCACCACCTTGGGAACTGAAGTGTCTTGACAGCAGCACATAGGTGTTTTTGACAAGGAAATGTTATTTCCAGAGTTGTTCTTTCTGAAAAGCTGTTTCTTCTGAAAGCGGCGAGGAACTCTGCTGCAGACGCGATACCTCTCCCACTGTGAGCACATATTGGAGCTGGGAACAAGCTATGCCACATTTATATGTGATTCATCCTGTCTTCTCTGACTGAGGGAGTGTTTAACATCCTAGTGCTACGTATACTGTCGTTCTCTACTCTTTCAAAGTAAATGAATAGTTATGTCGGTATCCATGAATGACTGTAATATGAGAGAAGAAAGGGATGATTCACCTCTTGCTTGAATTTTGAATAAGAATATCATTCCAATATCAGCATACATAAGGACACAAAGCCAGGAGGTGCAGATGTGCACTGAGATAGTCCTGTGCCACATACTCTCGGAAACCCTGCATGTGCAGGGAGGTTGGACTAGATGGTCCCTTCTAACCTTAAGCATTCTGTGATTCTATGGTTCTATGAGACTTTGAGGTGAGGCTGAAATCTCTTCACTGAGGCCACCTAGTCCATGTGTGTCGCTGAAGCAGCTGGCAGCTGCTGCAGCTTGCCTCTGGCCACTCAACGTGGTGGTTTTGCGATGGCAATGCAAGGGCTCACCAGTGTGCACTTGCAATTTAAAACTGCATGCTGTTTCAGTGTTTAAAATATTCATCTCTAGGTCTTTCAAAAGTCACCTATAATAGCTTCCTGCTGCTCTTCTAAGAATTGGTTGATGTAAGTGGGAAAACCCAATCTTTACAAATAAGTAAAACCAGGCTCATCGAATATCTCCCAAATCCATGCATCAGTAGAAAGTAACTGAGGCTACCATATAACTGAATAGCAGTATGTTCCCTCTGTCTACTGACATTCTTACATAGGCAAAGGTTTGTGTAAGGCACCAAAGTTATTCCACTCCCTTTTTAGTTTGAGCTACTTGTTTCCTCTCACGCCGAAGTTCATAGCTCCTGTTGTGCTGATACAATGCTTTGCTAGCAGCTTTCTAATCTGTGAGCTGATTCACTCAGGTTAAAAAAAAACTACAACACTTAATAGGTAGAAGAAGGCAAAACAGGGTGTGTGTGACCATTCAGCACTACAATTTGAGACAAATTCTTCAGCATAATTCCACTAAGAGTTATCTTGCTGCAACTGTGTGGATGTTGTACTATGTCACTGGAGGGAGATTATAGGAAAAGGAAAGGTAGATGAGATTTCTTAAATCAGAATTACAATTTAACCTCATGGGTAAAAAAAAAAAAAGTCATGAGCAGATCTTTGTTTACAGTAAATCGGAGACAAGTTTTTTTGTTTATTTGTTTTGTTTTTGTTTTTCTCCAGATGCTATGCTTGAGGGTAATGGGGAGTAATATGCATAAAGCATAATCTCCTGATTCCCTCTTACTTTGGTTAACATGGAGTTTTTCTCATTTTTGGCTATATATCTCCTCCTCTGTGTAAGTGCACCTGCGGTGTTCATTGTGGTCATTGCCAGCTGAGCATCACTGGCATCAGTATGTAATAAATCTGAGAGTAGATGTCAGGGAGACCAGGAGGAAAAGGGTTTATTGCTACCAGCTGCTGTCAGACACAGTATAAGTGAATACTTAAAATTTCTTTCCGGTGGCAAGGACTTCTCCCGTAAAAGAGAAGCCCTCATTTAAATGGCAGCTTAGAGGACCACATAGCTGTGTTTATTGCAAAGGCTTTTAGCTGCAAGGAGCTCAGAAGATTTGTGATGGCATCAACCTCTGCTTAAAACAAATCACTGGTGGCCACGTGTCACAAGATCTTTAAATGAACATTAGTCTGCAACTGGTTCACTCATCTGTGTGAACTTTTCACTTGATAAGATAATTACCTCTTGCATATATTAGTTTATCACTACTTTCTCAGAAAACAGCCTGATTATTGCATGCAGGGACTCATTAAGCAAGCAGCTGCACATGACTTAATTCATTTACATTTTGGTGCCTGATCCTTAAAAGTCACATTCCAAGACCACATTTGGGTACTACCCCTCACCCCTCCTGTCCATGGGTTCCTGCTGCTGGCTGATGACGACTCTGACCACCAGAGCTCCTCCACCAGCAGGCATCATATGAATTCTCCTTAATCTGCTTCTGGGAAAAGGAATCGGTTTAGCTCAAACCCTTTCATTAACAGGTTAAGTTAACTTGACTGACTTTGCCTGAAGAGGAGCAGGGGGAGTTCACATGATCCTTCCCCTGGAAAACTGTGGGAGCAGTGCCTGCTAGCAGAATGACTGGGAGCTGTAACGTCTTCTTTGGGATAGCACTTTAACAGAATGAATGAATTCAGGATCTATGTATAGGCACCACTGACCTCAGTGCTGTTATGTACAGAATTAATGATTAGGACTGGAAGGTGGGCTTGAGGACTCAGCATCTTTGACTATGCCTAATAATAGTAAATTAAATAGGGTGAGCCATGAGCACAGCCATGTGATCATCCATGCTGCTTTCTTGTTAACATGCTCCCTGGGACAGTTTTGAACTGGGCTAACCAGCTAGGCTAGCACAGCCTCGGAATGGCATAGGCCAACAAATTGTATGGACAAGACCATCTTTGCAGGGAGAATTTAGCTATGTAAGCATGAGCTGTGCCATGCCATTTGCCCTTGAGATTTTGTACAAGAAATTGAACTTCATTGCATAGGTGGTTAGATCTCCTTGGTTGCACTGCCTCACTGTTGAAAATCTTCTGAGCTATTCTGAACACCTAGTTTAGATGCTTAGTCTATCAGTTGATTAAATAGGAAGCCCAAATCCCTAAATCCATTCCCTAAATTTGAGAAATTAGTGAGAATAATTAGCTCCAAAAATGTATTTGCAGAGTGTGAGAACTCACATTCCCTGTTGTCTTTGCAGATATTGAAAATCACTACAAGTTTTAAGCAATTGCTCAATAGTTTTCTCAAGTTGCTACAACATACTCCACCCCAAGCCTCTTCCTGCTGATTACCTTCTACTTACAGTGCTATCAAAGCCCAAACATCTTTGCAAATGTATATGACAGTGTTCTGCCTTTCTAGGGTTTATGCATATCATAGTAAATTACAGTTTTATAATCCTCCTTGGTGATCAATGCTATGTTAAATCAGTTTAGCCACACTGTTTTACTTACAAATGTGTTGTTCCCTAAAAAATAAGGCAGAGGCTTATCAGATGATCTTGGAAATTAGAATGAAGCCCATAACAGTCCGTTAATGCTTTTTTTGGAGTTGCCATGTTAAATGAGTTAAATTACAATAAAATGACTAGAACCTGTATATGATGCATTTTAGTTTCCTTTAGCTTACAGAAGTAAAGCCTTTGCTAGAAGGATTTAATTTTTTTTTTCAAAAAAATATCAATTGTCTTGTGAATCCTCTTAATCCTTTGCATTCTTTATGCACAATTTTGATTTAAACATACATGCTTTTTTCCATCAGATGAGCTTGTTTATATGGATATCATTTTTTTTTTCCAGTAAGTTATTTTGTATTTCATTCATTTTCAAGCCAGACAAGAACCTTATAATTTCAGCTACTCCAACTGGGATTTATTTAATATAGATTATAATTCATTTTTTTAGTAACTCTTATGAGTGCTCAGTAATTCTCTGATAGAAGCAGGGACAAATAGCAAAATTTTCAGTACAGAAATCTTGTCATCCTGGAAGCGCAAAGAACTTGTAACAGATCATATGCCTGAGTGAATGTGGTAAACTAATTATAAAAATACAACCCCCTCTCTAGCTTAGAATGGATTTTTGAGGCAATGTGTAGAGAAAGGAGCAAAAGTTGCCATGAGTGTCCTCCAAATTTTCTACTTTTTCCATTTCAGTGCCAGTCTGTTGTCCAGCTACATTTCTAGAACTTGCCAGTTCACAAACAGCCCATGAGTTTTTGAAACAGCACTTGGATGAACTGCTGCAATGCTGATCATCCAGCAGGTGAGTTTGGGAGCATATGAACCCCCTCTGGGGTGCAAGAACGGGACAGAAATTTCTTGCTTTCTCTTGTAGTAAGACTCAATGTAGGGATGATATCAGGGTGATGTGATAAAGGACTCTTGGGTTCCTCACGATTCAAGGCCTTCATTGGAGCACCTAACTATTGTCTCCCAGTAGGTGGAGAACTTCTCTAGGTAGGGGAGATAGTTAAACTCCATGTAGTTATGGATCAAAGGAAAACAACCAGAGTACCTGCACAATTTGGAAGTGGAAAGGTGAGTAGCAGCTGCTCAGCAAGTGGGAATTGCACTGCAGTTTTGATCTTAAATGCCCAAGTTGCTTTTAGCAGGCACCCAGAGCAGAAAGGGGATCTTAACTCGCCACACAGAATGTGTTGTGAAGACACAGCAGAGACTTTCTCTTCTCCTCTCCTACCATTGTTGGTAATGCCTATACTCACATTTTATAAACTCACTGTTGCATATTTACAGGTGATTAGAAAGGAGTTCAAGGATCTCTTTGATCCTTGAAACATATTAATGTCCTCCAAGACATTAATCCTCCAAGACATAATCCTACAAGAAGTACAGTCCATGTAAACTTTATCTGCTATCTGTGATGTACCAAAATTTTTCCTTGGGCAACTGGCACCCTAAAAACTGCATTTGAGGAACATTCAGTGCATTATGTGCTTCCAAAGCTTAACTTGCTTACTGTATTTTCCTCTAAAGACATTTCTCACAGCAAGAGGCTAGCACTTCACTGTCAATTTCAAAGACACAGTTTAGAGGAACTCTGAAGTTGTCAGGAGATATCTGAAGCTAAGTCCAGGAATTCAGGATCTGTTTGAAGTTCCTGTGTGTTCCTTGTTTTCAGGATAAGACTAATAAACTGTCTTAGCAGGGAACAAGCAGTGTCTGGCAGAATTTTGACTGAGACTATGATGCTGTGCAAGTTGTCATCCCCATTCGATCCTATGTGCAGCTGAGATTAACAGATTATGTGCAGATTATGTGCTGAGATTATGTGCAGCACAGATTAAAGGAAAGAAAACTGTGAAAGTCTCAGTCAATGGAAAAAATCTCTAAATCATAGTAATCAGTGGTGGTGATACAAAAGGCTTTTGGATAGCTGTTGTGCAGTGCTGCATTTCTGCTTTTGTGCATGCATCTGAATGTTGATGTGGATGAGAAAGACAAGATAGCTATGCCTAATGACAAGGAAAGGGTACAAAATTTTACACAGAACAAGTGGACATGCATGCATTGTAAATAATACAGAAGACAAAATAAGAATCAGCTGTTGGGAATTACACATTTACAGTACTCTGGAAATAGGTGTTTGGAACTGATTTTGATGAGGCTTCCATTACTCAGTGCTCACTGCTAATTTATTAAATCTTAAAGGCATTGAATGCAGTGAACTCAATAGGACTTGATTCTGTGATTGACCACACATCATTCCTGTCAATTTGGTTTTATCATGAAAAATTATGTAAAAAAAATAGAAACTGTTAGGTAGTATGAAATTTGATTTATGATATGGAGAAATGATGGTTCAACCAGTGGTGATGGAGGGGAACAAACTAGATTAGAGGCTTTGAGCATCTTAGGAAAGGACAAGAAACTGTTAAAAGGCAGTAACTGAAAATATATTGCACATATAGTTTCTGTGAGGGAGATACAATGATGTAGTAAATATGTGGTCACCACTAGAATGCGTATGCTGACAGACAGGAAAAGAATACAGAAATATATTGCAACTTTGAACTGTGTAAAGATAATCGTAAGTAGCTATTTACCCAGCGCATTAGTTTTGGAGTACAGATATTGAAAGACGTCCATAGAATAAACAAACAAATGAGCCAAGGGAGAATGTAAAGTTTGAATATTTGCAGGTGTGAAGTGTTATGTTGAAAATTTGTTTTCTAATTTCATATTGGTAGTAAATGTCATATAGAAGGAAACCTTGAATCTTAAATAAGGTGGAAGAGAGTGAATTTGGCTGGAGAGTTTTGTAGAAGTCTGTGTTAATGAGATTTTTTATTTTAACATAGGCACTGAATGAAGCAGGTCTCTGGCTCCTGGATCTCAGTGATAGCTGGATAATAACATCAGCTTTCTCCTCTGAGCATCCTCAGTTACTATAATTGTGATAAATCTTTGAAAGACAACAAAGAGAAAAAAAAAAGGCAATAATTTCAGATTGGCTTTTGCTTAATGTAAATATGGTTACTGCAAAGCTTGGGTGGGAAAGGCCTTTCCATAAGTAAAAAAATTAAGGCAGTATACTGTCATAAAAAGAGTTGCTGTCAAATGGGTTAATGGCCTAGAGGTTATCTTTAGATGACAAGATGTGAGTAGATCTCTTGTGTTTTCTTCTTACATAATTTTTTTAAAGAGTTTGGTTTTATGGAAAAGAAAATTGAATAAATATTCTATGAATCTCATGGGATGAATGTTGATGTTTCTTGTTTTCCTTTTTAAGCAGGTCACACTGTTTTTATTTCCTCAAGACCATTTTAAATCTTGATCTTTTTAAAATGCCATTTTATGTTTATTTTCATATACTTGTTTATTTCCTGTCCAATGCAATTTTGTTTATAACATATCATTCAATATGCATAATAGCCCTAAATATGAGAAGACAAACAGCAACATTATTATCCACACTAAGCACATTTAGAAAGGTTCATTTTGTTTGCTGCTTCTTTGAAGCAAGCCATTTTGTGATTTGTAAGGCTGGCAGAATCCACAGTTTTAGGTGTTTTATCAGTCGCAGCACTCCCTCTATGCCAATAGGCTGTTTCTTTGATCATTTGCTAGAAGTTTCAAAATATCAGGGAAAACAGCCCAGAGGGATTTTGGTTGGATCACAATACAGACTTAAAAATATCTTAGGCTTCTTACTTGTTGGTGGCACTGTACTTCAAGCAAGATATTTGAAAAATGCTTATGCTGGCAAAGATAGCAAGCTAAAATATGCCCATTTTTTCTTATGCTGAAATTAAGTGCATATTTCTATCATTGTGCATAATTTAATGGTATCAGGCAGGCTTTCCGTACAGAACCTGAAGGAGTGCAGGGCTGACACCAAAACATTTATATTTTTTAAAACCTTAAACAGATGTTTGTTAGTGAGCACCATCACCTCTAAATTAATTGTTTTTTTGCTAGTAGCATAAATGTCATCTTTGCTATCTCTGTATTGTCAAAAATGTACGTGTTTTGTGCAGCATTACTGTTGGTAAGGAGTCAAGTCTTTATAGGTTAGCCACAGTGTGAATCAGCTCTTAAGGAACAAATCCAATGCTGAAATGAGTATTTAAAAGAGAAAAGCTTTTCCAGTGGAATTCTGAATAATAACACCTGGAATTTGACATGTAATCTGAAAAATACATGGATTCTGAGTCTGAAAGGAATGTGTACTTATTCATTCAGTCTGTCTGTACAGAACCTCATTATCCCAAGGCCTCAATCCCGATTGATTATTAAACTAAGAAATACAATTGTTATCACTACTAATATTAATAATTCCTCTATGTAGTGATTTTACCCATATTCACGTGTATTTATAAGCTTTTTCAACAGCAAAAATCCTGCAAGTCATCCTGCAAATTAAGTTTTATTTCAAATTAGAGGCACAAATTACGGTTTATAATGTGTCTATGATATGCTGTCTATACTTTGTCATTTATTACTTCTTTTAAAAGGAACAAATATTGAACAATATTGGAAGTAACACTAAAGTAAATCAAAAGAGGGGTATTATGCTATCATAAGAGCAATTGCTATTCCTCCTTTCAATGAAAGTCCTTTGATTTCAGGATTCACCTTCACTTTGTCTTCAGATACATTTTGCAGACTGCTCAGGAGTGAACTCAGTCTTTTGATTAAACACATTTGCTTTGAATAAGCTCTCATAAATTGCAGGATAACTCAATTTTACTGAAGATCTTTTAAATATATTTTCATGGAGAAGCCTGTGGATTTTTTTCCTGAAAACCAATAAAACAAGATTCCATGGAGATTATATTCCCCATTTCATTCTATTACATGAAATTTTCCCACACTGACAATACTAGTGGCAATTCCTTTTAGTCTTATTTTACAATAGTATTATGTAAAATGTTTCCTGCTGTGAGACTCTTTCTTTTAGATATCTTGTCTTTAGTAGCAGCTGAAGAAAATATCATTTTGGCAAAGGATTATTTTGTTAGCCATTGAGCTGTCTGTTTCACTGTCATTTCACCTGCCACAGGACTGTGTTTTAATGTAGTGAGTATTCCCAAATACCATTACAAAATGATGGCTTCCACTCTAAACATTTGTTACTGAATCCAATTGAATTCTACATTGAGGCAAAAATCCTAAGTCTGCTACAGATGGGTGTTTAGCACAGAAGATTGTAATAGAATTATTTTTTTTCCTCAATACATTCTAATTTTGCTTTTCCTAAAAATCTATAAGATCCCTTACCTCCTCACATTCTTGAAGGGTCCTTTTTCCTTTTTATTCCTCCTTTTCCCCAGAGCAAAACAGGAAAGTCCTTACATTCCAGCAATGTTTGATTTTATGCAGTTATTAGAATGGCAGCACAAAGCAATTTTATATAGAGAAAAAAAAATAGTGTAATGCAGAGAAGTAAAATCAAGTATATTGCAATATAATTCCATTTTTTAACACCTGTGGCAATTTTCAAGCTTTGCAACTACAGTGAATTCTGTGACATTATCAAAAGGGTTCCGTGTGCCTCATTGTCCACAGGTTTTTCTTAGAAGCAACATTTAAAAAACTCTTCCTACATATTCACTTTATTTAGATTTTACATTATGTCAGTAAGACAAAACTCCAAGGAATTCACAATGCAGGGGTAGGTTTTCAGATGGCAGGGACAGGAGAGATCTGGCAGGGATTTTGTTCAGGAGGTGTGATGCCACCAACTGCACAAGGAGACACACTCATGCTATCCTATTGCTTACGATAACTCTTTATACATCTCACCTGCCACAGATATTGCAGATGTGAATAAAACTCAGGTGAGATACAGGCAAAGTGCAGCCTCCAAATATAAATCTTTGTAAACAGGGTGCACAAAAATATGCAGCCAGAATAAGATCAGATGTCTAGATAAATGCCAGAAGTCTGAAAAAAAAAAGAAAGAAAGCAAAAAGGATATGGCTAAAATGGTAGAGACATAGTGACAATTATAAAAACTTTACAGGTAGAAACACAGACAAGAGGGCACTCTAATGTAAAAATAGGTTTAGAAATGGCAGAGAAGGCAAGGCTGATACAGAAGTGAAGGGAGGTTGATGCCACGTCAGTTAAGTTAAGCATTTCAATAAGCTTCTTATTTTGCTTTTGTTGAGTTGTTCTTCTATTGTTTGTACCCTCCTTATTCACCACATGGACCTTGTAGGCTCCTTTTCAGGAATCACTGTGATGATGTCAGCTATTTCTTCAAATGTAAGCTCATTCTGGGAGCAAAAAAAAAATCCCTCTAAAATCTAATGACGGATTTCTATCTTCACCAATGGGAAATATAATTACAAGGGAGTCTGTTAAAAAGAAATTAAAGAATCAACTGAGGGGTTTATCAGTGAAATCTAACGGTGTGCTAGGCTAGAACTTGTGCTGTTCACAGCACAAGTAAATTATCTGGGGAGGAGGATGGGGTGACAAGTTTTGTAATAACTCAACATTTTTCTGATTATTAAAATTCAAACCCATCTGAAGAGAGTTAGGGAAGAGTCTCATGGTACTGAGTGACTGGGTGATAAAGTGGCAGATGAAATCCAGTGTTGATAAATGCAAAGTAACGCACCTGGAGAAAAACAAGCTTAACTATGTATACACAGTGATAGCTTCTAAATTAGCTATTACCACTCACAAGAGAAATCTTACAGTTGTTATGGATAATTATATGAAAACCTCAACTCAGTGCTCTATAACAGACATATAGGCAAACTGAAAGTTAGAAATTATTAATAGGGGACATAGAACAAACCAGGAAACCTCATGATGTAATGTATTACCTTGTATACTGTGTGCAATATGCATATATACTTTTTATTAATTTGAAGGAGGTTATTCTTACAGATATGCCAACTTTCCTGAGCTCACTTGCTCTTCAGAGCTGTCTCCTATGGGCCTCCACCTACCATTTTCAGAATAAGATGAAGTTTTAGATTCTTGCCTATCTCATTCTCTACAGGACCTTCAGCTTCACTGTTTCATAGTTACTACAGCTGGGGATGCCATATTGCATTGCCAGCTGGTCTTTCCTTGTTGATGAATAGTAGATCTAGCTGCGCATCTCGTCTGCTTGGCCCACCCAGTACCTGTATCAAGATGTTGTCTCTGACAAGCTCTAGCATCCCTGACTTGCTTGCGTTCTATCAGTTTTCCCTTCCAAAAGATGCTACTAAGGTAAAATTTCACTTTAAAAATCAAGGTCTGTAATCCATAGACTTTTGCTCAAGTTGTTTAAAGAATTTGTGAGGAGTATTGCTCACCTGCTCCCCCTGTCTATGTAGTTTGTACAATACTCCCACTGGCCTCTCCTCTGACCCTTATTCATAAGCTCTCACCCAGCACATCATCCGCTCCTTTGAGGAGCACCATACTTCTTTTTTCTGCTTCTTCACACAGAGGGATGCCTCCTGTTCTTTTCTTCCTGCCTGTCTTCCTATTTCTGTCCACTGAAGCATTCCAGTCATGTGAGCTAACCCACCACATTTCAGTTATTCCTGCAGTTATTCTGCAGTGCTACAGATCTTTGATTGTATGTGAAGGTCCAATTACTGCTGTCTGTTTCCAGACTGTATGCATTTGTGTGCATACACTTGAGGTGAATGCTATTTCACCCAGTTTTGCCATTGTCTTGACCCTGTTACTCTACACTCTTTGCTTTTCAAGCAAATAAGAATACCACTAATGCCAATGTAGTTATGCACTACGTCTAAGGCAAAATAGGGATTAGATGGATCTTTCATGTGCTCCAGGAAGCCTATTCCTTTATTCTTACATTCATTACTGTGGCAAACTATTTTTTTTTCTTTATTCTCTATGAGACCATATCTCCAGTTCCAGGTACCTTCTCCTTGACTCAGTGATGTTATCATATCAGAATCTGTACTGAGAGTGAATTTCTTCCACAAACTCCGATAGGGACCAAATGCAATCTAATCTGCCTTTTAAACTATAAAAAACATATGGTGCTTTATATAAATGGTTAATATTTAATCATAGATTTCCTTACATTTTATGGCCGCAGTGAATAAAACATCTATCTACAGAATTGTATAGACATCATTATAAAACAGTTTAGATATGTAATTACTATATTAAATAAAACAGCTATTCCCTTGAAATAGTAATCTGCCTCTGGGTGAGGTCTGGGAAGAGATAGGGTTGTCTGTAATGCACTCAAGCATAGATCAGCTGGCAGCTGGAATTACAACTACTTGTGCACAAAACAAAACAAAACCAAGCAAAAACACTCTACTATATTTTAGGAAAGGGAAATAGCAACATATGATCTTTTATGTTATTCACAGATAATTATTGAAAATGCATATCTTTATTCTTACTACACAGCAAATGTACTACGTTCAAAACGGCATAGAAAAGAGAAGTCTCAGCAAAATGTATTTTATCTCCTTTTCCCCAGTCTGTGAATACAACTAGCAATGTACATTAGATCTCAGGGTAGGTCTGTTACTTCAAATCATCTGTCACTGTCTGTCTCCTTACAAGATGAGGAAATCAAATTATGATGAACAATGAAAGAAACTGTGTATTGGTGCGTAAAATTCTCTTCAATGTTTGAGGGAACTCACTTTATGTGATATTTTAAAGTCAGCTTAATTCTGGTGAAAGCTGCAGCACTGAGGTCTTAGGAAAGGATTGGAGCACAGATGTTGCATGGGCAACTGCTGAGCCCGTGTCATTGCTTTAAGCTGTACTCAGAGATGACAGCTTCATTAATGGAAAGATAAGTTTGTCACCTCCCTGTGCAATCTGCAATCTTCGGTTCCTGTTGGGCAAAGTGTTTTTTTTTTTTTTTTTTTTTTTTTTCTGTGTAGTACACATATTGGAGAACTTTATATCTTTATTCAGATCAAGGTCATATCCTTTCTGTACTCTGGGATTGTGGGATTACAGAAAACTGGACATTCTTATCCCCCAGGCAATTGTTGGACGTCCAGGAGTAGAGCAAAGTCTGGGACACCATGTTTCCATTCAGTAGCTAATGCTATCTGGTAGAAACCTACAAACTACCTTAAGATCCTTCCTTATCACTACTGATATGGTTTGGATTCAGCTCTTGCTATCTTACTGATCATGCACTAAAGCAGAAAAAGCTGAGGGCCACCAGCAGACCCAGTAAGGTTTGTATCAGGGTTAGCATTAGCTATAGTCACAAAAGTGACAAATTATGCCTCACAAAAAAGCACAGGTTCTTTTCTGGTTTGATATATGGCCTTAGCAAAGTTCCTGTCCACAGCTATTTCTGCCCGTACATATATAGGATGCATAATCTTAAAAAACCTAGGTGAGATGTAGGTGAGGTTTGAATAACAAAGTGACTAGCAACACATAGGAGGTTTATTCTCTGCACTTTTGCTGAATGCTGGTAGGCAGCAGCACGAGCGTATTTCCTGGCTTTTCCCACTATTGCTCTGTTCTCTTTTCCTGTGCTTGGGTCAGAGGTGGAGGGCACTCAGGGAACTTCATTGTAACTAAATCGGACTGGGCAACTGGGCTCCGACAAAATATACAGAAGAGGGTGAAATCTGAGTACCAGCTCAGGCTGAAGTTAGCACAGCCAGCGAATCCTGGTCTTCCTGTCCACTGTCCAGGCTATAGCTGAAGGTGATCCCACTGCCCCACTGCTCCTAGTGAAGTGTTGAGCTCTCATCATCTGCTAGTGGGCTGAACATGTTTCACTTCACTGGTGCCCAGTATTCAGACTACGGCATAAGAACTCCCCAAGTGAGGCGAGTGTCAGGCTGAAAAGGTCTGGCTGAGCTTCCCAACACTGTTGTCAGTGCAAGCTCTGCTCAGAGGTTTAAACCCATACTTGGTCAGTGAAAAAATAGGTAGTTCCAAGGAACCTCTTGGTACAATGCAAGTAACAGAAAGAAAGAACATACATGGTCTGAAGCAAACAAACAAGTAAACAAAAAAGGGTTTTAGAACTGTATATAGAGGTCACAGGGAAGTTAATGATAGATTTATGGTACTACTTTAATAAATAAATAAACTTAAATAAGCATGGAAACTTACTCTTGGATCATGGAAATACTTTTGTTATTGTAAAGGTACTTCCAAGTGTAGAACAAATATGGCATACTGTGGTATCCTGAAAACTTATCTCACTTCTTCATTTCCAAGAATAGGCTTTTTATTGTTTTAGATCTTGTATAACCATCAATTTCGAAAAAGAAGGTGAGGTATGTGGCCGATATTGGTGAAAACACAAAGGGAAAATCTTCGAAACCATTTAATTCTGGACCTTTCTGATGATATTCTGTGATGATGTGGCTGTCATGCTTGCTATGTTTCAATATGTGCTGAATATGCTGCCTGAATGTATGCATTTGTTTCTTGATTTGTTATTATGTTTCTTGATTTGTTATTTGCAAAAGAACAGTGATTCAGAATAAATAGGACCTTAATAATCCCCAAAAGAGATTAATATCTCAAGATCTTCAGAAAACAGAATTCGAATTCTCTAGCCTTCAGAATCTCTAGCATTCAGGATTTTACCAAACAGGACAATAAGTCCACTGTTTTAGGAACAGACATTCCAACCACTATTTCTAACAAATTGGAACAAGTGTTTTGATTCCATTTATTCTAATGCTTTATGCTGATAATGCTGAAATCTTTTCTTTCAATATTGAAGAACTATTTCATGGCATTTTATAAATGTGTGATGAATATAATTGATTAATATTAGTAGTAAAAGACAAATCATGAAATCCAAAAGTGGGAAATTCCTTTTCACTTTGCTTTGCTTTAAATATTTCTATTAAATGTGAGTGAAGCTGACAAAATCTCATGAGATTTCTAGCCAGTCATGCAGTGCTTACCAGGGAAAATGATTCTGGTTTTGGCCAGTTCTCATCACCAAACTTACCTCTGTTTCTCTATTATAGTCTAGAGAAATTAGTTTATTTATTTTATTTTATTTTTTTCCTCTTGACACTTCAGAAACATAAGAGGTGACAAAAGTACTGACAGAAATGTTATTCTTTTCTTTTTCATTTTGATGTTATGGATCGATGTCCATCCCACAGGCAGTCTCCAAACCATATTTCACACAGTGCGTGACTTCCAAGTCAACGAGAAGCATTTATAGGTTAGTAAATGTGTTCATTTTCCCCTCTGGCAATTCAAGAGGGATTCTGGCCATTTGATGCAGAAATCTGCATTAGATGCACATATGGTAAATACTTAATGGAATATGAATCTTGAGAGCACACCTTGAAATTAAATGAGGTGTTCAGTGGAACCTAGGTTTCCGATTCACAAAAGTTCTTTTGAAAATTATATCTATTGTAACCCTCTTACAGTTATATATGATCTTAAGGAATACATATACTCAAATGTTTAACCTATCCCATTTGTGTTAAATCTAGTTTTATGTCAGAATGCCAAAGCTAACTGCTTATTGACCTACAGAAATAATTAAATTGCCTTTATACTTTCTAGATTTTAAAGCCTGACCTTCTGACAGACATCAAGATATGCATGAAAGTGTCTTTTTATGATTTATGCAATATCATTATATGTTTTAAAGTATTTTAAGGGTACTATGACATATTTAGATTCTTATTAATACCATTGAACAGTAATGGGTGAATTTTGGAAAATAATTTATATGAATTTATTTTTGCCACACTATGCCTCAATTTTATATTTCCTTAATATATTTTAAAACCACATTCATTTAGAAGGTTTCTGAAAGTTTTATTAAAGGCTGCAAAGCTGGGATTGGAACCTGTGGAAAGGTCCTTTGCTCTTAGAGGTTTTAATTACTTCATTCCATTGAACTTCTTTCCTCAGACTGAAATGGTTAAAAAATAGATTCCAAACCAGTGAAGTCTAATAGCAGAGTGAAGATGGTTTTCCTTTCTCATCCTGGAGTTGTGTAAAATAGAAGCAAAATATCATTCAGTCATAATCTCTTTTAGCTAGCATACCTCTGAGACTTGTCAGAACTCAGGAGGGCACAAAATCCAACCTTTCTGACAGCTACTTGCTTCTCAGATGTCTGTGCAGGAATAATTGCTGCTCACCATCCTGCTTCTTGCTGTCATTTGCTGGAAGTTACCACCCCTACAGTTTTGCAGAAAAGTGGTTAACAAGAAGGCTTCCTAATATGATTCAAGCAGAACAGCTGTTTAGCTTAAACAGCTTGTTCCTAAAAGAAAAGGAGAAAAAAAAAAAAGAGAAAAAAAATAAAAAAAAGAAGTGAGCGAGATGTGGCCTCCATTAACAGTGATCTATAATGGAAAATGTCCAGCTCGAAATTAAGCTTTGCAAGAGATAAAGCATGATAAAGCCTGTGTGAATCTTTAGAAAATACAAAATACTTCTATTGTGCTTAATGTGCGTAGAGTAGAAAAAAATCAATTTGTGGGCTTTAAAACATGTGTAACACTGTATGTGTTGTATGTATAGCCTAGCAGGTATTTAAAAGAAAATAGGAAAATTTTGTTAGCAGCTTTGGGAGATTTGGGAAGTTATTTTCATAATAGATTGAGGCAAAATTAAAAGGGATAGGGCATCAATATTTCTATGTGTACATGCAAGGGCTAGCAGTGTAAAGGGGGTGAATCTCGGTCTCTTCTCCAGCTGATCCACATCAAAGATTTTTATTATTAATCACTCTGCATTGAGATGAGTAGGATCTCAGAATATATGCTGCCTGTATTACTGATTCAGCATCTGATCTCACTGGCTACTGCAGGTCCTGCTATTAAAAAATTAGACCTTTTTTTTTTCAGCAGCTGCATTAAAGAAAACACAGTTGGCAAATAGAAAAGAGAAGTGAGACACCAAAATACATTCCAATTCTTACTAAATTAATCCTAATGAAGTCATTATGAAGAATTAGGGAAGGCTCCCAGTTGAAAGACCTATGTTTTTGTTCTTGCTTTGCATCCCTGGCAGACAGCTATTGGAAAACAAGCACCCTATTTTTTTTCCTTCTGTTAGCAGCTTTGGATAAAAAAGTTTTTATTCTGGAATGTGAACTTTAGTTGTTAATGACAAACAAAATAAATAAGCTCATCCATAACTTTCCTCATTTGCTCTATTTCCAGATGTTTATACTAAATATATTTTTTTTTGTGCTCAGTAAGTAGGTGGTATTACTAGTAGGCTGCTGTTTGTGTATATGTATGTCTGTGTGAAAGTTTTTACCACCATTTGTTCATACAGTTATATTTTGAGAAATACTCCATAATTATTTTTTTCTTGAAGCCTGCCTCCAGAAAGTTGGATGAATCAGCTTGCATATATATTATTAAAAGAAGAAGAAGAAAAAAATATCCCTCACATCCTCAAAATATATCCCTAATTTGTTCTGTTGCAAGTCAAGAAAAAAAATAGCCTCCGTGTTTTTAAGAACTGTCTTTCATCGCCACTTGAATAAGAAAATCAGAAATCACTTTCTCTCCTATCTTACATGAAATGCTTTTAAGTTCCACCCTATCTGATTTCTTCTTCCTGTTTTTTCGTTTTTTTCAGATTTTTCAAATGCAGATGATTTCCAATTATAGTGTTTTAACTTCTACTGCTATAGGAGGGTCACTTTTTAAGGAATTGAGTAGAATTTTATCAGCACAACAGAAATAACTCATATTGTTGACAAACCTATGAACTAATTCTGTTTAATTTTTGATGTTCCACTTGTTTTACTAAAATTTACTTCAACTTGTCTCTCTGATTATAGTTAAGTAAGTGTTTGGAGTTACACTGGGGCTATCTTAAGTTTCATTCAGTGGCCATTTAAAAGTCAGCAAAATTACTTTTAATTACATCTGTTGTTTTATTTAATAAGTAGCCTTGATTATCTTTCATGTCCTTTCCTAATCTCTGCACTAGATTTTTGCTTCTTTGTTACTTTCTTGAAGGATAATTTTCCAATTAAATTCAATACTTGTTTAATTTTTAAAAACATTTTGGACCTTTTGCTAACTTTTTTACAATCTGTTTCTGGCTTAATCATGGAATGATTTTTAAAAAAACTAAATTTATTTTTCAAATGAAAGTTTTAACAGATGGTTTCAAATGGAAGAATGATAACCAATACTTCCTTAGATTTGTGATCAAATTACATGTGAGAAAATATTCTTAGCTTCTGTTTCATATTCACATTGAATTGCAGGAGCAAAAAGTTCATAAAAGTGAAATGCCTAAAATGACACTTCTTCCTCATTATTACAGTTGCTTTTAATTTAACAATTATTTGTAACATATTGATCTTTTTTCTTAATCATAGTTTCTGAAGAGTTGCTTACTGTGTCAGACTTTTGCTTGATCCACTCCAAATGGTTTCAGAATATGCTTTGCAAATTTAGCAAAATTAATTTTTCTTTGTTGAAGACTTAAGTATTTCCTGACTGTAGAAATTCCAATCTGGTAGGATTTTTTTCCCTCCTGAGAAGTTTTGTCCTTACAGCCATATTTGATGTTTTGTAAAATAAATATGCATCAGGAATTTCTTCACATACAGTAGATTTAGCTTCCCATATGAGGGCCTCAAGAAGTTAAGGAAAAAATGAAAATGAAATTTTATATTATGGTTCAATTTTTGAACAATTGTTCAGTTTTTTTAGCTTCATAATGTGATTTCTATTTGTAATACTTCACCTTCACGTAATATATGCAAATGAAAATTAAATGTGAAAGAAAATTAGAAATTTATTAATAAATATGGTTGAAATGGTAACTCAACTTTATTAATAATAGAGGAATATACAAAGGGAATAGAAAGATAACCTATGAAGTTTTAAAAAAATGAACACCAGCATATATATTGAAATGAAGATCAAGTCACCGTATAAATGATAGAGCCAAAAAGTTTTAGACAGAGGAAAGATAGCATTTCATATTGCAAGATTGTAGCCATCTCCTATACATAGGGCCAGGCAACAGAATTCTATTTAATCCTCTGTTGTAACATGGTGTATAAAACAGGTCTACTGGAAGCTCAGGTAGGGAATATCTAGCACTAATTAAAGTTAAACAAAATAAACTTAAGTTTATTGTTAAGTTAAACAAAATAAACTAACTTTGTTTTGCCTATGTTTGCCACTTCGCTATTTACAGTAAAAAAAATGAAAGAGATCTTGTTAAGCTCTCCTGCAAACCTTTATTTCCTTCTTTAGCTAATTTTTTTCCTCAGGAATATCTGTGCCAGAAATACTATTACAAGGATGAATCATGAGATTTCTGACTTGTCATAAATAATTAGCACAGCTAAAAGGGTGAAGGTCAAATAATCCATGTGTGCAGAAACTGTGCTCAGTTGATTCAGAATCAAGAAAGTCTGCAAAAGTGAATTTGAAGAAATGATGATCTATTCATGGATGTTCAGGGACAAAGAAAAGAAAGTGATAAACTTCCTCAGATAAATTATTCATGATCAATTATTTGCTCAGCTTCAGTCCGAGTACATCTTGTGACGAAATTAGATTTTAATCACATATTTCCTTAAATCCCAAATGAGGCATTCAGCATTCAGAGATAGTAAAATCTGTCTGCTTCTCTGTGGTTAGGGGTTCATTCTGTAGCACTGAAGTCACTGGGAATATTTTTAACCGATTTCAATTAGAGGAGGGTCAAACTGCTGGGACTTAATGATTCACTGTATTCCACTCCATTTATACCAATATAATTTCTCTTTTTTTTCCTTCCTCCAGTTGATTTTCTCATGATTTAAAGGAGAGGGTGCACAAGTAACTAGAGCACTGAAACCATAATGAGGGAAAACTTTTTATGCTAAAGAACATAGAAGAGTGCTTTATTGGCTGCACTAGTCAGCTAGTTTACAATATGTACAAATTATTTTCATGATTACAGGCACTTCTCTCTCCTCTCCTCTCCTCTCCTCTCCTCTCCTCTCCTCTCCT
>JAWLRI010001049.1:1564809-1593082 GCA_034781795.1 Crypturellus tataupa | reverse complement strand
CTTCCTTCCTTCCTCCCTTCCTCCCTTCCTCCCTTCCTCCCTTCCTCCCTTCCTCCCTTCCTCCCTTCCTCCCTTCCCTTTTACAAATAAGCTCTAGTCATCCAAACTTCAGAAAAATAAAAACCTGAAAAATACTAAAGACTCAAAAAGCTTTCAGCATTCAAAAAACAACAACAAAAAAAACATGATAAATGAATTGTTCACAAAGTGTTTGTCTTTTTATTTCAGTAATTTATGTTGGTATTAACAGTTTGAACAGACTGTTTGAGATAACAAAACTTTACTTTACTGTGTGTAAAGATGGAGAGACATCTGTGAGTTTTGGAGAAATCTGTGTAACCCAGATTTCACCCTTTGGACACTGGCTGTGAGTCTTCAAACTTTTTGCTCTGTAGAAAAAGAGTAGGATATTTAATCAGTTATAGTGTCAGTGTCATTTTTTTTGCTAGAATTGGGAGCTAGGAATGGAAGACATCACTTTCAGATCAGTCTGAGGCACACATGAAGGTCTTTGACAGTGTCCAACTCTCCATTTGCATTCTGTGTCTCTATAAACTTTCTCTTCTTTGCTCTTTGCCTTTCATGATTTTGTATGTATAACTCTGCTCCACATTCTTCTCTCCCTAGGGGCTGTGCTGTAATTCTGTGATAGCAATCACTGAGTATAGACATCAAGTTCTTTTTTTTTGCCACTTTCTAAACTTCATCTCAAAGTGCTTTTCTATTAGAAAAGGAAAGTGTCTGCTTTGCAGGCAATTGGAGCCAAACTCAGAAAATAGCTTGAGGCAGAACATAGATATAAAATAGTTCCTGCTCTTTTGTCCTTGCAATACTTAGAGGACAAGGTGGCACTAAAACAATGAGTGCCCTACCTGTTCATCTGTATGACAGGAATTTGGCTTAGATAACAGATAAATGCTCTGGTCTCAGTCTCAAGTGAACATTGTCAAATTAATACGAACCACTATATCAGCTGTCAGCTTAGTCTTTGTTCCAGCAAATGACAGATTTGAGCAGCTAGTCATACTTTTTTCACACCCAAGAGCATGTGATGACATGTTGGTCATACACAATGAGATGCAGTATACCACTGGGAATAGTTTCCTCTGTGCAAAAACCTGTCACAGCCATGAGAAGTCATTACTGATGTGGCTATGCTGCTGTTTGAGTGGGATATGGGTGCCTTGGGACTTGCGGAAACTTGAGTGAAGCCCATGGGAAAGCACTACTCTGCTTTCTCACAGTGACACTTAATCCACTGCACTTGTAAGCATGTCTTCTAGGTGGAGCAGAAAATGGAAGTTCTGACCATTTGGATCATTAAAGAAGCTGTGTTATTTTGCAAAGTGAATTTACAAAGAAAAAGAATTTGAGGTGCTCTATTCTGAGAATATTTCCATCTGGAAGAAAATATATTCTGCCTAGTAAAATTATTCTTGTATTTTTAATTGCCCATAACATCCTACTTTATTGCTACACTTAATTATTCTCTATTGCTCTTGAACACTGCTGAGTAACTTCTATACCCTTGTTCAGAACTAGATGTGTTTCATTGGTGAGTGAAGCAATTACTAAATTTTAAAAGGTTTGGTTATGTTTTTCTTCACTAGATGAAAGAATCAATTCAAACCCAGTATTTACTGTCTGTGGAGTACTTACAAGCTATAATTGTCATCTTTTAATCTTTTCTTGGTAAGCTAAACTAATCTAAGCCTCTTGATAAGACATTTAATTCAGCTCCTGAGTAATTATTCTAGTTCTTTTTCTGTACGCTTTCAGATATTTCAATATCTTTTTTTTTTTTTTTTTAAGAAAGTTAAAACACATAGTGTATACTTTCTAAAGCCAGTCTCAGACCTATATCTATTTTTCTAAAGTCAGTCCCAGCATTGCAACCGGCAGAAGTAAAATGATTCTTTAAATCCTGGACTACATATATGCTTTACCTACCATAGTGTTGTATAGACCTTCATGTTCAGACACTAACTTGGAATGACTCACAATGTTTTAGAAACACTTTCTTTTCCCAGGTGTCAATATCTCACTCATAAAGCATGGTCAGAGTTATACTTGGTGTATATAATTTGGTATTCATCTGTAGGCTGAAGGTTTCCAGCTTATTGAGAAGGGCTGATTCCCCTGCATAATTGATTTATTCTTATTAGTTTGCCACACTGAAGTCTGTGTGTCAGATACATTTTATCAATTGCAATTTTACAATTACGAACAGCTCACTAATGAAAGTATTCATTGGTCCTATGGATCACATTTGGGGCATTCCATTCCATGAGGAATATCTCCACAATGATTGTGCACCCGCAACTACTATATGATAAAATACATCAACAAGCCTATTATTAGTTTATTAAATATGTATCTTGATTATACATTATAGTGCTTATTTTAAGGTCAAAATGACATGAAGTTCTGAATCAAATGTCTCTTAAAAGTCTAAATCTGTTAGGCCTGAACAATTATTTTATTGTCCAAATTTAACCAAAGAATTAAGTCATATTCGAACAAGCCACATCATTGACTAATGCTAACTATAATGAAATACTTACAATAAAATATTTTTCAAAGTATATCACACAAAAAAATCTCAATTAATATAAGCAGCACAAATCACAGGAATAGCTGTATTACCTTGAAAAGAAAATGCATATTACTGGCAAGTATAGACTAAACACAAAGGTAAATCTATCCTTGAGAAAACTTCAGTTCTGACAGGCTGAAATGAGATTAGAGATAGACAGAAGCAGCTGGATTGACAGGACTGAATTAAGCTCTTTACTCCAATCACCCAAGGGTTTCTAAAATTTAGGTGCCAGTAGCATTTGTAAGACCATACTCAGCCAGGGCCTAAGCCTGCAGCTGCTAGAAAGCTGATCCCCAAAGGGATTTAGCCTGCCAACTTTTAATTAATTGTCAGTCCCTAACTGAGAGTAATAGAAATGTGAGTGCCTCAGATCCAGGACCTTAAATAACTTTGTGAGTCTTGGTCCGAGTTCTTAGATATCAACAGCTATATCTGTATATCACTAAGCAAGTTTTGTCACTGCTAAGTGTCTCATTCTTGTGCATAAATCAGATTCACACATAGGGCTTTTTTCAGAGATTCTCACTAGAAATTCCTGGAAAGCAAATAATTTTCCCAAAAGAGAGAGGAGAAAATCATGATCCTTTCACCAGAAATGTAAAAATAAAACCAGGTTTAAATCTTTAAATCTTTTTCTTTCTTTCTCTCTCTCTTTTTTTTTTTTTTTTTTTTTTTTTTTTTTTTAAGTGTTCTGCTTTCTACACAAATTTAAGTGGAGGTTTTACTGTTTCTTGAAACCTGAATCTGAGTACTGAAATGAGTACTGCAATACAAACTATAAAGCTGTTCTTAGTTTTGCTTTGTCCTCACCAGAATTTACTTATTTTGCATGTTAAAAGCACTTCAACAGGGAAAAATGAAGAATTTCTCTCTTGAGAAGAGTTATTTTATAAAGGTCTGTACTTTGTGTATTTGCATAGGCCCACGTTTAACTGCTATTGTAGATTAAGCAATTGAACCTAGGACACACATGCCTCTGTATTTCAGCAACTAAATACTTATTGAAGGGGGAAGGATCATCACAGTTTTGTAAGAAAAGGATGAGTAGCGGGGATGGTTCCTGGCTTCAAATTCCAAGCAGAGCCAAGCACAGCCTCTTTTTCTGGGATTAAGCATATAACTCACCTTGTCTTTTTCTTTGACAGCTCCTCACGACTATTTTGGGCATCCCACTTCTGCAAAGTGGTTTCTTCTTTTAGAAATGTGTCACTTCCATGGGAGAGTCCAGTTTCCTAATCTGTAGGTGTTTTCCTAACCAATGCATCTAACACATAGGTATAACCATATTTTTACTGCCTACCTTATGAAAGTAGTCGTAGTCAGAAGAGCAAAACAACGATCCTAAAAAGAATAACATGGATATGGACCTAACAAAACATAAGACTGCTTACTTTATTGATGGGAAGTAAGTGTCGACACTTTTCTGCAATCATATATCCAGTGTATTACTTAGCCCAACCTTTGTTTGACTTTTTATTAGAAAAGGGGTGCATTCAGCCAAAATGCAGCTCACAACCTCAAAGGACTTATTTATTTCCATACATATGATGAAACTGTTCAAAGCATAGGTAGATAGTAGTGGTGGTAATAAAAATAACATGATCATTAATATTAATCTTTTCTATAGCTAAATAATTTGTGGTTCATGTTGACTTTGTTGTGGCTATTGTTTTCACCATTATTAGTAATGACCTCATTCATATTGGCTTGTAGATCCTGGTCAGGAGTCAGGGAACTTATTCTGCTGGATGTTGTATATGCATGTCTTGAAAAGACATCCTTTAAACAGCTTGTGATGCTTGAATAAAACAAAAATGCTACAACTGGTGTAAACAGCAACAAGCATGAGATATCCCAAGGTGACAATGAGACGGTTCTGATTAGTGTAATAAGTAGATCATTTCTTCTTTTGAATAGAGGTAAATTCTTTTCCTTGTTGCTTTTCTTCCTGTCACCTTTACAATCCTTTGCCTGCATCTTAAGGAAGGAGTCGAGGCATGTGGGCACCAAACCACTCAGAAAATGAACATCTTATTCAGGAGAAAAGTGAAACCAAACCTTCTCCATTTGTTTCCATAAAATAAACTGTTTCCATAAAATAAAATACACTTTTGAAAAATCTGAGCAAAGGAAAAGAAAGAAACCTAATTCAGACTCAAGTAATGACCACTATGGTAAGGGGTCTCTCCTGGGATGGGGAAGGCATTCTGTGCCTAACTCAAGGAATGGTATACCTTAAAATTTTTTAGTTTACTTTTCAAAACTCTTCTTTAGAAAATACGTGGTGAAATACTAGAGTTGGTGGGATGGAAATGTCCTGGAATAAAGTAAGAAAGAAAGATACTATTAAGATAATGTAAACAAACTCCCGGGATTACACAAGTATAGAGAAGGGAAGAAGGAAAGAAGGACACACTGTGTGTATGGAAGACTTAGGTCAGCTATGAGATTAAGAGTAGTCAGAGCAAGAGAGATATTTATAAAACACTCCAAGGGTTGTATAAGGATCATAAATGCTCCAGTAAATCTCCACAGGTCCTAAATATCCATAAATCTAGATAAGGTTTAGAGAAAGTAGGAAAACAGATCATCCATTATTTTGTCTGTTTATCTGTATTTTTCACATTGTTAAGCTATGGATCATACTTTTTTTTGAATACATAGAATTAAAATATTTTGAGTACTTTTTAAAGTCTCTGTGTGATGTCTGCTTCATTTATCAGGTATTCTGTAATAATTAACTAGAAAAAAAAAATCCACAGGATTTGATTCCAGGGATGTTATGGTGTCCTGAGTGCTCGTTGTTGCTCTTACAGGCCCAAATAACAGAGTTGCAGGATCCAAGTTATGGAATTTGGACAAAAGAAATTCAAAGGAAGTATATCAAGTCGAATAAACAAAAACAGCAGTGCTATTGCTTGCTCAAGAACAAGTAAGAACACAATGATTGTGTAGTTTGGGTTGGGCACTGCCACAAGGAGGTGCTCTGTCGAGGAGAATTCTGCCAGGTCTGTGAACACTGGAGTATTCCTTCCTGATGGCCTGTTTTCTTACCTCTAGATCAGAACAGAAATCCTGGATGAAAAATCAAATCAATAACAATGTCATGATTATGTACAGGAAAGACATATTGGAACAGGTCTGGTGGAGAAGGTAAGAAGAGACTTGTTTTCTTACATCTGGAGAAGAGAAGGTGAAGAAGAGACCTTATTGCTGATTACAACTACCTAAATGCAGAGACAGACTCTTCTTAGAGGTGAACAGATGTAACCAATAAAAGCCAGAACATTGGAAATTCTAATTCAATACTAGGGTTTTTGTTGTTGTTGTTGCTTTTACTATGAGGGTGGCCAAATACTGGAACAAGATAGATGTTCTGGAGCCTCCGTCTTTGCAGGTGTTCAAAACTTGACTGGACACCACCCTGAGCAACCTCATCTAATTGAATCTACTTTGAGGCTGCAGCTGGACTAGATGTCCTCTGAAGATCTCTCCAAAACTAGTATGTTGTGAATGCATGTTTTATGTTGTATGTTGCAAGCTTCTATCTCCCTTTGGTGTATGTCATGCCTGTATGACTGAATTCCAAACCATGGTTACACCTAAAGTGAATACAGTAAAGGATCGTTCCTTGAGTAAAATACTCTGCAGAAAGAACCTTTCTGAGAATCTGGTAGGAAAAAAAAAATTCTAAATAATATTTTAAAATAAAAAGCATAAAACAATTATAACTTAACACGCTAAGGATGAGACGCAAGTCTCTTTTATAGATTGCAGATTTCTGAATAGATTTCTGTGTGCTTTAAATAGGCTATAAGAGATAGGAGTAATCCAGTTAGCAACAAAAAGCATGAATCATTTTCAGTGTGATGCTTAATAGTATGTAAATCTAGTAAGCAGCCAAAAAGGAATGTAGATCACTAAAGAGGGAATAATACAGTACAACGGACCCTAGAAACCCTCCCAACATAGCCCTTTTCAGATCTCCTTCATTTCTGCAGTCTTCATCTTTCCTGCTGCTACTCAATGGTCCTTGAAGAGGAATACTTTGTAGCATTTCACAGCTATGTTTGAATTTCCCTTTGTATGACTGTTTTTTTTTTTCAAGGGGTGAAAGCTTTGGGATACCTTTGTTCTATTTCCTTCCTTTAGGATATATAAAGCCCTTACCTTCCACAGGTGAGTCATGAATGATGCATCCTCCCAAGAGAAATAAGATGCCCCTAAAGACATTCCTCTGATACAGTTTCTCTGGAGTTCCCCTTTTCACTACTGAGCAGGAATGAACTGCACCAGCTCTCCTGATGATTCAGCTCTGATGTCTGGTGCATAAGGGAGCTTATGCCCATGGGTTTGCTTAATTCCTACTTCCTGCACTTCATTCACACAGAGAGAAGTATGAAGTCAAGGCTGTTTCCAAATCCCACTTATGTCATGTTAAGCTCATGTAAGGGCAGAAACTTATTCTCCTGACAGGTAGGCATAATTCTGTTTTAATGTGCAGACCAATGCAACTCTTGGAAAAGAGAAGTTTGGCAGAGAGAAACTTAGGACAAGTATTTTCAGACTTTTTAAAGTTACACCTCTAAAAATGTTCTTTTAACAAGGGGAATGAAACATATAGCCTTTTGCCTCAGGATAAAACCTAACACCTGATGAAGTTGAGTAAGAAATGTGTATATTTTTTCTCAGATAGATAACATGTCAAAAAAGCTAATATAAATAGCCAACGGCTGATAGGATTGGTATATTAACTTTTGAGAAATGCTTTTCCTGGCTACTGCAGGAGGTAAGATACCCATGCAGATAAATCAATGACATAACTGATTTGGCAAATCTCATTTTCCAGTCAGTCAACTCTTTACAGTGTTGTGTCCTAATTTTTGAGAAAAACTCTTACTTCAGAATACTCAAAATTTTCACCAAAAAGTCACTTAGTTATTTTTATAAAATATTGTGATTGTTCTACAATTAACTTGGCAGCTTTTATGGACACTTTAAAATTGTACCTAAAAGATGATAAGATACAAGTTTATTTGATTCTTAATGGCATGCAGATACACCTTCCATATTGAAAATACAGCAGGTGCTCCTAAGGCCAGAAGATGGCTAATTTAAAGCAAAATTGTATTTTATTTCCTGTGTTTTTGCCTTACTTATGGACTCTGGATGTTTCTCAGTCCCATGTGTAAGCCTGAAGGCAGACTCCGACTGCTGGCATTTGCTGGTGAGCAGGAAGATTGTCAGTCTATACACCCTGAGAATTTCAGATTTACACTCCCGAGGTCTGTGCTGCCATTCAGAGAGAGCTAGACAGGATGGAGAGTGGGGCAGAGAGGAGCCTCCTGAAACTCAACAGGGACAAGTGCAGGGTCCTGCACCTGGGGAGCAATAACTCCAGGCACCAGAACAGATTAGGAGTTGACCTGCTAGAAAGCAGCGTCATTAAGAGGGATATGGGAGTCCTGGTTGACAACAAGTTGACCATGAGGCAGCAGTGTGCCCTCGTGGCCAAGAAGGCCAATGGGATCCTGGGCTGCATCAGGAGGAGCATTGCCAGCAGGTCGAGGGAGGGGATCCTGCCCCTCTCCTCAGCTCTGTTGAGGCCACACCTGGAGTATTGTGTGCAGTTCTGGGCTCCCCAGTTCAAGAGGGACATGGAGCGTCTAGAGGGGGTCCATCGGAGAGTCACAAAGATGATTAAGGAACTGGAGCATTTGTTGTATGAGGAAAGACTAAGCGAGCTGGGCCTATTTAGTCTGGAGACAAGGAGGTTGAAAGGGGTGATTGTAGGGAGGATGGGGACAGGTTCTTCTCTATGGTAGTTGGTGACAGGATGAGGGGTAACGGGTGGAAGTTGAAACACAGAAAGTTCCACCTCCATGTGAGGGAGAGCTTTACTGTGAGAGTGACAGAGCCCTGGAAGAGGCTGCCCAGAGAGGTTTTGGAGTCTTCTTCTCTGGAGATCTTCCAAAGCTGTCTGGATGACACCCTGTGCCACGTGCTCTGGGTGTCCCTGCTGGAGCAGAGGGGTTGGACTAGATGATCTCTAGAGGTCCTTTCCAACCTTAAGCATTCTCTGATTCTGTGAAAATCCCGCTGAGGGAAGAGGTGCTCTACCAGGATATGTTGGTGTGTATGTGAGCTAGCACTTTGGGCCATTAAGCCTTGGAAAAGAAGATGTGCTGCAAAGCTGGGGCAGATGACAGAAGATTTTATTTGTGGTTAGCAATGGTGGACAGGAAAGCCATGTACAATATTCTCGGCATGGGAGGTCTGCCAAATCCCTCATATGGGAACTCTGAGCAAAAGCTGACTCACTGAAGAGCTTATTGTGAAAGGTAGCCAGAAGAGCTGAGAGAGGACAAGGAGCAATGCTTCCATATGGCTCAGAACAGCAGTCGGCAACAAAGGACAAAAACAGCAGCTGCTGAGGTTGAGGTTCCCCAAAACAGCAGCCTTGGACAGGAAATATGGTGCTCCTTACTCAGCAGTGCTTCAGATCATATTGCTAAAAAACTCCTAGAAAACTATATATCCCATAGAAACAACAGATGACAGTGCCAAACAGTTGGATTTCTCTGAGGCTGGGCAACAAACTGTGAATGGTGAATAGCCCAGGAAGAAGAAGGGCACTTTGCCAACGTACAGACAGCTGTAGTAAGAGGACAGGCTGATAATGAACAAAGCTGTGAGTGACAATGTTCCTTTTTCTTAAGTTTTCCAAATTATTTTAGTAGGTTTCTCTTCTATCCCCTCTGCAAAACTCTAGTTCCTAAAGCTTCTTTGTCCAAAGACTTTTCTTCAAGTGGGGAAGAACTGTTACTCATTCTGGACTCCTCAGGTAACACGGTGTATTTTCCCAGGCTCCTGGGAGGTTCCAGTTCGTATCATTTAATTGCTTTTTAGTGGGAGCACAGAGGCAGATCCTTGACCTTTTTTTGACTGCACTGCCAGGTGGAAAGGTCACAAGGTAACATACACCACTTAAAATCCTTATGGAAAAACATTGTACAAGCAAAGTTTAGTTAACATTAAAATTCCATAGGACATTATCTAGCATAATGTCTGCATTCTGATGAACTTCAATACACTGGACAGCACTTCCTTTTCATTCAGGCATTTGCATTCTAGGGATGTACAAACTGACCTTGTGAGCTCATGGTGCGTTTTCTAAAATTAAAAGTGAGGATTTATTAGTGAGATTAAGCCAAAGTTATATAAAAGCACAGAGAAGTTCACAAGAGAAGGTGAACATTAGCAACAATCACTCACCTGAGCTACAAGTGAGGCACTGAAGTCAGATGGCAGTATTCAGTAAAGTTCTGCTCTGTGGCAGGAAAAAGGAATAGCCCTATATGTTGCATTTAAGGAATATATTTTTGTGTAGTTCAGAGTAACATTAAATTGCACCTGTCAGGACACTGAAATTCAGGTATTACATAAATCGTGATTTCCAAATGGCCAAGTTTTGAGCTTCAAGAAACATCTGCCAATGTAACTAAGGACAAAAAGCCTGTGGTAGCAAGTCCCTTGAGAAGGAGATAATAATATACGTGCCCTGTTCAATAAGCTTCTAGCCTGAGGTATTTCCAGTATGCAAAGAAAAGAGAGTTTACTTTTAATTTTTTATGCTGTCCCTCTTTATCTGATATGTTTGTTCTATTTTCCTCAAAGAGATTCTCAATTAATTTAACAGAAGTTTTGTTTTCTAAAACCTAGTCCAGTTCTCTGTGGAAGCCTTTGATGGGAGTTTCCATCTGAAGAAAGATTAAAGAAATGAGGGCTAATTAATATGGAAAGAATAAGCACAAGAAAAGATGTAATAAAGCTGGCATGTATAATAGTTCCTACTGTGGAGAAGGTCAGTTGGGTTCTCTTGATTTTCCTTTACCAACAACAAAAAGGAGAAAACACTCTGTAAATTAAAAGCTAACAGATGAAATTGTATATATTTACTTTTTACAAAATAAAACCCATTTTAACACAATAGACAGCAAGAAGAGTTTAGTGGCACCTGAAAAAAAAGAAAGTTACAGACTCAAAACCGTACGTTCCAGTTGGATTTGTTTCCAAAATGGCAATCTTGCAAATAGAGGAGCCATCAGGCAAAGTAATTGCAGGTTAGAACCCACAGGACAGCCAGATCTCCAGTCCTTGTTTTTCTCCTTTGTGCCCTCTACTCCAAGTATTCCCCAGGATCAGTAAATTTTTAGTGACAAAAAAATTGATTGGAATTACCATTCCAGATCACAGTAACCTCAAGCTGGATGAACAGCTATTCACAAGATGTTGCTTCAGCCTTAAATCAGAATAATTGTCTGTTTTTTAGCTAAATTTTTAGCTAACCCTGGCCACCTCTTTGGAGGATTTTTTTTTTAAATCTACTACCATGCAGTGAAGAAACAGATGAGCATCCATCATAGCAACAAAATGCAGGCAGACTTTTTCATGTGATGCTACTTATGTGAAGGAGTATGCACAGGTGTTGGATTAGCATCAGTTTCTATACAGCAACGTGTGACATATTGTGTCAGAAATGAACAAAATTCAAGGGTCCTTCAATACACAGCTGGCCTGTGTTTAGCCACAAGGTAGAGATGTATAAGCAAGTGGCATTTGCAGTCTCTCAAAATGATTTGAAGTGAAGGAACATTTTCTTCACATATTGGAAATAATATGGGGAATCATTGGAAAAGAAGATAGCAGAGAAATAGAGCTGGATGTCCTTTTCTGTCCAGAAAACTGTTATGGAAGAACCAGTAATGGACTTTCTAAGAATAGGCCAAAGAATAGCTGTTAATGCAGTTTCTAAGAACAGGCCAAACTAATGTCAGGAATTTTAACTGATCTCTCTATGCAGTTGGAGAGTAGATATTTTGTGTATTTTCTTTTCTAATTCTATGATTTGGGCAGATATAATTTAGTCTAGAAATCCCTTCTTCATTCAAGTATTTATCAGACTGTTTTGTTTTATAACATGCTGTGGACCTCCAAGTTCATTCCCTGAACTGACAGTATGTTGATCAAGATGGCTTTCAGATGTGCAGTGTGTTTTTATTTAACACAAAATGCAACATACCTAACAGTCTCACCTTACTGAGGCCAAGTTCATTTGGTGCAGCGAGCACCAAGAGACTTGTCTGCCCACTCCTAGATGTGTCCTTTTGCTTTTCTGTGTTTGGCAAGCCCTACCTCTGCTCTGCTGCTATGTCAGATAAAAAAAGGTGATACTACTAAAATTGTTAAAATAGTAACAACAAGAAGAGTGCATCAGAGAACTAGGTAAGCAATGTGTCCAGCAGCATGAATAAGGAAGAAAAGAGAAGGACTTAGCTGAGGACTCTTTTACCCATCTTTTCCTACGTATGAAATACAGTGTTGCTCTCTTCTCATACATTTTCAGTGACAGTCTTTCTTGAGGGCCCAAAGTGTTTGTTTGCTTTTTGCTTAATGCTGGTTTAGGCAATGTGAGATATGTGAGGCAATTTGAAATAACAACACTAGTCACTGTAATAATTACATCATTAGTAATGCACTGATGATAACTCCTGTCATTTTTGACTGCTTCCAGCATGGCGTAGGTCTGGATCTATAGATCACTACACCATATTTTCTCATTTTCTCTTCGTATGCAGTACCTTCTATCATGTCTTTTTTGCAACACCACCATTCTCAAAGTAGTCTCTTGTTAGATGATCCATCCCAGATGATTCAGCTGACTTTTCCATTAGCACAGTGTCATCCTGTTCACAGAGCATAAGCTCTTTTTGTCAGAGTTCCTAAATTCAGCCCAGTTCTGTAAAAAACACAGTTTTAGAATTCATTTGCCACAATCTCACAAACTTTGTAGCAGTTGTATTACACAGTGGATAAAGCAGATCATCCTGTCCCCTTGCTACTGCATGAGAAATGACTGTAACTGCATTTGGGAGAGTTGTATCCCTGCAGAGACTCTTTTGATGCCAGCTGAATCCTTCAAATTCATGGTGACTACATCAGATGCAGGATACATCAGATACAGTCACTATTCCAGAACTGCTCTGTGTATTCTAAAGTAAGAGCTAAAATTTCTCTTTGGGGAGTACTACTCTGATACTCATCTTCTTTTGCCACCCTCCTTTTCCAACTATCATTTTACAGTCCCGGTCAAATACCAAGAAAGAAATTTAGAAGAAAAAATGGGGGGAAACACATTTTCAGGGATAATATTGTCACTGCAGTATTTTCATTGGGAAAGGAGACCTACAAAGCACTGCCAGTGATTAAAGATGGAGCTGGGGAAAAGGAAAGAATTGTGAACAATGCTTATATCTTTACCTAGTAACCCTGGAGAAGATTTTTCCCCAAATTGCTAAGAGCTATACCCTTCTTTTATTGGTATCACACAATATTGTGTAATGGATTTAATATAGGATAATATTTTATTATACTTTTTTTTCAGAAAATTAATAGAGTTTCATTAATTCAGTACTCTCTTATTTCATTCTTATTCCAGCCATACTCAGACTCATTGTTTAATGGAGAATTCAGCATTTTTAGATACTTTTAGACTCATAAATATAAAGGGATGTATCCCTACCACACCTGATAGGTAGTATTTCCAGATTGCAGATCTAGCCATAAGGCAGAAATCTATCAAATGACTTGCCTAAGGTCATACAGATAGTCAGGAGCAGGGCCAGGTCTCTTGAGTCCTGATCCAGTGATTGTACAAGAACAAACATCTTCCCTCCTAGCAGTTCTGGCACAGCCTCTGCCAGAACAGAGATGAAGAACTTAGGCATGTTGACTCTGGGCATCAAGGAATTAACTTTTCTTTTAATTAGACAAAATTATTTAGCTGTGACTCTAATGTAGAAGTTCATTAGTGAAAGGCATGAAGTGATATTGCAGCCTAACCAAGGTACAGAGGGGTCTATTTTTATTTCAATGAAATAACATTAAAAATTAATGAAAGCTATAATTATTGGTTATGGGAGGTTAGTCACATTTTCCAAAGTAAATTCAATTTTAGCTGAGACTGAAACTGACAAATTTAAATACAGGAGGGTTTCTTTTAGAGAAAAGGGAGGGAAAATAGTTTGAGTTTATACACTTAGCAAATTGAATTATGCAGTTGCTGCTGGTGACTTCGATAATCGCATGCTATAATCATTCTTGGATCTGCATTAACAAGGCTATTCCCTTAACATGGTGATTTTCCTGTAGCTATAGTTCTGAAATGATATAAACTATACACCTAATGTTTGCTTTTTAAGTGTAATATATAAATAATAAGGTCACTAGATAGTTTGAAGAGATATAGGGTATATCACTGTTTTCTTTATTTATACTTTTCCTTCTTCAGTATATACCCAAAGTTTTTCTTTGTCTGCTTATGTGATTAGATTTAAATGGGAATTAATGGAGCTAAGTGCTAAAAGACTCTATCCTGTTGAAAGCCATGAAACATTTCTGATTCTATTATTACTCCCCAGCTCCCATTTAACTGCAAATTGAGACCTTTAAGGCAAAGCAGTCTGTGTACCCCCACTTCATTGCAATTGAAAGAAGTATAATTAAGTCTAAAAGTAGGAGCTATGAAGGCCACCTATGTTTTATTTCAGTAGCACCACGTCCTTGGCCTTCTCTAGGACATCCACTGCTATAGGCCAAGTGGATGCAAAGTGGATGCACAGTGGATGCACTTGGCCTGCTACAGGCTAAGATGACATGGTCATTTGTACAATGCAGTTAGCCTAAATAAAACCCTACATGGCATTATACTCAGATTAGAGAGAGAAAATTAAGTCCTTATTCAAACAACAAACATGATGTCTGTCTTTCACAAGCCATCTATGTACCATGATGTTCAGCACTTTCACACCAAAATGTAGGTAACCACAAAGAAACTCACAGATCACAGGATGATATCTGAATTCCCTGGAGCTGTTCACAACAGTCAGCGCACCTAGACATACCTAAACCAGAGGCATAGAGACAATGCAGCTGACAAATTCTGGATTTGAATAAAGTCTGTCTAAATCACCTCTTGTGCTTATGCGTTGAATTGTTTCTGGGCTAATCCAGGGTGTATGCCCTGTGCTTTTCTTGTTTGAACTGATGTACACTTTGAGAAGTAGAGAGCAGATGGAAAAAAAAAAAGTGAGATATTTACTTAATAACATGTGACGAGCACACTCCACTGGGCACTGAGCAGTCCCCTCAGATTTAATTCAAGGCAGCCTGAGGTAAGTGTGAGGCCTAGGACCCCCAGCACTAATATCTGTATAATTATACATTAGACAGTCTTTGGATAAAACACAAAACCCCAAACCCAAGTTGTAGAACCTATGTGTTGTCTTCTGGGTCTGGTTGACTCTGGTAAAAGAGGAAAAAAAAAAAGTTTCAGGTGAATTTGCAATCAATTTGCTCTTCTGGCTTCCTGTAAAACATGTGACATCATTGTTGTTGCAGATAGGAGGAGATGGCACAAAAGCAAGACTAAGTGCCTGAGGGACAAGAAAGTGTGTGGACTACTGCATTTCTAACACATGCCAGTTTATGTAGTCATTTAAGTGAGTATGAAGGTAGAGAAATCAGACTGCTGGATTTGCTGTAGGAAATGTTATGAGATCACTTGATTTTTCTGTAGTTGCCTAAATTGACTAGAGGTATCTGACAGTATAGACCCTCTTAATTAGAAAAAACACTATAGGAATCAGTGCTTGGCAGCTGAGGTTTGACTTAATCAATTTATAAACAGGACCCATTTGTCTGGGAATTAACCACTAGGATAACTTCTTTTGAAATAGACAGATACGGTCAATTCTTCATTGCTGGGAGCTTTTGAACCGGGTTCATTTGCTTCTAGTCCGAAAGACTCTCCAACTCCATAGCTACTGCCTGGATACAGAAACTGAACGGTAGAGTGATGCCTCTTACTCATAGGCACTGATATGTAAAATCTGCCCCTAAAACTACAAATCTATTAAAATTTAGGATTGGTTCTGTATGAAGGAATTTCCTTATGGCATCTACAGCATGGAACAGAGTTTGCAAAGCTCTGTTGTACCAAATAGCACTTCAGTGTGTAAGAAGCAACACAGCTGCAGCAGAACAGAGTATCACAGAACCTGCTCGGCTTCTGCAAACAAGTTCATCCAGATTTGCTGCAGCAGCACAGCTATTCTTGCACTGTCTTTTGCTAAGAGTTCAGCACCCCACTGAAACATTCTGAACTCCAGCAGTGGCCTGATAAAACAGCTAGTGATAGGCAGGTAACTATGTGATTGGGCTCACTTAGATTAAAAGATTGTGGCCAGTATATCACTTTAACTATCAATTCCTAACCGTAAGGGTGGTCCTTAAAGAGAATGACGCTAGACAATTTAATGTTACCGATTGTTTCTCTAACCTTCTTCTCACAAAGCATAGGAGGAGACAAGGATCAGAACACTTTCTGGTGGACATGCTTTATGAATGATCCTTGATTTTAGACATACTTGGCTAGTTTCTTACTAGTTTCATCTTTGAGATATCATATTAAAATACAGAATGAATCCCTCTTCGTATAAAACAACTTTCTTGTTACTAATTGCAGTACAGAAATGCTTTTTATGTCATAGAGTTAAAAAGATGCGAGTCTGAGACACATGTTTTTATGCAATTCTGTTGATATGTTCGTGGGTATAAATCAAGCAGCTTGCCTGGAGCCAAGATATCAGTTCATCCCAGTGCAAAATATTTAACTGTGTCAGCTTGCTCTACATCTGGAAATACTGCATTATGAATTAATAGCAAAAACTGGTCTACCTCACTTTAAATGTTTAGCAACAAGTTGGAGCTTTGTCATGTGAGTGGTTCCTGTGCTAATGTAATCTGACTACAGTTAAACATTGAGTCTCTTACTAATTAGTTGAACAGTAAATCTTTTCTCCAGTATCACCTACATTTTTATAGGGACTTTTATTTCCAACTGCAAATAAAATTAGGGGAGGAAGAATAAATATTTATGGCAAAAAATATTGATAGTGTATTTTTTTTCATAAATCTGATTAAAAATTGCTACGTAGCGGGGTTACAATAATACTTCCCTGTGCAAGCTCATAGAAGAAAATAGCTGGCTGAGCACATGTAACAAAGATCTTCCCCAGTGGCTCTTGTAGATTTGACATTTCCCTTTTGGACACTTCTGGAGCACTCTGTCTTATGGAATCTTTTCAATGCTTACCTGATAAAACTCTGAAAATATTTCAGGGTGTAGTCAGCAAAGTTTGTGTCACACCAACATGTTTGATTCTCCTGATGCTACCATTGAAACTTTCTTGGTTTTTATACAGACACATTCTTCTTACTAAACATCTTCTGCATTTTCTGAAAAACAATAAATAATAACAAAACTGAATAGCTTTAAATAGTTGAAAAATTTATAGAATATCTGAGTTACAGTCACTGTACAAAAGAGTAACTTGGACAGAAGTAACCCAAAATGACTGTTTCACTTTTTTCTTCTTAGAGAATGAAATGAATGTTGGCTGTGATTCCAAGCCCAGCATAGCATGGAGAAATTGGACAAATATTATGCTTTTCCCTGAAGCCTCAGCATAATCATGTTCTGTAGGATTACCTTAGGAGCTAAAAAAAGGAGGGTTTCTCTTCAAGGAATTGCACCAGTTATATTAGTTTTAGTAGTTTTCTGATATGGACTCATTTTGAAGAATCGAACAAAGGTTCAATGTCTGTCAGTACGTCTTCAATGACTGCCTCTTTTTTAACTGCCTGAGTCTGGGATACCTTAGCATTAGTCCTGAGGGCTTAGGGTAAATAGTTTGTGACAAGGGACTGCAAAGTAAAGGGATCCTTTACTTAGGAAGTAAACTAGTTTTGTTAACCTATTCAATCAAGACTTAATAGTGGCCAAGGGAAATACAAGAACACACAAGTGCAGTCTAAAGAGAGCCAAAGCAAACACTGGTGAATTTCTAATGGAGGACTTTTACTTCTAATAGGTGATAATTAACTAATTATTAACTAATTAACTAATGTGGTTACAGAAAAAAAAAGGGGGGGGCAGGGGGAAAGAACAGGGTTGAGGGGGAGGATATTTTACTAGAAATAATATGGCTTAAATGTCTTCTGAGTTTACCTGATTGATTACTTTCACATGGTCCAGGTTTTTTCTCTTGATTAGACTCTGAATAAATCTAGACTAAAAGATGTGTATATTTAAGTTCGTTAGGGAGAAAACCGGTTAAATGGACATTCTCAAAGGAAGGCAACTGTACCACTCCATGGGCAAGTTTTAGCAGCAGGTTCCTTAACTGAGCAGGAATTCTTCATTTGGCTTTATATACCGAAATGTCCCTTGCATTATCTGTCACCTGCATATAATAGTATATTTTGTTATTATTTTTTGTTATTGATGTTCTTCTTGTGTCAGTAATTTGCCAGGACATAAGTACTAAAGGTTTCATCAAGTAAAAGGTAAAAAAAGAGTATACGGAATTGGATGTTTTAGGTAAAACTTATTCAGTAATTACATACAAGCTCTCATTTTTCCATGCATAGTAGAAGTAAAACAAGAGGGCATTGTTTCTCTCCCATATCTCCAAGGCACTTTCTCATCTAGACATTTATCTGCAAAGCTGTCCTCTATTTCAGCATCGTGCAGGAGTTGCTTCTCTGGATTCAAACTGTTTTCTGCTGCCTTTTCTGAAGGTTCCCGTGCTCTTTCTAGTTGCAGATGCTGAAACTTCCATCAAGAAAATAAGCAGTAAAATACCTTCATTCAGCAGGGTTTCTGACTTGCTCTCTATAAAGCTGATATCTGCGAAATAGCTCCATACTTTAAATCTTTGACTTCCAAGATTAAAAATCTTGAAAGAATGGCAGCCACCTATCCCAAAGATAATGGTACCTCAATTTCAGTTTGGTCCATCTTTATTTCTGTAGAGCCCAAAACAGCGACTGTCATTACAGGCCATCTAGAACAGAAAGTGAAAAAAGGAGTTTAAAATTACTCACGGTACAAATCAAAATTTCATATATAGAAACATTTTTATTTGGTGACAGTTCATTTTCTCATCTCCAGAAAAAGTTGACTTAACTTACATCCAGTTTGCTTGGTGCTTTTGTTTTTTGTGGATTTGTTTTTCTGTTTCTCTTTATTGTGGGTCTTTTGTTTCTGTGAAATCTGCTCAGTTTGACAGAGACCTTCTTTTTCTTAAACTGGAGGATTTCTTACTGTCACAACCATCCCATTCTCAACTGACATCATTAAATCCCTAATCTCTTCTCCTGATATTTCATTTGGTAGTTTTTAGTAATTTAATTTAATTTTGCACCTACCTGTGTTATACATACCATACATTTTATTTGCATCAGTACCATATTGAACTTTGATTTTTTTTTCCAATTGAGGGAAAAATATATCTCACCTAGCCTCACATCATTTTAATGTTGATTGCTCTCAATTTTAACAAAGGAATATGCTTTTTTCATTTTTGAATTGCATTTTTTTTCTATAAAGTCCTCTTCAGTAACTCCATACTAGAAGTTTCCTGGGGGTCCTTGCCTTACATCCACAGATGAGGAGTGCCAGGATGACATTTCGCACTTTCTCATTGGTTGCTTTAACAGTTGCAATCAAAGGGAATTCGACATGCTGATTTCAAAGCCATTGCTCGCTAAGCCCTTCCAGCCTTACTGAATTTTGGATCCATCTCACTGTAATTTTGGTGCTTAGCGCAGGGACTAGTTATGAGTATTCCCAGAATCTCAAAGGCCAGATGAAATATCTGGATTAGCATTTCCCCCTTTTCTTGTATAAAGGCAACCAGAGATGTCATTCATTAGAAGGGCTGGATGAAAATAGTGGGTAAATCGGTTGAAAAATATTACATTTTTTCAAGTTGGTTTCCCACATAGGGATTGAAATTGAAAGAAAACAAAAAGAAAAAGGATTCTTTTTTTTTTTTTTTGAACATTGAAGCCATTTCAAGAACTGGATATTTCAAGAAGTGAGGGAGCCAGAAAGGAATTTTCATCTTTTTAGATGCCCTTCTGGAAGGTTTTTGTTAGTTGACAAAAATTAACATTAACTAAAGCCAGCCAGCACAGCTGCAGAAAGAGAGGACTCTGTCCAAAGAGCTCTCCATACTCTAGATATGGGAGCTGTTCAGCTTCTCTAAACTCTGGAGAATAAAGACACAACTGCGCCATGTAGTGAAGCACAGATAAATCCAAGCTTCTGTCTGCCAACCTTGTCACAGGATAGCTGCATTTATTCAGTGCAGGGCCAGAAATAGTGTGCTGCAATGTTCAACTATCCTATGGTACTATAGTAACTGCAGTGCACTGTTCTATATGCTTCATCGTGGTCTGTATGTAAAAATGCAAACATCAGTGTAGGAATGCTCAAAAAGGCAAGGCACAGAGTGCTGAGAAGTTTCCATTAAGTTCACTTCTAGAAATTGGAGGTAAATATGTCACCATTGGTAATAAAACATAACCCTGTTGTGGATGTATGTGAACACAGTAATATTCTTTTGAATGGATAACTGTTCCATAGGATCCTCAATTGTAAAAGGATGAAGAATTCCCTAAAAAAACAGTTTACTTACTAGGTAAGCAAAAGCAAGCTGATGAGCCTGTTTATGTGGCCACATCAAAAACAGGGGTATCCATTCCTTGCTATTGCCACATATATGAATTTTAAATTTCTCAATAAAGTAACAAAGAACCTTTTCCTTAGTGTCAAGAAAACACTCTCAGGACTCAGAATATGACTAGTTCTTACTCTGACACTAGATTTTTCTAACTCTCAAGCCAATTAGGCTGACATTTTTAAATCTTGATGTTTAAATATAGCTACCTTATTAAGCAGGGAATTCAATAAGGAGTGAATTACCACAGGCTCTTTGGGAATCAGGTCCACTGATTTAGGAAGATAAATATGAATACTTAGTCTGATAAAATTAGACATAATGATTTGATGGTGTTGGCCTAATCAGTACTGTATCTCATTTTCTCTACCTGTGCAACAGGACTGATAATGTAAAAGAAGACTATTCAGTAGCACCTGCAAGTCACATTCAGATTGACTGCATATAGTCCTAAATAAATACAAAGTATTATTATGATTTATAATTTGAAAATAGTTGTTGGACAGTGTCCACTTGTAGTATAATATTGCTGCAAGAATACAGCCTCACCATATGAGTGAGGCCTTTTTCTTGCAGGAAAATGATCATCTGCCTGACATACATTATTTAAATATACTAGTACTAGCCAATATTCATTTGATGCAGTGGAAAATGTCGAGTACATTATTCAATAGCTATTCACTCTGTACCAGAGACAATAATTAGTGGTATTATCAGGTGGAAAATTGCTGTAGTAAAGAATTCACTAATATAGTATGATGAACTCCCTCAGAAAGTTACTGTACTTTTTTAGAATCACAATTGCTTTGTTACTAGCTGCCAAATAGTGTTTTTGGCAGTATATTGTCAGTGAATACTCTCAAAAGTACCCTTTGGTGGATGGTAAAAATCTGAACTAGCAATTCACTCATTGAGTAATGATTGCTCTGGATAGACCCTGTAGTATAGTATAGTACAAACACTGAAATACATGATTTATTTATAGTTACAAGGCTCTCCAGCTATTCCAGTGGTTTGGGGGCTACTTGGCATATTATTTTAATTGACTGTTAGCGATAAAAGGAGTAAAGACCATCTTCTAATACAAATCCTATGAGATATTTTAAGCCTCAAGATTTATAAAAGACTTTCTTTAGATCCTTCACTAATGTTTCTTTTCACAAGGTAAAACAGCTATAGAGAATAGTGTGAAATAAAAAGTTGTTTTCTGAATCCAGTGACAGATACACAAGGCTGGAAAGGACAGTTTCAGGAGTCTTGGCTCTTGGTTGCTCAGGGAAATGATATTACCCAATGGCATGTGAAACCAGCCACAAGCATTATCTGTAGCATAAAGAAAAATACGCTGCCTGGCAAATTACAGATATGGCGTGTGATAACATTCATCTGAGAACTGACAGGAACCAGGCCTTCTCAGCCAGCAACAAACAAATAGAAAATTAAATTCTAGCTCCTCTATCTCCCACGGTGTATTGGTACATTTGAAAAATAATGTCTTAGCCCTTTCTTTATTCCATTTTATTCTTCACATTGCTTTTTCGGTGCAAAGCCAGATCTTTGCACTGGCTTTGTATTGTATGCCTTAAATATGCCTTGCAATGTGCCAATCTATTCTCATAAACTTTACAGGAAAAAAAAAAAGAGTATTGCCCTTTTATTTCTTTAGGAACTAAAGCTTTTAATAATGAGGAGTTGGAGAAGTTTAAATAGCATTGACATCAACAGTAGTGTTTCTTTGGCTTTCAGCAACTTGAAGGCTTGTAAAGGAATGTGGAGTGTGAAAGTACCTGCTTCATGAACACTGTCTAATCTAGGACCTTTTCCATTCAAAAGAGATATGAAAGGGGGAAGTCATAAACAAAACACACAAGACACAAACTTGACAAACAAAGGAGAAAGGAGACAATTCTCCAGTCGCTAAATGATGGACCATTAAGAAACTGCAGGTGCAGGTTTGGAGAGAATCAGATTGGCAATCATCAGAGAATCAGTGTGTCAGCATCTTTTTCATCCTTTTTTTTTTTTTTTCAAGTGACATTTTTTGGGGGAAAATAAAGATGCTTTTTAAAAGTCTCATAATTTTATAAATATTTAATACTGAAAATGGTAATTATGCAGATATCTCCTCTTTCTCAAATGAATTTGGATTTACTGTAAAAATAACTTGTTAGACATTTAAAAACATATATATATATGATAATGGTCTTTATAAAATTTTCAGCAACCATAGAATGATTCATTTCAACTCTTGAAAGGAGAATAGCTTTCCCATTTCATTTTGCAAAATAGTTTTTCACTTTTCAGCCATCTTAGCATGTCAAAACATTGCAAAGTTTGCGAGTATTCAGAATTACCCAGGACCAGACACCTGACAGAATATCACCACAGCAACATTCTGCAAATGTGAAATGAGAGTTCTTTTTCTTTCAGAAATACACAGGGACCTGTTACCGCGCCTTCTTCCACAGTCTATTAGAGATTGTGCTTTTCATCAGAAGCAGATGTCTACATGCACAAAGGAAATTGAATGCTTGTTATTTCTTTTCCTGCAAGCTTTTCTTTAACTTTTTTTTTTTTAACTTTAACATTTAATGTTTAATGCTTAAACATTAGAAGTTGCCCCAAAGTAATATAGAACCTGTAGGAGTTTATTCCAGCTTCTAAAATATTCTATGGGGCACTCTCTGCGTTCTGTGTTTTTCTTATCCCCCTGCTACTGACTAGTTTCTGTTTCTGGCAGGAAACCATTATTTTGGGGGTAATTATACTACCTCTAGGTGTGTATGATGATCAGTATATATACATTTGCTGTCACTGTTTTCACCCTTTGTCCATGAATCTGTTACAACCCTTTCTGTGCCATCTGATAAAATGAAGATTTTTAGTGTAAAAGTTCAATCACAGATTGAGGAAGGAAACAGAATGTTTGCTGCAAGAGCAAAGCAGTGTCAGTATAGCAGTAGCAATGGAAAAAAAAAGTTCAAGCTGTAAATTTTAATGAGCTTTTTTTTGTGCGTGTGGAAATAAAAGTCTTTGCCTTTTATTTGCACATGCTAGTTTATATAGAACCTTCACTCTGCAATGTAGAACTTGTCAAAAGGACCCCTTCTGCAAGGAGAAATCAAAATCTATTCTCTTTTAAAGAGTTTTCTTTTATGTATGGACCACCAAGAAAGAAACTTCCAAACAAGGCTTCTCTGCTCCTGCAGAGGTTTGAATTGAAATCTCTCCTCACATTTCCTGAACTGCAGGTGAGATATCAGCTTCTCACTCTGTCGGCCTTAGAGATCAGCATGGAGCAGGCTCAAGGTGGCTTGATATAGATTTGCTATTTGCAAATTAAATTCATCTCTGAAAAGAATCCAAAAGAGAACATAGCTATTTCTTGATTAACTGTGCTCCTAAATATTTTAATTGCTCTCTTTCAATAATTGTCTTTGTAGATCTATCATATCTATCATATATATCATATAATTCTTTTAGTAAACTTAGATATAATATTTCGTATGAGGCAATGTAGGGTAACCGCCAGAGAGAGACAAAGAAAATAATACGGGTAGTCATTCAGCAAACCTGTGAAACTATTAGAGGCAGCTCATACAAAGCTAGTTTTTGTTAGACTAAACAGTTTTATGACCACCTATATCAGAGTTGTGAAATATATTGTCATGTTTTTTTTTTTCCTATGGATAAAAAGTAATAGAAGAAATAACTTGCAGATTGAGCAGTCAATATGTATCTTTTACCATTATTAGATTGAGGCAGAGGGGCTAAATCACATCTGATTATCCTAGCTTAAGATATTTTATATTTGTAACAGTTGGACTGCATTCCTCTTCCCTGATTCATACATGTTTCAATATGCAGATGTCTAAACATTTCTCAAAAGTTAAGAAAGGTAGATGAGAATCTCTTTCAGGAGGTCATTTTGTCACTAGCATTTCTTGGAAATTTTACTCGTGATTGTCCATATTCTTTATTACTTTTATAATTTTTATTTCTATTCATCATTTACACACATTTTGTCTGTGTTACTGTAGCATGTGTGAATTTGCTGTGTCATATCTACATTGCATGGCAAGTTGCTAAGTAAAATTCTTGTTGTCTGTTACCATGAAATCCTAATCTCTTTGGGCTGACTTTCCTGAACTCATGTTTTCCCAGCTAATGTCTGGAGGTCACTATCATTCATCTGTAGACTTTGCACTTTAAAAAATGACAGACTGTGATGGGCTGCTCTCTGACTGTTCCCAGTGGGTGATTCTATCTGACAGTGTATTCCCCTGACACTGAAATTCTGCTAGTAGAACATTTCAGATAGAAATGACTCCTAATGTCTTAACATTTTATGGAATTTAAAAATAATATGATCATTGTGAAATGGATTCTGTTATTGTTTGTCACAGTGAATAATTCCTTTATGGACAAAACCAATGATACTATATGCTCAGCATAGTACTGTTGAGCATAAAATACTAGTGCCTTTGCAAGCAAGTCAGAGTAGAACGCAAAAAGCTAACACACTGATATGAGACAGAATTAGGTTCAGGGTGTTTGTTATGATTCTTGGTGCAAATGATCAGGAAAAGATTTGGATCTGAAGAAAAGCCTACACACTTTTATTCTAAGCATTAAATACTTTCCAAAGCTGAGGCAAGCCTATTAGGTTAGATGGACAATATTTTGTCCTGAGACAGGGCTTGAATGTGCTTGTATATTTGAAAATATGCTTCAGTGAGTATGTTCCCTGCAATTTAAACCGGTGAAGCTTGAAATCCACACCGCCCTGCTTTTTTTTTTCTTTTATTATAAGGAGATGAAATTGTGTTATAGTTGTGCCAAATGGTCTAAATATAGTCTAAATAAAGGTCCAAAAAGCCTTTGCAGGCTTTCAATTATACCTAAAAAATATGGACTCTGTAGGCTTATGTTTCTGTGAGACAGTGAGCAAGTTCTGCTGCACCATAAATGACAGAAGCCATGCACTTGGATATTCCTCTGCTGTTTTCCAGAGGTGTAGGACAGTCGTTTCTGAGACCTAAAAGTTAAAACATGCTCCCTCCTGGCCAGTCCATCCTCAGAGTTTCCTCAGGAGGAAGAACCCAAAGGGGAAACACGCTCTTTTGACAGCTGGTAGGAGAAGTGGAAACGAGGAGAGGAATGTATGAGGAGACATATGTTGCTGTTATATATGCTCTGGTGGAGGGGATTTCCATGAAAAAAAAAGGAGGCATACAATGAACGGCAGATTGTGATTATGAGTGTGGGTTAAGGACTGCGACAGCTAAACACACTGGGGCAAACAGTCACACTAAAGCACACAGTAACTCTCAGCTTTTGGCACAAAAGTAATCTATTTACTACAAGGAAGAAGCAGTTATTTAGAGATATTCAACAGAGAAATACAGGAAAGGCTGCTTATGAGGTTGCCTGTAAGAGTCTAATTCTGTGTGCTATGGTGCTGTAGATAACACAGAGAGAGTCCAGAAGGTCCTAGTGGAGCGGCAGTAGCTGTGCAGCAGAAAGGGCCCGTGGGAGGTGGGGATGGTGGCACAGCCGCCATCACAAGCTGCCACCCTCTATGGAGGGTGGCACAGGGCTTTCCGGCAGTGTGTGCCCAACTCGACCCCTCACTGTCCCATCTACTCTTACAGCAGGGAAGATCTGAGGCTGTTTCTCAGGACCTCAGGAGTATTTCCTGTCAGGGTCCTCCCTGGAAACACCCCGTCAGTCTGTGCTACTTTAAAGGGCAATAGGGCTGCCCAGCTCTGGGGTTGCCCTTGGACATCTCTGCGAAGCACCAAGCAGCTGCAACCATTAGCTTGTCACAGCTAAAATGCATTATCACCCTGCTCCCCCTATTAATTTTTATAAATGTTTTCCCCGTCCAGGATCTTTTGACAATTACTGCGGGAGTGCAGATCATGTCAGGGTAACATGTAGAGGCCTCTATTCACATTTAAAGATATTATCTAGGCATTTTCATATCACCTTTGCTGAAACGGCTTAGGAGAAAATCCAGTATTGCAGACTACTTGGTTGCCTGCCAAAATGGTAAAGTGACAAACTCAGGCCTCACTGTTAGTGATGGCAGTCTGTAAAATAGGAATAATTCTCTATTGAATACCTGATTGAATTACTCGTGAATTGCTGCTCTGCTGAGAAAATGATATTGGAGGTTGGCAGGTGGTCCCTATTTTTATTTGCTGGAGGGTATTATCTGAATTTGTCTGTCAGGTGATTGCCTGGTTAGACTCTTCCCAATGTAAATAATTGCATATTTCAACATGTGATAAATAATAGTAATAAAAGTTTATGGGGGAGGGGAAGAATCTTGCTGCTACAAGAAATAGCACTTAACCCACATTCACCTTCAAAAAAAAGAATGAGGAGGGCTTTTCAAATGATAATATATTCCAGTGGTTTATTAAAATAAAAGATAGGGATTCCCTCCTCTTCTTGTAGCTGCACTTCATAAGAGCTTTCTATTTAACTGGCATTTCCTTATCATTATGAGATTTGATAATTTGAACAGGCCTTGCAGTGGTATCATTTTGTTCAGTGAGCCAGAATTTGAAAAATTGTTATCTTCATGTAATTGAGATGATTTTGCCTAGTAGCTTATGGAAAATTTCACACACACACAAAAATAATTTCTCAACTCATTTAATGTGATATCTTACTTTTTCAGCTGATTGTCAGTGCAGTGTTTCACATCAAATTTTTTGCACTTTGTCTCTAATGGTAAAATAATGAAAAACATAATGATTCCCAAAGCAGAAATGCAATGTTCTTTTTTTCCTAGCAAATAAGAACATAGCCACTAGGAATAGTGCTTTCCCAAATGCTCCTTGGAGGGAAGAGCCACTATACAGATAACAGATACATGGATTTCATTCAACCTACAGAAAACTTATCTCAGATAAGATAAGCTGACTGTGTGCCTGCCTATGCTCTGTTCTGAGCCAGTGGGACAGACTCCTCATTTCATTTTTGTCACTTGTAAGTGATGGGTTACATCAGTCGAACAGAGAGAGTTCTGTATAATGCTTGTGCAGGTACTATATTCATGACAGATTCTTCTCAAAAGAAGTAGTATGTCTCTCACAATGAGTTCTCTTTGTCCTTTTTGTTAGAATGGTGCTTTTGACAACAAATACAAGATCTCTTTTAAAGACAGATACAGAACACCTAAGTGTAAAGTTCAATGGCTGGCAAGAGTGGACTAACACAATGTCTTCTGTGTGATCTATTGTCGAGTTGTAAATACACAGCATTTGCTCAGGGAGGTTCAATGACTTAGCATTTTCATAATAAGAAGTGGAGCTTTTCATCTTTTCTTCTTTGGTTCAAATCCAGTTCGCATCTGTAGCATTAACTGAGAGCCTTGCATGGTTGCTGCCAAGTGTCTACCTGTCCTGTGTATAAACTGAGGGCTTCATCTTCAAGCGTGTCAGTGCAGCAGGCTGGTTCAGGAGGACAGGGAAACTTACAGCTGCAGGAGTGCCCCTGTAGGTTGTGTGTGTGATGTGCTACAGCTCTTCCATATGCATGAGACTTCTTCATGGGGAAGCAGAGAGGAGGAAAGAGGAAGGCACTTGCCCTGGGAGGAGAAGAGGCTCTTGGTGTGATAAACACCTGGCTGTGGAGCTGTTGCTCATGACTGCTGAGTTATTACAGGTGGGGACTTCTTGAAGGGAAAGGCTGCTATACAGAGCCAGGATATCCAACAACATCAGACTGGCAGCACTAAACTCATGTCATGAAGAGGCACTACCAGTAATCTCAGACTGGAAGTTATGGAGTATTTTCTTGTTAGTGGCAGAAAAAGGTGTTGTGAGTCCCCCAAATCTTACCTTTTGGTGCTGAGAGAAGTCTGGGAACACTTCAGACATCAACTGGCCACAAGTGGTGAATTCCTTCCAAATAGAGAACAATTTCTTAAATGAAGAATCATAGAATCATAGAATGCCTAAGGTTGGAAGGGACCTCTAGAGGTCATCTAGTCCAACCTCCCTGCACACGC
>JAWLRI010001049.1:1550233-1564709 GCA_034781795.1 Crypturellus tataupa | reverse complement strand
TAATGCACCCCAGGATCCCATTGGCCTTCTTGGCCACGAGGGCACACTGCTGCCTCATGGTCAACCTGTTGTCCACCGTGACACCCAGGTCCTTCTCTGCAGAGCTGCTCTCCAGAAGGTCGGTCTGCAGTCTGTACTAGTGTCTGGGGTTATTTGTCCCCAGATGAAGGACTGTGCACTTGGACTTGAACTTCAAGAGATTTCTCACCACCCAGTTGTCTGATCTGTCCAGGTCCCTCTGGATGGCAGCACAGCCCTCTGGGGTGTCAGCTGCTCCTCCCAGCTTCATATTATCTGCAAATTTGCTGAGAGAGCACTCTGTGCCTTCATCCAGGTCATGGATGAATAAATTGAACAGGACTGGACCAAGGACTGACCCCTGGGGGACACCACTCAACACAGACCTCCAACTGGACTCCGCACCGCTGATTATCGCTCTCTGAGCTCTGCCATCTAGCCAATTCCCAAGCCACTTCATCATCCACTCATCTATCCCACACCTCCAGAGCTTGTCTAGGAGGATGTTGTGAGGGACATCCACCGCTCTCCCCTCATCCATCCAGCTGGTCATCCTATCATAGATGGCTATCAGGTTAGTCAAGCATGATTTCCCCTTCGTGAATCCATGCTGACTAGTCTTGAGCACCTCCTTGTCCTCCATGTGCCTGGAGACGGAGGTGAGGCTCACTGGCCTGCTCGGATCCTCCTTTTTGCCTTTTTTGAAGACTGGCGTGACATTGGCCTTCTTCCAGTCCTCTGGCACCTCCCCCATTCTCCAGGATCGTTCGAAGATGATGGAGAGTGGCTTAGCTACGATGTTCGCCAGCTCACGCAGCACTCGGCTTGCATCCCATCAGGGCCCAAAGAAGGCCTTCACCTTTCAGATAGTGTTGGAAGAGACAAGAATTATCATGAAAAGAAAGCTTGAAGCACATGAGATGATTTCTTTTGAAGTACTTCTAGAGCAAGTAGTAAATATATGGCCAAATTATGTACAGGAATAGTCTTGTAGCATATTGTAACAGAGATGACAAACTGCATCCTACTTTAGGGTTGGCATGGAAATGAAAATCACATTCCAAAAGCTGATCTCTTTGCAGAGCCTCAGAAAGAAACCAACTTGAAAGAGAATCCTCTCTGTGAAACTCAGTGTTATCTCTCCTGGCTTACATAAAGCTGACTGAGGACATACACAGTTATGTAACTGAGAGCATGTATCCAAGGTGTTGTCTATAGGATAACACAAGATAGAAGGACAGCTGAATTATATATATTTTTTTCAAAAAAGATGTTTTCAGGAAAAGTGTTGAGGAAATATGCTGGATGTACATTTTTTTGGCCTACTTTCATTTGGAAAATATAATTTTTGTGGAGATATTCCTTAAAGTGATGTTTGGAATATGTTTGGAAACTATATAAAATGATACGGCAAATGCATGGAATTCCACGGAGCATTAAATTTGAATTTCACAGAACTGTGGTTTGAAGCCAGTTCTCATGGCATCATTATTCTAATTCAGAATCAAATGTCATAAATAACCTAATGGTGATAGTGGTAACAGCACTTATGCTAAATACATTCTGTAGAGCCCTGCCATTTTTGTCTCCTTTAATCAGAAGAGTAGTTTTATAAAAATGAATGTATTAAAATAATTTGTAATGACGCTTGTACATGGCATGATTTCTTGAGCCACCTCAGATACTATCAGCTTCTGGGTTAATTGTGATCTGTAGGATCGGAGAAGTAAGCTGATATATTAAAACACATGCTCTCAAACTGGGTTGTGTGAGATACTGTAAAGTAAGCAACATCTAGTCCACAGAACCATACTTTTTGATTTAAAAGTTGACGATAAATGTCCATGGTGGTTCTGAAGAAAACTGGAACATTGATCTGTGTATCCTCAAAGTCTTGGTTGGGATCTAACCCATACAGTGCAAAGTCCTGTTCCTACCACCTATAACATTCATTAGGATGGATTTTAACAATGCAGAGAAGGGACATATCGCCTCTGTAAACCTGTTCTTTGGTAAGTATTCTTTCAGTCTCTAACGTCCTTTCAAATCAGGTCCTAAACTTGCAATTTTTAAACAATGATTGTCTTACCCTTCCACAAGACACACAGCTGTTTGATCCATACCAGGCACTGCTCAATGGAGTAGGGCCTTGGCTCCGTTAAGCTCTGGAGTAAAATCCTCCTTGTATTCTGCAGGTTTAACTTAAATATATTACAAAGACATTTTTACATTCTAGTCTGGATAGTCCACAAAACCATCTTCTTGGACACGAATGTTTGTGGCTATACCTAGACAATGGGATTTATGGATATGGAAGTTTAAGTGCTTTACTAAAACAAGACCATAAGGAGTCCAGGTAATGGAAAATTTATCACCATCACTGGTAAGCTCTCTTTGTGGTTTATTACTCTTATTGCTAAGAGTCATATTTTCAGTTTAAACTTTGCTGATCTCATTGTCAAACTATTTTTTTATATCTTGCCGCATATAATTAAATCTCACTTAAGCTTGCAAAGTAAAGCTTACCTGGGATCTTACCTGGGAATATTGTTCTTAGGCAAATTTATTGCTCAGAGGTATATTTCATCCTATGAACTAAATCATTTAGCTTTACTGCTAGTCAATTAACTGTCAAGGTAAATCAGTATTTCACTGCCTTCTGAAGTTTTTGGATTGCTCATTTTCCAGGTATTATCAGACTGTATAAAGAAATTAGATCTTTTCTCATTATTTGGTGCAATAGACAGCTGACATGCCATCAAAGGAATAAAACTTCTGCCATTTGATTCTGTCATGGAAATGTACTGGCAAAATATGTTTGAAGATGCTAAGCGCTTTAAAAACAAAAATCAGAATTTAAATAGCCTATCAATAATGTTGTTAAAGGTTGAACTAGTTGTTACCTTTAAAATAGATGAAAAAAAAGGACATGTTTTCATAGCTCTGGGATAAAGAGAGGATAAAAGTAATGATTTATGGTTAAGGGAACTCAACTAAATATAAATACACATTCGTTGTAGAAAATCCTTGCAAATAATACAAAAGAGGAGTGATAATGAGAAGATTCAGAATAAGATTTATTTCTGATAGTCTTCATAGAAATTTTGCATCCTGATCTACCTATGTACATTTATGCAGTGTGCTTAATCAGATCTTTCTTTGCAGAGGCACAGATCTTATTTTCTCCAGCTTTCATTTGATTATCACTTTTTTAATGATACTTTTTTTTTTTTCTTTAGAGTGGCTTTGAGTGAGAGTGAAAAATAAATAACAACATTGTCTTGGTAGTGAAAGAATAATCTAATTGTTGTGGTATTGTTACATTATTTTATCTTCTAAATCTAAATAAATAATTAATATTAATTCCTGTCCTTCAGCCTTTAGACTGTATTGATCAGCTGAGTTCCTGAGTTTTAAAATTGTATTTATCTTTTCTAAAGTAATGCAAAGGTATACTATAAAATTTATTCTCTGGTGTTCTAAGCCTCCAGTATCCTGTGTTACCTAACTTAGAAGACATCTTTTCCAATATACATGTAAGCCTAGAAAGTGAAGGTAGCAATGATTTATGTTAAAGAGGCAAGAAATAATGTGTTTGGAGTTTGGATACATAATTGTGCAAAGTAGGAATATAGGTTTGTACATGACTAAGATGATAAATTAAGAAAGCCAGGTTGGTGGTATGTAGTTTCTGCTGGGAGCTTTCTATCACTCATATGGAATGCAATGCTGTCAAAGAAACACCTGATCAGCAATCATGCTAAATAGCTGTTCGTTCATCATGTAAAAAAGACCATACACAGGTCTCATTAACAGAGGCAGGCAGGCCGTGAAAGATAGGTAAATGAAACAGTTTCATTTCAAAAAAATTGATTTTAAAAGGAGAAATCTACCCACTCGGGACCAGTGTTCAAGACTGTAAAGATCCCCCTTTAAAATAGCCATCTCCTATTTCCTTTATTTTCAGTTGTGAGAGAAAAATATACTTTGGGGAAGGCAGTTAATCCCATTGTTTTAGGCATCTGTGTTGATATATGATGATGTAATTCATCTAACATATCTAACAAAAAATGAGATGAATTACATATTATAAAATGTCAGTTTTCTTTTGCTGAGTAATTAGAGAATTTTTAAATAAGAGACAGAATTCTAAATGTGGTCAAGTGAATGCAACTTGTTTCTCCCTTTTCGGTAAAAATGCAAGTGTTGAGATTTGAATCACATCCTGTGATATAAGTTGGGTCAGTGAAGCAAATACAGAAATTATTACTTCTATTTCAAATTAAGTTTTTCTCAGGAATGCATCTGCACTGTAAAAGCAGAGCCCCATGGAAAATCAGAAGTTGTTCAAATAAGAATAATGAGACACTGTTGTGAGAATTTGGGCTTATATCTTAAAAATCCAGTCTGTAACACTCATAGAAATCTTTGAGGAATCATTCTCATAGATTAGGAACTTTTATATTAGGAAAAACAAAAGTATTGATGAACACATTCAATATTTGGAAAGATTTTCCTTTGGATTTTCAAGTTTAGAAACAATGCCTAAAAAAGACCACATGATGTTTTAGCAATCCGTAATATGCATACATGCAGATAATAGCTATTAGCTTTCTTAGCTGATATTGTATAGTGTTCCAAGAAAAGATTGATAGAGATTTAATTGAAAGTTAGGATCTATTTTTTTTTTTTTGGGAGAATGTGAGGAAAAAATACAGTCCCATTGTTTAAAAATGAAAGCTCTGCTTTTTATCATCACACCCAATTTAGCAGATAGACTCGGAAGATTCAAAGATTCAGAAGTTCAAAGATTTTTTCAATAGAACTCCACAGGGAAATTGCATATTTGGAATCCTATGTGAATAACAAAGATCAGAGCAGATAGAAAATGATCTTCTGTGTTACTGAATATGGGCAAAACTATGAATAGGACCCTAATGACATATTTTGGTATCTGGGATGTTGCCTCATCTGGCCCTCTACCTTCTAGCTGCTGCTGCCTCCTCCGCCTCTGTACCTGTTTATTCTGGACTGAGGAGCTACAGTGGCAGCAGCAACCAAATGCCTCAGGCATTTGCAGTTTGGTGCATACTTTGTAATGGATAAGTGACTATGTGATTTATTGTGAAAATGTCTTGATACTCAGTTAAGAAAGTAAGAAAGTTGAATATTTGGTTAGTGTGGCCTACTGCTTGTTCTGAGAGAAGAAACTAAAGATTTTCAATTTGAAAAAAAATATATCAGTAGCATAATGATAGTTGTGTGAGATCTTTTAGATTTTTACATAATGGGCACAGAAACAGAGGATATATCCAGTGTATCTTGGCAGAGCTCCTCTCTGATTCATCAGAGAAATGAGAAGAATCAGAACTGCCAGGCTTAAAAGATGTAATATCATTAAGGCCCAGGAGGTTCTACTTAAGGGCACTGAGAAAGGACCCTAGAATGGTCCCAGGGTCAGACTGGCCACTTGGAAGACTTTACCTTTAGGATTTGCTATGCTGGCCTTATAATTACTAAGGAAGTTCATATGAAAAGGAGAATGTGAATTTCTCTTGCATTCATTTTTCTCATATAGTAGTTCTATATTTGTAAATGCAGCTTTGCATATTTGCTTCTTTGACAGATGTCCAATGACTATGAAATATTAATGCTAACACCAATGTAAATAATGAATTAAACAATGAAAGCTTTGGCCTGTAAAGTCTAACTCTTACATAAGTAAAAACTTAAAGGTGCAGATGAAGGCAGAAATACATCATTATTTCTTTTAAGTGGAGTAAAAACTGCCTGTTTGTAAGTCAGACATAATCTTGTTAGTTTATGTTTGTACTTGCGGCACAAACGGTAACTACTTAACAAGGTGAACTCTCTGTCTAGTCTCTCCCAATATTTGTTATTCTAATTTATCTTAGCAGAGAGAACATAAATTCCCTGAGCTCCTGAGCTAAGCCCTGGTTTTGCTGCAGGCTCCTGATCTTGCATTCTTTGTGTCACTCCTAATGCCTTCAGTGGCTGTGCAAGGAAAGCAGTTCAGGCCCCATAACTCTGTATCTGAAAAAAAGCAATTTAATATTTTTCAGTTTCACTTACCAGTTCCTGCTCTGATGACAGTCTTGCTGTACATCTTGCAATTTTAACAATCTTTTCTTTCTTTCTTTCTTTCTTTTTTTTCCCTATTGCTTAGGTATAGAATGATGATATATTTTTTTCCATAACATGCTGTTTCCTTGTAATGTTCTCACTCAGTAGGCTAGCTCTGTATTGATTATTTATTTTTGGAAGAACCTTACTACAGCCTTGTGCTGTGAGCCTTTGTCTCTTGAGAGATTACTTCATAAAGTCTGTGAGCCTTCATGAAAGAATACAATGCCTGAAAGTAAAATTACACTTTGAACTGTAGCATACCTGTGCAGTACCCAATCAGATTTACACTACAGAGTGGTAGAAATTTTTTTGAACGCATAATGTGTTTTTCCTACGGATTACATTTGTTTGAAAATAATGACTGACTTCTACACCTCATCGCTAGGCACCAAAAACCTTGCTGTAAAATGGATACATTTATCTCTCCGGAAGCAACATGTGCTATACAAGCATGGTGGCAAGTTTAAGCAAATTCTCTCCAAACCTACAGTGGAGGTGACTGAGGTTGGGGGAAAAAAGGCTCTGATTAGAGAGATTTTATTTTACTGCTCGACTGGTTAAGTTAGTTGAGTTGAACAGGTTCAGATTCAGGTTCATTGCAGGCTGTTACTTTTCAAAAATGCATGCCTTGACCCTTATCCTTAGGGCTTTGCTTAGCGTAACTCCAGTGCTTAGTTGTCAGCAGGAGAGGCTGGATTCAAATTTTAGGGATCATTAATAAGGACCTGCTCAAACCCTCAGAAACAAGCCTGGGAAGATAAACCCGAGCTGTCTGATGCTCAGTGAGCTAATTTTCCCCCCTTAGTCACAAACATTATATAATTGGCTTGACAAATATTGGCTTGATGTAATGAAAGGAGAAAAGGGACGGACTAAATACACAATTGCCCTTTCCCATAGCATAACTAACTGCCCACTGTTTTTGTCTCTGGTTTCTTGGTAATGCAGTCATTAGAGAGCTTCCCATCTCCCCAAGCAGCACCTGCTCCCTCATTTGTGATTATCAAATCCCATGGGTTCACTGGCTGCCCTGCCATGCTGGAGGCTTCGTGCAAGCCAGAGCTGCCCCACTAGGTGAGCTGCACTGCTGGCTGATTCCACTTTTGCACATTAATGACAGTTCTGGTGCCTGCTGCAGCTTTGCTAACAGGTCTTACTCTGCAGTAACTGCTACTCTGTGAACAGGAGTACAACAGCCTTTTTGCCTACAGGGCATGCCTCATGCAGACTCTCTTACTCAACCCTTTTTTAAAAAATGACATTGCAAGTGATTGACTTAATGGAGAGTAAGCACTCAGTCCATACACAGTTGGAGATAGTTATCCCACATTTCTCCCCCTGCATACAATTATTAAATCTTCCCTAACATTGTAAGATTTTTCATTTTTGACAGAAACAATCCCCCTATCATAAAACAACATATATAAGCTGGATGTCTCTTAGGCCTGTCCCCTGAGTGATTTTCTTTTATTTTTTTCTTTACTAGAAGACAAATGATTGATGCTTCCCTTTTGGATCTGCCCCACCTGGAGCCCTAGGGAGAAGGACAGGGGGTGCAGCTTCTCTTTGGCATGGGTCACTGTGCTTATGCTGCTAGTATACTCTGAATGCCGCTTTTGTACAGGACCCTGTTCTGTGGGAGACGAGCTAAAAAGAGATACTCATACGAGCAATTCTGTCGGCACTTGCACTGGTGAAAGAATGTGGGCATTGTATGCCAGCTACAGTGCTCCTTAGTGGTCATTAAGGATCTTCTAAGTTGGTATACTTAAGAAGAAAATGAGGCTATACATTCTGTCTAATTAACATATCAGTGAGGAAGACACTTATTAGGGAGAGAAAGAAATGTACAGTTCTCTCTCAGGCTGTCATTGATCTTACTGGGCTGGCAAATACTTCCAACAAAAATGTCCCGCACCACTCAAGAGTACATTCTTCCATCAAGGAGGGTCTGATAAGGAATGTAATATATCAGTTAGGTGAGAAGTCAAATTTAGAAGTAACTAACATAATGACCAGTCATATGGGTATATATATGCAAGTCATATGGGTATATATATGCAATGCCATAATTCTACACCTGATCTACCTAACTACAATGGAAGGAGATGATTAACACCATGGAGCCAGCCAGACCAATCCATCTGATTTGACATTTCTACATTCAACATTATAAATTCCTGAAGAGCATCTGCAAGTTAGAAAAATGTCTTTTATATGATATCATAAATCATTGCAGAGAATTGGGACAGTTTTAACAACTGCAGGGTATGAAACTATGTCTTTTTTTGAAGAGATATCAGGATAAGAGCATTTATCAGCAACCATATCATATCCACACCATTACTGTCTGAGTAATACTGGATGCCAAATTACTGTGACAAATATTGCAGAAAATGTAGAAATTACTATGCTTAAGGGAAAATAATACGCATGATTTGGGTTTGAACATCTTGGAAAATCCAGCTATTCTCTTTCAATGTGGGTATCGTGGGATCTGATATAATACAACCAACATCAAGGTACAATCTTTAATTGAGAAATCAAAGAGGAAAACCATGCATCAGATGATAGCTTTTAGTATGAGCAGATAACACAGTGCACTCTGAGCTTCTTGAGCTTCATCTTAAAGTAGAGAATATTAAACCAATATTTCTATAACAGCTCCAATCCTTTTTGAATTTCTGCAATAAGTGCACTAAACTTCACAAGAGAGAAGCAATAAGTCTTATCAATCATCCCTTAAACAAAATTCGAATAGAGTTTCTTTTGGACCAGAAAGTCCTGGAAGTTCTCCTAGCTGCTCAATAAATCCTGCAGCTAAGGCATCAGTGTAAATTAATATAACACAGATACATTTTGATAGAAAATATCCTTTTCTTGCACAGTTCACATTAATAAATAAGCATAAATGTAGTGGGATATCAGGATTACATGCAATAAGTTTGTTGCATTTAAGTACAGAGATGGGATAGGATGGGATAGAAATATGAGAGTCACGACATCCAGTTCTCCGTGCCCTCCAGTAACAAATATAACTGTCCAGAAAATCTTTCTCACGTACTGCAAGATTTAACAAATAAACAAACAAACAAACAAAAAAACTAAACACTTCAAGAATTCTGTTACAAACTTCATATAGTGACAAGTCAAAGTCACAACAGCAATGAACGCCTGGACTACACCAAGAAGAATCAAGTGTATCACTAATAACTTATCTTTCTACAGTTAACAGGGAATTTTGTAGAACCATGCTCAGGTAACAAAGCAAAATCTGCATATGTCCAGAATTTCTTGCCAGCCTGGAGCCTAAATGTGGCTTTTGAGAAAACATAAGTAAAGTAACCCAACTCCCAAATAGAGTTGAGTGCCACTGAGAGCACACAGTTTCCTTTACTCACTTCTTTTTTTTTTTTTTTTTTTTGCAAATAACCCAGGGTGCCCAAAAACTTTTTTTCATGCCTTCTAATACACTAATGGACTAAGCTGTGCTCTGGAGACTTTCTTATTGCAGTAGCAGTAGTATGAAGGGTAGGGGAAAAAAGAATTGTGGAATTTTGTTTGAGAATTTTAAAAGAAATTGGCACTTGGCATTTGCTACTGCAGTGATACTCAAGAAAGTAATAGGAAAAATAACCATTCACATGGATATTTAACTTACTTGATCTCTTCTTTGCTGTTATGCTGAATACCAGAGAAAATTTTGAAAAAAAAAAAAAAAAAAGAATACAAGATTTAAAATGAAATGTATTAATACTAACTTCAGTCACTTGAGAGGTAAAAAATAAACCTATTTTTTGTATTTTTTTTAAGGCTTTTTATTTGCATTTTAAAGGATTATTTGAATATAAAGATTATGACTGAGTTAATTAATACTTAACTACTGTTAAGGATAAAAAAACCACAGATGCAAACTGTAATTCTTAGAAGTTACATTACTTTATCTATAAACTGAACACAGGACTTGTCCTACCTCTGGAGCTTTCTTCTTTTCTATGTTGTAAAAATAAGAGAATGGTTGTCTTTATTCAAAATGTGATAATGCTGAATTATTTTATTGTTGGAAGTAGAATAAACAGATTGATAAGAAAGTTAACAGGTTTAAAATGATTTCACATTTTTCATCTTATTACTTGAACTCACGTGTTCTACTCAAATAATGATACTTAGTGGAATCCTATCCCTCTTAAAGTCAGTTGCCAAATTCCTACTGATTCATTAGAGCTGAGGCTGAACTCACAGATTTTAAAATGCACACTTTGATTTTGCACATTGTCTCCACAAAATTACGTTGATTATCTAGTAATGATTTTATTTGTATAATGAGATCTCTTCTCTGAAGGCTTGGGATAATTAATTTGCATTTAGATTTCAATTGTGACTGAGTTATTTGGGATAATTGTGCTTGCTGAAACACCCAAGGAATATAAAGAAATCCATACAAATCTTGAATGAAATACAATTATCAGAAATATTAATATGAAGCTTTAGAGCAGTTTTTGTTGCACTCTCCATCATTTCAATCCAGATAATAGGTTCTCAATAGCTGGACATGTTCTTGAGTGGACATCTTAGACATCACCCCTGATGTTTGTAGGTAGTTTTTGAACATCTGGCATGGATTTCTCTTTGGGCCTCTGTTTTTCATGGATCACAGATCTGAAGAAGCCAATGTGAAACATTCATTCCAGCCTTATTTAAGGAATCTGTTTATGCAGACTATGGAGGCTTCTTCCAGTTTCAGTTTCCTTTTACACTCACTGATAAAGTCTGCCAAGAAGGAGTATAATTACAAACAGCTGCTTGTTGCACAGGTCACAGCCTTTCCTTTGTAGAGTATCAGAAGCAGAAAGGAGTAGAATATTCTTCTACTGAAGTGCTACTGTCTGTTATATCTGTATACTACAGAAAACAGTGTCAGAGGATCAAAGGGGAATGGGGTTTTGCAGGAATCTGCCAGGAGCAGGAAGAGAAGGTAGATGCCCTTTCTGTTTCTTAGAAGGGTTTATTGTGTTGGAGAAACATGGCACTGGAGAACGCTGTGCTTTGATGGCATCCCTAACTCACCATCTATCTTCTTTTGTTTCCAGTGGTCTCTTTTTTATGCCACGCTAGAAAAAGCTGAGAGTCAGTGCTACATGTCAGTCTTCACTCCCTGGAAGGGCTATGTAATTTTGCTTGATCTGTTTGGCAGTGTTGGGTAGTTCTGATACAATAACTCAAAATTATTACTTTTCCAAGCTATTTTTATATTTGTTAGCTAGCTTTTCATATATAAAACTCTGCCTTCCCAAGGGGAACCTGCCCTGACCTTCCCCTACCAGCCCCAAAATATGCACTTTAGCTTTGCTTTGGTATAAATAATAGCTGAATGCTCTGTTCAGTTTATGGATTAGGCAAACTAGAGCACAAACCTAGTTTTTGCAGGGATGATCCTGAAGTCCTCAGTCAGTCTTCCCTGGCATGTGATGGAGCTGTTGGGATCCATGGAAAAACAATAAGGATTGGAATCTTAAAATGTTATTGTTATGAGTGCACTTGCATGCCCTGGAACTCAGAAATTGCCAAGCACCTCTATATGAGTATGACAATTTGATACTTTTGTCAGATTCAGGGAGGAGTAGTGGAATTTGTTGAATTACTGATTCTGTATATGTTTTACAACTATATAATTTAAAACTATACAATGTACAAGCTATATATTGAACTGTAAAGTGGTGCACATGGTTAGCCTACAGAGTGGCTGGAATGGTTGTAATCTTGTCCTTTCTTATTGCAGCCCAGTGTCTCTAACGCGCTTGTTGTGTCTTGTCCTTAATTATCCTCCAGCTCTCTATGAGCTCTGTAGCTCTGTGCTTCTGTTGAGTGAAACTCAGGGCTCAAAGTTCTGCCTGCAGGGAGATGGGTGAAGGACAATAACCTTTTAAAGGAAGAGACCTCATTTATCTCAGCATCCTGTGAATTCAAAATCCCTCCAGAATACTTTGCCCGCCAGCCTGTGACCGCTTTTTGTAGTAAGCACGCTCGTAGTGATACATGCTGCATCACAAAAGCAACACATTAAAAAAGAGAAGATGGGGGAACAACTTTTGAGCTTCACAGAAAGCAGAAAGCCACATCCACAGGCAAAAGCAGGAGTTGCTACTGTTTACCCCAACTTGCTGTGAAAAGAGAATGGCACAGGCAATCCCAGATTGATGACACAGGCAATCCCCACAGGCTGGCCTTTTTTTTTTCCCTTTAATTACTTCAAATTGTCTTGACTAAAATTCTGGTTGGGATTCAAGGGTGCATTCCTGGTAAACTGAACTAGTTCTTGTCAAGTGAGTGCCCACATTGCCACCACAGCACATGGAAATAGGTGAGTGACTGATGATCTCAAGGAGGGGATCCTGCCTCTCAGAGTTGAAGCTCTTAAATTAAGCAGTCAGGATCTTCTTCATGGATCAGCTTGCCCCAGAAAGTTATTTGCCTGCCTCCAATAGGCTGGATTAGTTGTCCCTGTCAGGAGTATATTTGCTTTCCAGCTTGTACATGGAGAAATTAACCTTAATGTGTTACCCTTGTAAAAAGGGGAGGACTGCGAATGCGCGTGGATTTACTCTGGGAGACAGAAGCATACAGGTCTTCTTAAACCTGACTCAATTCCATCAAACAGTTGCAGTGTACACCAAGGCTGCACCTTTTTTTTCTCCCTTTTCCTCTTACCTCTAATCTCTTGCACAGCTCAAAGTGGTATCCTTCATTCAAGATTTCCAATGTTTTAAAATTGCTGACTTCAAAAAACTCCCTATGCTTGATTCTGGTGACTGTGAGCTATCATTGAAACCTGAAGTCTCTTGTCTGTTAACCCTGAGATTTGATTGGTTAACACTAAGCATTACTGAGGCTAAAACCTGTCTTGCTACCAAGAATCCCACTTGTTGTGCAGATCTGCTGTGTATAAATAAAATGGGGCAGCAGAATGAATGGTGGACCACAATAACTGTCCTACATCTCTTTATACATTGCTCATGTACATTGCCCTACACATTGCTTGTGGTGCCTTACACAGTGCTGAAAAGTCAGAATAACAGAATTTGTAAACAAATTTAGATTGAACATTTTTATCAGGCTCCAGGTATAAAACACTCCATGTTCCACCAGAAGAATCATCCTAGGAGCTCTGCTTCTGCATGTACAGAAGAGATACAACACATTTCCTTGTGGAAATTGGCACACTCCTGAAGAGTGGGGCTATTTCATCTTAGCAAATACTTTAATATGGAAACAACACCCCTACTTTCATCACTGATGATCTCTTTTCCACTGTCTCTGACTGTGAAAAAGACAGTTTGAAATTGCTATGACTGTCTCACAGAGTATATTAAACTGAAATGGTGAGTGGAGCAGAACGATTTGGATAGATGAGTTGAGGGTTGGGGGAAATTTTTTTCTAGTAGAATTAATCTTTAAATCTAGTAGATTTTCAAGATCTAGCAGAATCTAAGCTTTAAAACTTCAAGATAAAAACATTCAAGATATAAAGCTTCAAGATATAAACTTAAGATATAATTTCTACCTGAAAATAGCTAAATATTTCTCAGATATTAACCCCATCTCCCATTCCTGAAATTTCTCCTGGTTCAAGATGCCACTTCTGCTTTACATTCTGTGCTGTGAAGTACAGTACAGAGCTGAACTAATTCTGGGTGCTTGTCTTTCAGTCAAGCCAGCAAAAATGATGTTGTCAGAAATGAGAGCAGAGATATTTGCTAAAAATTAAATAAGAAAGCCAATGCTAAAGTGCATTGATCACATTATTTCATGGTTTGTAATACCACACATTCTTCTCTCTACACCACATCTTCAAAATCATGGGAAAAAAAAGAGTTGCTGGTCCTGTACCAAAGTCACCAAAGACACTTCAGAAGTTATCACTGTCTGCATTCTCAATATTTAATATGCACTGAACTTAAACTATGCTCCTGTTCTGTGTATCCTTAATAGCTTTATTATACCTCAGCTGTAAGGCTTCTGAGAGGAATCTTCTTCTCTACTGCTCCCTAGGTGAGTTCACACATCTGTCTGGTGTGAATTCTTCTTACTCTCATTCCATCCTTATTTTGTACCTTAAGTGTTCTCACCTTGAAAAAGTGCAATTCACATATCAGCCTGGTGCTTCAGGTTATGACAGATTTTGCAACCAGGGAACATCAGAAATTCCTAGACTTGCTTACCACTTCCATATTTTGTCTTTTTCCTTTCCTTTCCTTTCCTTTCCTTTCCTTTCCTTTCCTTTCCTTTCCTTTCCTTTCCTTTCCTTTCCTTT
>JAWLRI010001049.1:1520484-1550197 GCA_034781795.1 Crypturellus tataupa | reverse complement strand
TTTCCTTTCCTTTCCTTTCCTTTCCTTTCCTTTCCTTTCCTTTCCTTTCCTTTCCTTTCCTTTCCTTAAAACACAAGAATAATAACTATTCTTGATATTACAGAAAACATGAAATACTTCCTTTCTTTATAAACGTCAGGGCTTTGCACAAGTAGACATTGATGGAGTCACCTCTGTATTTTCTCAAAATCTTTCTTTGCTATTAGTAATTTATTTGCATGGAGATATAAACATATCACGTTAGATTAGAACTCCACTCACCTATGTGCATACACACTGCAGTGTATTAGAAAGAGAATTCTTTCCCTAAAAGAGATTATACTCTAAATGGATAGAACAGCTACAAATATCAGAAAGAAAGACCAAGTAAGAGCTAAAGAGATGGAAGAGGAAAACTGCCATTACTGCTACAATTTGACAAGATGATCCGTGTCAAGGTTCATACCAAGTTACTTTTGTCCTGTTTTTGGTGTAATAATAAACATTTTTGCAGCCTTTTAATAAAGACATAAAAATAAGTAAAAAACATTTTAATAATAAGTAAGACTACAAATGTAGAAATATCATGATTCTTTCCCATTGAATACAGAAAAACAATGTAGAAGGGCCTTATTTAGTGTCCTTTTAGTGTACCTTATCAGAAATGGTAGCTATGGGTTTTGGTGGTTTCAGCAGTAGTGTTTGACCTTACTGAGGGCCTAGACATTTTAGTCACATGCATTGTTCAGGAGAAATGAAGGAATAATTACAAAATCTCTTTTTGCAATGACAGAGACCAAAGTGCAAAGCCCAGAGAAATTTGTCCAAGATAAAGATAAGCTGAAAGAAAACCCACAAGCCAGAAAGATGAATTGGTTGCAGGTTTCTAGGAATGTTTGTGGGAAACTAGATATTTACATGCATGGAGAGGAATATTCAGTGTAGCACTGGCAAGAGTGCTCATTTGGGAGTAAATGGAAAAGTAGTTTGGCTGTGCTACAGAGAAACATCATTCTATTTATTTGTACTGATTTCAGAGGAATGGGACTTTATACACATATATTGCAAAGAAATTGTATGAACCAAAGATATACTTGACTATATCATGAATATCATTAAAGAAAAACAACTCGGCAAAGCCTTGAAACCTGTTTACTTATGTTGGATGGAAGTATTTGTTGAATTTTTTGAGGAAACAGGCACTTTCCTAATCATTTTCTTTCCTTTCCTTTTCTTTTCTTTCCTTTCCTTTTCTTTTCTTTTCTTTTCTTTTCTTTTCTTTTCTTTTCTTTTCTTTTCTTTTCTTTTCTTTTCTTTTCTTTTCTTTTCATATATCATCGTTATATTGCCTCTCACTACTATTGAATTTCAAAATCTTTTTAAAACAAAGCACTTCTGACTTCTGTTCCTGAGATGATTGCAAGTACTAAAATGAGTGCAATAGCATTACAGGAGGTAGAACTTCAGACTAGTCAAAGAGATAGATCCTAATAAATCAAAAATGTAGAAAAAAATGTGTTAGGAAGGAGTTTGGGAAGATATATCTGTTCTACAAAGCTTTTTCTAGTATAACTTTGCTATTAGGAAAAAATCTTGTCCTACGTAGCTATGACATGAAAGGCATACCTCAACCTAAAATTACTCATCACCATTGTGTAGGTGAACTTTACAAAAGCTGAAGAATCCTTTGCTCTCGGGAGTGGCTTAACTACACCAAGAAAAAAACAACAAACAAACAAATAAACAAAAGCAACTTTTGCTGGTAGGAGCTATTTTTTCATTAAAATAATTTGTTCTGAGGAGTCCTATGCCCTGGAAATCAGGCCAGTGGAAGATCTTCAAAAGAGAGAAAGGGAGGGGAAAAAATAAAGGACATTATTAGAATGAGTGGAAAGTGGAGAAGAAAGACTGTGATAAATTAGGTAAAGGAGACAATTCAAGTCAGAAAAATTCACTGTCTTCACTCATCATATCAACACAAAAAATATCACTTGAAGAGCTGCAGTCAAAGAGTAAATGCAATGTCTCTCCTCTCCCTTCAGACTACCTATTTGGCTTTTTTGTAATGACTCTAGACCTAGAACATAACGACCAGATCTTTTTTCCTATCGCTTGTGACAGGCTGATGATTTGAAGTCAGCTATATTTCCTACTGAAAAGCACTCCCTAAAACTAAAAGCCCTGCCATAAAGATTAGGGAGTATTATTCCAATATAAAAAGAAACGACTACAAATAAACTTCATATTTTTAAGAAAATCCAAATGGCCATACTTTGTTTCTTCAGCATCAACTGTCTGTATACAGTCAAGTTTGTCATCTCTTTATCAGTTTACAGACTGTTAGTGCATTCGTTTTTTGTTGTTGCATTATTGCAGACTACAAAACTGTAACAGATGCTGGTAGGAAGTAATATATTTATGTCTCAAAAGTAACTCTGTAAACAGTACTTGTTCTTTAAGATACTTGTTTCCATTAAAAGTGTCAGTACAGAATGCAGCAAGGTAGCTGCCTGTGGACAATGAGCCTTTGATTAATAATGAAAATACATCTTTCTGCGATACACAATGAAAAAAAAAAAGCAATATGTTTAACAAGTAATATATCTTTTTCAATGCTAAGTTTTTCAAAAATAGCCAAGGGACTTAGGATAAATCCTACTAACTGTCAGTGAAAATCAAGCTCCTAAACCTCATCTCAAATCAATCTATTTCACTTCTACTGAATCAGTTCTTATAGACAAAAGAAAAGCAGGACTCTGATTTTTTTCATATGTTAATCAAGATCCTAATGTTTCCGATGATTTCCATATGTACATTTTCAGCACTTTAATTACTGTTTTTCTGTTCCTAATAGAAAGCCAATGAAACATATTCCACTGATGTTACTTGAGCATGATTGCTTCTTGGTTCCCATTTGCCACAAGGTGAGAGTTAATTTTAAAGCAGCAGTATGTAGACTCTCTTGAAAGAAAATGTGAACACCGGAAACTGAGGGAGCTCATTTTTCTTTTAACTAGAAAACCTTTGAAGGATGGAAGAAGTGAAAGTGAGAGCAAGAAAGGTATATTTTATTTTTTTTCCTTGAAGTCACAGGAGAAATATTCTTAATTTTCCAGAAGACAGAATTTTGGTAATGCTCATGATCTAAATTAGTTTTATTGTCTGCTTGATAAAAGTATGCAACATTAAGTTGGCTATATTAAAACTGAATGGTCGGCAAATGTCCAGTGCAATTGCAAACCTGAGTGCACCATGAGAGAGGAAATTTGTTTTGGTGTTTTTTAATTCATATTCACAGATTTAACAAATCAAATAAGATGATAAGAAATATTTAGATATTACAAAAAATTGTTAAGTAGATGGTGATTAGGCATGTACTGAGAGATCTGCACTAACTCACAAAATTGTGTAATATGGCAAGAATCTGCAACAGTTCCAGATAGCCATCACTGTCCAGCATTTTATTGAGGCTAGAACCTTCAATAAAATGAATGGGCAAACCATTTCCAAAGAACTGAGGATTCTTGTTCTGACTCTGTGACAACCATTCTGTATTTGCCTGAACAAATCATTCCCTCCTTACATATTTTTGTTATCCTTTCTATCTATTTACACCGTTAGGTATTTGAGTTAAGGACTATCGTACATGATGCATATATCGTTGAACAGCAGTTAACACAAACTGACTCTGCTTTCAGTAAGGACTTCAAGCATTCTGGTAATTCCTGGTAATAGTAATAGAATTTCATCCTAACTCTCCTCATTTTGGGAGACACCATTACACCCTAAAAGGTCTGTTACTTTGTATAGTCCATTCAACTGCAGTGCCATCATATGCTTACCCGTATGGTTATCGTCCTCTCAGCGTTCTGTCTAAAATATACCAGGATCCCTCAGAATGAAAAGACGTTAATGGGGAAATCATTCCAGTTTGCTAGTATGCAGAAGACATTGAATAAACATGAAAGGTGGAGTTGGGACCAAACAAGTAAGGTATTGGTATCCATATTCCTGATATGTTCCCTCAAGCTGAAGATCACAAAAAAAGGCAGAAATCAGGGGTATATGATTTCTGATGTATTTAGTCACATCCAGCTTATATCTTTTTCAACAATTAAACAAGTTAATTCCTACAAATCATCACTCTTTCTTCCTTTCTCAGATCCTCCTTAATGCAAATGTGACCTACAGAATCTCACAAAATTAATTAGAGTGGATTAAGGTGAATTCCATTCCTAGTCCTGCCAAATAATATAAATAATCACTATGTATAAAAATCAGATGACTAATGAAAATTTTAGACTATTAGAGGGAAAGGAGTCTTTTAAAAAGACCAGTGGCTTAGCCTAAAGCTATACATACCTTATGAAAATGAACTTAGAAGAATAAAATCACATAATAAGACAAAACAATTCTATACTTCATCACTACGGCTGAGATCTTCAGTCACTTCAACTAAATGTAAACAGTAATACAAAGGGCAAAACATGGGCAGTGAATAATGTTTAAGAGTCCTATAGTTTTTGATATATTCTTGCACTAGGTTCATGAAATCATTTAATTATTCAGACTGGTACCCTGAAAGTTAATTCCCTCCTCCTCTATGTTTGATAGTACAAAGTACATAATTTTCTACCAAGAACTCTAGGCATAAGAGAAAGAAATCGAAGTTTCTATGTTTCTCTCCTTATTAATAGAGATGACATTGAAGAAGTGCCTACTGCACTTCAGGTAAACCTAGCCCTTATTATTTATTTATTTATTTATTTATTTATAATATACCTAGATTTTGTCAATGCAAACCTAGTCAGTAGAATGCAACTTTTATTTAATTAAAAAACAACTTCTCCCATTTTGCTTTAACTTTATATGTGATAACCACTTATATCTAAAAGAAAATTAATTTTTTATTCAGCATTCTCTTTATATTTAGGTTGTTCAAAAAGCATCATTTCTGAAAGTATAACCTTATCATATAAAATTAGCTCAATTTTGAAATGCTTTATCATCTGACATTTTTTATTCTCAGAGACTTTCCTACATATTTTCCCATGTTACAGATGTCTTTTTTTTTTTTTTTTTGAGATGCAACATCTGGCAGTTAGTAATTAGGTCTTTTCTTCAGGCAGTAATCTTCTTTGGACTAAAACTACAGTTAATCTAAATTTAGTTTTCTATATTCTTGTTATATCATCTCACTTCTCACCCTGTTATTTTAAGAGACTAATGGATGACACTGTAGATGTCAGTTCGTTCTTCTGTCTTCCAGTTACCATTTCCTTTTGGATATACAATCCTGGTCTTTTGGTCACAGTAAGCAAAGTGGGGATCTCTGTCTTTCTTTTTGCATTTCTTTCTCTTTTTTTTTTCTTTTTTTTTTCTTTTCTTTCTTCCCTTTCTTTACTTTCCTTCCTTTCCTTCCTTGTCCTTTCATCCTTCCGTCCTTTCTTTCTCCCTGCCTTCCTGTCTGCCTTCATGCCTTCCTCTTTCTCCTTCTCTTTCTCCTCTCCTTCTCTTTTTTTTCTCTTACTTCTCAATCTCATTCTCTTCCTCTCTTTCGGCAGGTTGTTTCAGTTATTGTTTAAGTGATTTCTTAGGAATCACACACCATGATTTGGAAAGACAAAAATAGAAATATTCACCTCCATCCCAAAGGAAACAAACAGATCAGATGCCATATGGAGCTCTCCAGTAACTGATTAACTATAACTGCTGCAAAACCAAAAATGCAAAGCATTTCCAGAAAGGGATGCTCAAGTGTTGAAGAGGGGAAGAGGTGTTATTTTAAAAATAGTAGAGTAGTATATGCACAAATGTAATTCCTGAGGCTGATCTGAAAAGTAGAATGAGCAATTCCAAGTATTAAGAGTGAATGAAAGGACTCTGAACATGCTGAGCATTTAAGAGTGAAGTGTTTTCACAAAGGTCTTAGTAAGTAAATCATTATATTGTCCCTTACTGAATCTACTTCTGCTATTTGTGTCTAGATATTTTATAACTGGATTAATACAAAATCCCATCTAAATTATACTTGAACTCCATACTAACAACTGCAGTATTCCACTAATCACTGCTTCAACTGGTTCACTATTAAAAAAAAAAATCCACCACAAAAAACAATCCACAAAGCTACATAGATTTTCTTGAATCATTCTAATTCGATGTATAATAAACATAATTTTAATAACATTAGCCCTCAAATTTTTAAAGAAAATTCACTGTCTTTTCTGTGTACTTAATACAAGATTTGACAAGCTCACAATTCTCTCACAGCTTTCCCTCCTTGCTAAAAATACGGCTGAAATCTTACCACTATTGCTGGCAGATTGCTTACAGAAAAGAAACCTAAATCTGCTAGATTTAAGCCAGGACCTCTGTGGCCTGCTTGCCATGATCTCATGAACACACGCATAAAGTAAGATCCTTATTGCGCTGTTCAAACTTGACCAGCCTTTCCTTGCATTGTGTGATTGCTGAAAGTGATGGTTGCTGGAGCAGTCCAGGGAACTCTGCGGTGCAGCCGGGTTTGGGACATCTGTGCATGATGGCAGAAAACCCTTCACAAGAGAGCTGGAAAGTACTTTCCCTCCTGGCTGATTAAAGAGTAACATCTCTGTACCTAACATAATTATTTTCAGCTCACCTTTTTAAACCTGAAGCTGCTGATGGGGTATAGTCACTAGTTCACACTGCCTCTCATTGCACTCATACGCTGCCTCATGACAGCACTCATACATGGAACAGAGTGTGGGATTACAGGGAAAGATGTGTACACTCTCTTCTCTCTAATTCCCTCCTTGCTTATGCCCATCCCTTCTTCCAAGTATTCCTTAGAAAGTGCCACATAGTCCCAAAGGACGCCTGTTATCTAAAAATCCTCATGTTCATCATATTTTCTCCTTTTTTGCAGAGTCCAGGTTGGCCACGTTGAAGCTTATTAATGGCCCATCAATTAGTCACTGAAAGATTTGGTTATTGCCTCCTGTGTCCTTTTTTTGTCAGGTTTGTGCCTCTGTGTGTTTTGCTAATGGCTTTTCCTTTTACCTATTGTCCCCTTGACACTAAAAAGGTCCTTGAAGTGATGAACTTAATAAGACAGACGGTCTCACATTTCACATATCTTAAGAAAAGCATGCTATACAGATTTTGCTGTTTATTTTTATCTGCAGGGCCATACAGTGTAGAAAATATCCTGATTCATACTTATTTGAGCCAAGTTCCTTTCCAGTCTTTCTTCCTGTGGGTTTTCACAAGAGAAATAGGGTTCCTGCAAAATTTGTTGCTTTCTGCCATTACAAAGGACTCTGCTGTAGGTATTATTTTCTAGAAAGAATAGCAAATAAGCTAACAAATTTATTTAAAATCATATAAGTTCATCTTTTCACACCCTGCTTGTGATAGCATTGGATACATTTTGGAGGTCTCTTGTTTTGAGAGAAAAACATGAGCCATACATTTCTTTCTAGTGGTAATGAAAGGGCTAAGGGAATTGGATTAACCTAGCAGATTGTGACTTTATAATTTCAGAACTTCCTCTTACTCCTATAGTTGCTTTTCCTTCTTCACTTGCTATCTTCCCTTCTTGTTTCTTTTAGTCTGATTCTTAAATCACACTGTGACACAGTTACTATTCTTACTATTTCTTACCACTTGTTTGGGTAAAAAAGGAAGAATCCAACTCAGAAGGAACAGAAGTAGAAACAGAATGAAAAATCACAGTAAAAGGGAGGCAAGAAGTTAAAAGATGAGGCAGAATGAGAAAAAATATGAAAAGGTGAGGCATCGACTTGTAAAAATCTGGTCTAAAAGAGCAAAATTTTGCACTTATTGAGCATTTATATATTGTACGTTTTCCTCTTCTGTAGGAGTAGACTTTTTGTTAAAATGTACAAAAAGGAGGAGTAAAAAATGAGCTGAAATAATAGGCAAAATAAGCATAAATAAAGAACTGAAGGGGGAGATAAATGGATAGTATTTTTCAACATTCTGCTGAAGACTGTGGGTAAATATGGAATGGGTATAAATATGCCTGACTCTTGCAGACTGCTGCTGTCACTAGAAAAAGTGGCTGCAGAAAAGATTTAGAAGGAGAAAGTAAATAATGACAAGAAAGATCCAAAAGATGGGAAGAAAGGAGAGGGCTCTGCATCAGGAGTATTTGGACAGTGTAGAAATATTCAAACACTCTGTTAGACCCTGATTTGTACTGAGGAGAAGAGTGTATTCATAAAATTAAAATATTTTTATTAGAGAAACTCTTCTTTTATACTTCTATTTTTTCTTTCTAAATGAATGGAAAGACTGTGACAGATAGCTTATTCAGGAAAAAGAATAGAAAGACCTAATTTTTCCAGCAGTCCTGATCAAAGCTATCATATGGTAAAACTTCTGGGAACAAAAGAAAGATCAAGATTGCATGTCATGAGAAAATTGAACCAACCAAAAAGTCAGCTTAAATTCAAAGTGAAAATAGCAAGGATATTTCTCAGCATCCTCAGTACAGTGTGTCAGATAGAAAGTGAGGTGACTTAATTACACTACTTTACCTAGCTGACCTCAATATGAACTGCTTTTGTCTTGTTTGTAACTACTTTATCTCTGCAGGTCTATTCTGAAATGCTGTCATTGTTTTTCATATGTCTGTTGAACATCTGAAGTGAACATCTTTATTTCGCATTCATAAGTCTCCTTTTCCAAATTTCACATTCAAAAATAAGGAAGTGCTTGTCTCCATGATGGAAATGTTACCTCCTAAATGCTTAACTAGAACTAGTTCAGAGCACCAAAAAAAAAATCCAAAAAATGCTTTTTCTTTCAGCTTTTGAAAATTAAAGTTGATCTGCCATAAGGTGGTATAGAGTTGGCATACAGTTTAAGGCATTTTGTCACCTTCATTTACACAATTCTCATCTTCTTGTTATGTAGCATCCAATGCATCCCTTCTCTGTTTCAGTGGCTTTCAGTCAGGTTTCATTATTCTCAGAAGTGTATTCAGTCAGATCATCCATATCTCTTTTTATTCATCCCCTGAAGTTTTTACAAGATGTAGACTTTAAAAAATGAATATATTTTATTATTAAATACGTATAAATAAGGGCAGTCCCTCCTGCACACTTGGTGTTCTAGTGAATTTTATATAGTATGCATCACTGCAGCTTGAAAAATCTCCTTCAGTCATGTCTCATCAGTGCAGTTAGTTTATTCAGTTGGATCATTCATATATACCACTAAATTTTAGTGACTTTAAAAACTCCAGGGATTAAAAGGATACTTTATTATGGTATAGAACTATATTGTGAGTATTTAATTTCAGCAGCTATTTTAATATATTAATCAAGATTAGTCACATTTTCATTCTGTATTTTATAGTTGTTAGAAACAGAAAATATTTTCAAATTCTATAAAGTCCTGCTTCCTATTAAAAAAAAAACTTTATCCAAGGATGTCTCATCAGGACATAAAATTCAGTGTAAATAGGATTAACTGCTTTATTTACATTTTAAAATTTAAATTTAAATCATTTTTTTTTCCAATCCATGCTCCAAGCTAAATGTAATAAATTGCCTACTGTCTGTTCTCCATGTCAGATATATTTATGTAACAGGTTACCAACAAGCAATGAATACAGAATATCATGGATCAGACAACCTGTCACTAGAATTTTTAGATTAGCACACAATTATCAAATGTCTTCCCCCAAAATACTGAATACCTATTGAGCAAAAGCTATAGAAAACAAAAATAAAAGAGTATTTTCATATCCTTCAGAAGCAATCAAGGAAGAGGAAAGAACTGGACCATTTATTTGCAAATAAATGAGTCAAAATGGGGTTCCTCCCATTGTCACTGCCTATTCTCTATGCAAGTCATAGCGATCAGGAGAGATTCCTGATGATTAGGTAAGGAAAGGATCACCTTATACCCATCTTTATGACAGTAAATTGTTGAAAATTATAATCAAAATTGAATCTTTCAGGCAAAGGTTGATTATTCCTAAATATTTGATCTTGGAGATGATCATGTTTATTATTTTTATTAATGATGTGAGCACAAAAAAGGAGCTGTGTGCTAATGGACAATAGACATGATTAAAAGCTGCAGAATATTGCCAATATACAGAAGGACCAATAATACCATGTTGTAAAGTGAATGATTATTATGAATGCATTAATAACACTGTGTTCCAATTCCAAAGCACAAAGTACAAGATAATGTAGATAAGGAAAAGAACCTAAAATATCTGATTTCTTGCCAATTGACTATACAAAAGAGAAGAAAAGAGATAATATCAGTGGACCAATATAAGGTATAGAAAGACTACGAAAGTCCAGTGACACATATCTTTAAAGAAGAGAAGGGTATTTTTGAGTTATACTAATGTATTTCTACTGAAAATACAAAGTTAGAGATGTTGTAGCACAAGATCATGGTAAGAACGAATTTGGGTTGTGATACACAAATCTGATCACCTATGTCCAAGAAAGATAGAATCAAGCTAGGACTTGAATAGTACAGAGGAAATACTGAAATCAGGGTGAGGGAAGCAAAACTCTTAAAGGAAACTAAGTGACTTAGATAAAATGAAATCTTTGCTTAGCAGTCTCTTATATTATCCTTATCAAGGGTAATACTGGTAGGTTACATGCCAAAAAAAGAGATGATACATATGACTATAATCTGGCAATCTAAACTTAGTCTGGATATTTAGTTGAAAAGTGGAGAGTAAAAGGAAGCATGGGAATTGTCAAAGTTCAAAATATGTTTTTTTGAATTTCAATACCTTTTTTTTTCCCCCAAAGCTCAAAGTGAAATTTAAGGTGCTTGTCCACCCACAGAGACAAAAAGTGAAGAGATTAACTACTAAAGCAAATTTCTGCCATCTGCTCTAACAGTATACCATCACAAAGGACGAGGAAAGGGGACAGGGCATCCTTTCTTTATGCTCAGAGTTGAAGCAAATAGCCTATTTTTAGTTTCAGATTATATTTACAGCAAGCTCCGGCAATCTGGAGGTTGAGGTGGGATATTAGTTTTGTGTACAGAGCTGACCTGTGATTCAGTTTATCTGTAAGAGTAGGGAGGAATTAAAGGACATTCTACATTGGGGGAAATTATTATCGCTAGGTAATTTCTCAATAACGTATTTTGTAGTTAACGGAAAATGATGACTTTTCAAAATTACTTTTTGTAGGAATGGACATCCTAAACTCAATACGAAGAAATATCGAATGGCGCGAGGAGAGGAAACAGAAAAAAAACTTGCTTATTACAGAAATATCACTACTAAGATAACTAGATTCTGCACTTGGGGCCCAATGAAAAATGTGCATCTTCTCTGTTCTGTCATCTGATTTATCCCAATGTTAAACTTGCCACTGCTTCTGTGAGTTCTCTAATTTATGAATAGGCTCTTGGCTTTTAGATTATCAATCTCTGAATTTCTTTCAAAGACGTGATCCAGTCTGTATAAATAATTACCAAGTAGGAAGGGGTTGGACCTGGAGTTTCCTAGATCCCAGAAGTGGGCCGGAATTCACCATCTGAGGTCTTTCTGCCACGTGTATTCACATTTGAAAGCTATCAGGTTTACCCTGAAATTGCACGGCAAAGTATTTGGATTCATAAAACCCAAACATAAATCTCACTTCTTCGTTCCTTATAGGCTTTCGGTGTTCAAACTTTTGCCATCAGCCTCCTAAGACATCTGGTATGTTGTTTATCACCAATTAACTTTTACTATCAGAGTTACTTTTAATATTCAGAGGAGATTATGAACAGTCTTCCCTTTGAATGAGAAGTAGTCATTGACTTGAAAAGATTGAGTTTTCAGTAGTTATTCACATCTCCCAACTTCAGACGGATAACTTAGCTGGTCAGTTTTCCTAGGCTCCTTATATAATTGATGGAGAGAAACACGGATTCCATCTTGTCAATGTATTTAGAGCTTGACCTTGATATTTCAGGTGACAACCCTAGCAGAGTGAAACTGATTATCCTGGTTCAGATGAGTGTCTGGATGCTGAAACTTGTATACACATTCCCACAGCAATATTTTAGTTTTAATAAATCAGTGTTTTCTGTCAAAATTAGTTTGTTGAAAAATTCCCGGTCAGTGCCAATTGGCATGTGTTTACAGCTAAAATGAGTCAGCCACATACACTGTCCACTGGCACAAAGAGCTGTTTTCCAGACTGATGCTATGATATAAGTATTTGGCATGTTGGTCTTAGTGTAGTGGCAAGGAAATGCTCTGTCCTCTGCTCGTGCAGCCCCCATGCAAGCCTTGTGGAAGTTTCAAGATCTCTGTATACAACAGAAACTCTGGGGATGCAGATCGCTGTTTAAAGGGCTTAGGGAAAAATGCCTTTTTTGATTAGAATGTAACAGGAGACATTGAATAATGGCATGCAAGATAATGATAATATGGTTATAATAATAATTACTTTTTTTCAGGGGAACAAGGACTCCCCCAACTATTATGCAGTGAAACACTTCATTTACTTTAACTTACCTTAAGACTTCTTTTTTAATTAATTTTGATAAGCTGTAAAAAGGCTTTATCCTGTTTTTCTAAGTTTATCCTCTTTATTTTTCTTGGGATACTTGACATGTTGGTCTAAATTCATGAAGGATTACTTGCTATCTAGCACACTTTCCTGCTCAAGTAACATTTCTGACCAGCAATTCAAACAGAGAAGAGGTTTCACTCAGAAAAGGAATATGAAATAAATATGTGGTTCTTCTGTATTCCAGTTCAGTCAAGCATGTAAGTGTGTGAAGGGACTCATGGGTGTCTGCTGAATACTTTTGAGATGTGTAATTAGGTGTTCAACTGATTCAGGCCCCACTATCTTGCAGGCACTTTTGTCTCTGATGCTGTATTTCACACAGCAATACAAATATTCCCTTTTCTCGTGATTACATAAGGTAATAGTTCCGCTTAAATGATAAATACTTTCTTCAATCACAGTTGTACCTTCCACTTTTGTGTTAATTTGACATTATGCAGTAATTTTTTTTCTTGCCAGAACACTGTTTCTGAAATGAACTCTACAGGAGCTGCAGTCTCCTTCTCAATCATTACTAGTGTTTGTGCAGCACTTCCTCAATTTCTTGGGTCTCTCTTTCACAGATTTCCCAGTGTCTCCAAATTCTCCCTTATTTTCAGTGTGACATTTTCATAATTATATCTTATGGAATTTCACCTCTAATCCATCAAATTTAGGTTCTTCCTTCTTCTCTCAACTTTTCTTCCCATTTTGTGAGTTATCATTTTCAGCAAGTGCTTTTCTTTGCACTTGTTCTTTTCCTGTCCAGTCTCACTTCATCAAAGCTGTACTAGGCGTGAACCTATGTTTGATTAAGTCTGTTGCTTCTTCACAGGCAGAGATGCTAATATTTTCAAATACTCTTTTCTTCTATCAAGGAGGAATCAGCTGACATGTGCCCTATAAATGTGGTTGTTAATTATGGAACCATAGGATGAATTAGACTGGAAAGCATGTCTGGAGGTTATCTAATCCAAACTCAAAATGCTGATTTTGTTTATTGAAAACAGTAAAATCTATTATATTCTTGTTATTTCTACATTCTGTGATTCTGATAATGAATAAAGGTGTTTTCCAAATGTCATGCAGTATACTTTGTATTCTTTGATGATAAATGCAAACAACCTGAAGGAATTAAGCATTTTGGATGTTCTAAGCTGTTTGATCTTGTTAAAAGGAGTGATTATAGGAACATTTATCACAGTTAGGAACCACGTACCCTCACAAAGTATTAAAGACATCCTATTATAGCAGAGTTCTTCAAATAAGGGAAAGTGTGAGCTACATAATTTCAGAGTCACTCTTAGTTTACTTCATGTTCGATAACCTAAAATGGACTTTCTTTGAGAGGATCAACTGCCAGTCAGTATGTAAATTGCTTATGAGAAATGTATGATGTCTGATCTGATTAACTGAAGGTCATGCCAAACATAATGCTAATCTGGAAAAAAAGAAAAAAAGAAAATCTTAGCAGAACTATCTGCAGTATGCCATATTGTTACTCTTTGAAAACTCTACTCCGATTCTTATTTATTTCTTTTTTCTTATTTCATTTCTTATTTCTTTTTTTTTTGAGGTAACATTTTTAATGATAATAAAAATACTAATTCTCTTTTCTCATTGACTAAAAAAAAATCGGCAGAGACTTGTTTGATATCAGATGGATATAGGTTTGAGGTATACAAGAGCATGAGTGGACCAAAGAAACAGAACTGCATGCCTAATTGCATTCTTGCTAAGGCTGAGGTAAATTTATATTTCATGGAATCACAGAATGCCTAAGGTTGGAAGGGACCTCTAGAGGTCATCTAGTCCAACGCCCCTGCACATGCAGGGTCATGTGGCACAGGGCTGCATCCAAGCGGTTCTTAAAGATCTCCAGAGGAGACTCCACAACCAATCTGGGCAGCCTGTTCCAGACTCTGTCACCCTCACTGTCGACTCCACTGAGAACAGATCTATTCACTGTGCTCCTACAGGTCTTGTAAATGCAGTGGCTCTCTGTAAAGTCAGTATTTGTAAGACATCATTATGTGGGAATTAAAGGTAAGCACTGAAGGCTTAATAATAATAATTGTTTTTGATGTGTTTGATCAGCATATTGCTGATGCTTCTCAGCTGGCAACAATTCTAAATAGAGTAATGTGAATTACAAAACAAAACAGCACCTTGATTTTAGAGTATAAATGTGGACATTAAAAGAATTATTATTATATTTTAATATTAGAATTAAAATTTACTTTTATATTTCAATTAGAAGGTTTGTACTGTGTTGTGTCCCAAAGAAAGGGTATCTTCTGGATTTGGACAATAAGAATTACTGAGCTGCTGTGAAAATTCACTTGTCTGTTGTAACTCTGCTTCCTTTTGCAAGTTTCTTTGCACATTCTTGTCCATGGCTATCTCTTGGGGCCTCTAGAAAGCACTATAAAATTTGTATCAGTACTGCAATAAAAAATTTCTTATGATTCATGTAGAATCTATTTGGTCATCTTGTCCATCTCATTGTTAATTCAGAATTGTTTCTTGACAGCATTTTCAATTGCTGTGACCAATCCATGTTTAAATAATTCAAATAAAAGGTGGTTCTATTGTTCTCACTGGGAGACTATTTTATTATATTCATTTATGTGATGCATATTTCAACAAAACTGTACTGCTTCACTATTGCAGTGCTACTTTTTATGGCTCAGTTATTAACATTTCTTTTCCTATATAATATTCAAATTCATAGGAAGATAAGAAGTGTCTTTTTTTAAGTGCTGACAGCAAAATATCTAATAATCTTTTCAAAAGAAAAACTTCCCCTGATGCTTCCTGGCCACTAAGACCACGTTCAGAGTTTGGTAGCATTGCAGCAGATATTTCTAAATTTATTAATCTGCTCTGTGAATACCAAATAACCCTTGCTTTTAATCCTATAGAGTGTTTAATGAAATTTGCTTATATTGATCCAACAGCACAACTTTAAAAATGCTGTTAATCAAAGTGAATGTTTCACAAGATCACAACATGTGATCTTCTATGTATCCTTAAACAGAGATCAGAGAAAAATGCACTGTGTTTACGCACGTGTTAGGTTTCAGAAGTTGTCTAGAATTGTATGTGCCATATCGAACAGACAGCCGTAACATAGAGCACTGATATAGCTCCATTAAGTGCATTAGGCTTTACTTACTTTTGGAAAGAAGCTAAAAGTGTTGAACCAATGCATGTCTTGAGGCTCACAGCAATGCCCTAGAGCTGTGCTTGCAGGAAGACAATCAGAGGGAGAAGGAACAGAGCCTCTGTATGGCTTGTGGTGTGCTTCAGGCAACACTTTGTGGCACAGAAACTTGTGGGCCAGGTCACTTTTACATCTTCAGCAGAGTGGGCAGGTGCAAGGGAGGGAGAAAAAAAAAAGCTCCACAAGAATATTCAGGAAGGTCTGTGAGTTGAGCCTTGCAGATATTTGGCCTGTCAAGGGGTAATGCTCTTCAATGGATAAAGAGATCTAGCCTGTTGTCTTTGATGAAATTTTACAAGAAAATTAAGTGAAACTCTGGGCTGATGTTGAAATGTATTCCTTGGTGCTACTAAATTTCTAATAAGCTGGATATCAAAATATATAAATCATACATGTAGTCTTGCTCCATAATGGCACAAAACAAAGATTGAATATAATTTTTAGTTCAGTGTTAGGAAAGAGATGGGTCTTTGTAAGCTCAGTTAGGTGGTTTGCTATGCATGAATCCATTATTCCAGCAGACTGGTTCTCACTACTGAGCATATCCAATAGATTCAAGTGTCAGAATAAAACAGTCACATACCCAGCACTTACAAAGATCTGCAAAATAACTGACATTTACTATTTTAAAATCATTCCACAGTGACTGAAGCCTCAGAGACAACACAGGCTTCAAAAATAATGGAAAGGTGAAATACATTTCCACTGTGCTCAAAGACATCATTGTAAACTGGGAAAAGGAGATTGAGCTATGTCTTGAGATGCTACACCATTACTGCCCTAGCTGTGAGGAATATTTCTTTTGGCAGAGTAATAGAGAGAGAGAAAACTGAGAAAGATCATGTCTTAGTCCGCTAAGTTAGATCCAGCCTATTATAACTTATACTATCCAACACTTCCAGAAGCTGCGTTCCACACAGTCTTTTCAACAATTATTTCTGTAATTCTGCATCAGTAACAATATCATGAAAGGACTGTATTTTAGTGAATTTATTGTATTGCTTAGCAAACTTAACTAAATTCTTCTTGGTTCTTCTTTAATGCTTTTTTTTTTCCTTTCAGAAAAGCTGAGCAGTGGCTCAAGTAGAGCAGTTTCCAGAGATCATTCCAGCAACTGTAAGCTGAACTATTCAGACTACTCAATACAAAATGTAAATGTGGTGACCCTTAAATTTAAAAGGTGGAGGGACAGCTGTGGCATGAATTACCACATGTCAGGGAAGAACATGTGGTAATTTAACATAGATATTATCCTATCCTTCTTTTGAAAAGAAATGTTAAGGCAGGCAGTCATAAAAAACTCTGTAATGCCATTCATGTTCCAATTTATTGATATAAGAGCTGCTTGTACCTGTCACACAGGGTTTCATCTGGTGCTCTTTGAAGTTAATGGGAATCATCCTAAGGACATAGTTCAGACCTATAATTGATCTAAATGAGGTGCTAATTAGCCATGTATGTTAACATCTCTACTTGACCCCCTCCGGTTTCTGGTAATTTTGCTGTATCTTGTCTTAAACTGAATTGTAAACCTAATTGTAAAATAAATATTTTCTTTGATAGAAGAGGTACCTAGAAAATGTGCAAGTGAAACACATGAAATTTGGAAGATGAGGGAAGACTATTTCAAAAACGTAAAGCTGGTAGGGTGGTTTGTCAGGTTGTCAACAAAAAGAAAAAAAAAGGTAAAAATATCCTGCAAAATGTTTTCAATGGCATATTTTACCTCCAAAGTGATCTATATACAACTCTCACTGGATCTTGCCCAAGGGTTCTGTCTACTACTGCCAGACAGATAAATAGTACTACTATTTTTAACAATATTTTTAATATTGCCACCTGTACCACCTAGCCATAATATATGCAGCACAGGACAAAATGTAATTCAGCTCTGTGGGAAAATACATTCAATGATTACTGAGACTGTGGGCCTGTAGAATATATTACCATTTAGAAATGGCTGGAGAGTAGAGGATCTTTGGTTGAATATGAGACAAGGCATATTTTGTACATACAAAATCCAAGGTAATTAGCTGTTGTTTTACTAAAACCACCTTATTAGAGAATAGGAGTCAAATTACTTTCAAGCCCGTAGCCAGCATATTATTCTAGTTGGCACGCACTACAGATATGTCTGCAAAGACAAGTGATCCTTGAGATTATTTTGTTATCTTTCAGTAATGTTGTCCACAACAGTGTTCGCAAATAATAAGAGGTTTATGTTTGTTGGTGAGCCTTAAGGACTTACTTCAAGACTTGACACAGAGATACTCTCACCTTAAATCAAAACTGGTATCATTACTGGGAGGATTATGCAAACCATAACAAGGAGTTTTGGAGACTGATTTTCAAAATCTGTTTTCCTTTATTTTTTTTTGACCTGACAAGCTTCATGGACAAATATGGTGAAGTTGTATGAGCTCCCTCTGTCAAATCCATTTTTTATTGAAGATGGTCTTTAAATATTTCTGAATGTTCCTGAATATCCTGGTATAAAAAATATAAACCTTGTTCAGTTAAAATACCTGTATGCCTGATTGATTGTTTTTTATCTTTGCAATGATGCTGAAGATGTCAGCATTTGTATGTAACTGATCATGACTGATGTTTCATTGTTCTAAATGATTTTTGAAGTTCTTCAATGGAGCATTTTGTAAAGAGCAGTAAAAATGTAAATTTTTAGATCCATGCACAGATTGTCCCTGCTAAATCCTAAATCTATATTGTATATTTTCCCAATTTCATCAAAACTTGGGGTAGGCTTTAGCCAAAGAGGGGCCTTGCACATCCCCATATGACTGGATCTGCTGCGTAGGTATGGGTAGACCACCACTTTGCAAAAGTGCAGTGCTTTTGTGTATGCACTTGCCCGTGGTGCCTGTGGAGCCATTCTGCAAGCAGCCTTCTGCCTGCATGAAGAAAACACAACCCATAAAAATGGTAGCTGGCACAGGATTCAGGCCGAGTGCTCTTTAATATGCAAAGTCTTAAAATATGGGCTCTGAAATAAGAAAAAGGGACATGACAGAAAAGCCACAGAAGAAAAAAGGCTTTTCCATAAACCCTTTAAGTACCTCCTGCCTTTTTCATGACATTTTGTTGCTACCTAGTTCTGATGTAATGCAGCTATATTTTTCTGCAATTTAACCACCAGCTTAGAAAAAAAAAAATAATTTTTACTTTTTTATTGTTTCACCATTATTAACCAAAGCTTTTCAGATTAGAGAATATCTACAAAGAAAATATAGACACTGAAAAAATACATATTTTTTAAAAATAGAATGGAAAAGAACACAGTTAATTAGTTAATGAATGAGCCAAGACTCACATGTTGTATTAGGAGCATCTGTTGTATTTAGAATTAAAACACAGTCTATTATTGCCTTTTTTTGTTTAGTTACCATCTGCCTAGCTATTGATAAGACATGAGAAATCTTAAGACCCTCACCTATCCCGGGTCATGTTTTGCTGCTGACAGGACAGGCAACTTCTATCACAGCAATGGAGAACAGCAAAGGCAACTGTATACTCCGGGCTTTTCTATATGGGTGGACCTTTCCAACAGTATTGGACCATTATGGAGTTTAGTGGGCTCTTCTGCATTAGCAGGACTTTTGCATAAAGTTTTCATAAGCAAGACTTGACTATTTTAAATATCATCATCATTAAGCAGTTGGATCTTCTCATATTTCAATAAATTTGAATGGCTGGAGACATAAAAAACATGAATAACAGCATTATTCTAGTCATTGTTATCTAAGAATGTTTAATTTGGGGGGGAAAAAACCCCAAACTATTATTAGTTGGATGGTGCCAGAATTCAGTTCACTGCAGTTTAATTTGCTCAGGTGCCATATATGGATTCAGAAAAAGACTAAAATCTAATATTACGGACGACTTAACATTTAGTTGTATATCTCACATGGAATAGACTGCTTGATTAAACAAGCCGTTTCCTATGGGGTTCACAGCTTTGACTAGAAAGAGGAAGAACAGGGACATGAAACATGGAATTACACAACCAAGATGAATAATCTAGCAGTCAGCAGGTTGTGGGTGTCTTTTTCCATTTTTGTTGTTGCTGTCATTTTTAAGGAGTGTTTCTGTTTTCATAAGAGAAGTGCTGCATGTCTCCCAAAAAGATGATATTGTGTAGTAAATTGGAGTTGAAAAAGAGTCAATAAGGCAAGCACATTTATTAGAGAGACACAGAACTCTCTCATTAGAGGTTACTATCACAGTGAATAATTTGTCTTATTCATCCTTTGGAGAGGCTTTTAAAAGATGCATCAGCCTAACACACCTAAATCAATTTTCCTTTTTTTGTGTGTGTGTTTTATTTTGGAAATTTTTCAATTATAGTATATTTAGTTTCCCTGTTTCATGATTAATTTTATTTTCAGTCTGAGATAATATAATATTTTTCTTTCTCTAACTGGTTATATTTTCATTTCTTGGCCTTGGGAATCCCAAAAATATAAACTTGGGATTTTCCCCATTTGCTTCTTTTCTTGACAAATCGTACAACTGGTGATTGATTGTTGTTTAAGGATAATCATGCCCTGATTTTTACCTCTTGAGAGGTTAGACGAAATTTGACCAAATTAGTCCTAAGACTATTGGCATATTACACCACAAAAATAATGATGTCAGTATAAGTAGGGGTGTGGAATGTAGAAGAGAAGTAGCAAGTTCCTTAGCATCTAAAAGAAACAGCGAATTTGTTAGATATGTTGACTTTAGAGGAGAGAACAGATTATAAAAGTGATTTAAAATATTCCAAATGTATGAGATAATGATGCCTTAATTATATGTGTTGGGAAGGCTCAAAATTGTACATCTTGCACAAAAAGAAAAAAAAATATATGTTGGGGTTGTTGATTTTCTCCCAGTACATTTCTAAATTGCTTTTCTTCCCCCTCACCACAAGATGAAAATGATTTACTTCCCAATTCAGTATAAATCCCACATTGGGTGCAACCAGGGCCCAGTCTTCTTATGTAGTTTTTCCTCCTCAATTTCCATATTTATTTATTTATGGAAACAGCTACTGAAATTCCATTCAGGAGATTCCCATTTCCTAAAGAGCTGCCTCTTGGGGACCGTGCTGCATTGCCTTGATGCAGCACGGTCCCCAAGCGTGCAGAGAAGACACTCCATCTTCCGGAGAGGCCTTTGATGGAAAAAAAGGTTAAAGATGCAGACAGTGACAGTAAAAGTTTTTCCGGTAATGAGCCTGAAATGTGACCTTCATGAGCTGTTGGAGTAACTCATTGCCCACATGTGACTTGTGCTTGGCCTCTGAATGATGTGTGGCCCAAGATGGGTGCCAGTGCCGGCTCTGCAGAGGCTTCTCTTCACTTGTGGTGGAGACACTGGTAACTGAGATTGCCAAACTCATTTCATAGGCCACAGAGCCCCTATTAGAAAGTATTCCAAGACATTTGTTTTATGATGGAGAGATTTAAGTCATAACTGGATCATATATGAAAAAGAGTGTACTAACCTTGGCTCCTTTTTAGTCTTGAGGCTTGAGTCTATTTTCAATGTAATTAACATAATATGCTAACTAATGTTGCATCTCTGAATATTCCTTCTCATTACTCATGCCAGGATGTTCATTCCTGGGCAGGTGTTACATATTGTATCTCCCAAAAAGGGAGAAGGGAAGAGAGTGCTAAGGATGAATGACCATGCCTGCTCCACACGGTCCAGCTATTTCAACAGCAGTTACTCGGTTATAGCTCATAGCATGATCTGCATCTTTTACTCTACAGACAGGCAACAAGAAAGGAAAAAGAGAAAAAAAAAGGAAAAAGGAAAAAGAATAAAAAAGAAGACAGGGCAAGGGAAGATAAGGGAAGAGAAAGAAAATCAGTAGAAATTCAAAAACAGATCAAAGCAGTAGGACAGCAAAAAGATTAATATAAAAGCACTTTCACAGATAAAAATTAGTTGTTTGCTGTTTGGAAACTTGATGGATCGGTTTCCTCTTATTTACCTAAGTTATATCCTAGGCCTTTGGTAAATTCCAATTGATCTGTATTATGTTTGGATATTTTTCCTTTCTTAATTTTAGCAATAGATTTTTCCACCTGCTTAAGTATAGTCTGTTAGCCCTAAATCACTAGTTCCCCTGCATACACACAGACTAAGATCAAAATATTCTGTTTACTCAGAAAAGACATTTTGGCCCCACAGTAATAATTTTTACACCTGCTCATGAAGCCCACCTGCAGCTTTTTAAAATATATGTTTGGGTTTCCTCCCAGCTGTTCCTACAGATCCTGTGCTTTTGCTTGCTTGATATCTTCATCTGAAGTTTAAGATCTAAACACTCACGCTTTCTGAGCAGCCCACAAAAATGGGTAACTCTTTGCCAGTAGTGATTCACTTTTGCTGTTACTGTTTCATTTCTGCTTTGAAGAAAATGAAAATCAAGTGCTAGTGAAGATAGTGATGCCCTTTTCCACCAAGTTTCAGCAAAGGCCGTAGCTTTCTGAAGGGGACAAATTAGCAGTCTGTAATTTTAGTAATCAAAGGCAGCATTTTGTTAAGTGTGTTCATATTAGTGAATCTTTTCCCTACTGTATACCAGCTCAGAAGCAAAATCCAAGGCCCAAACAAATCCGGTCAAATATTCACTTGCCCAGGCCATCCAAATTCTAATTTCAAAGGTAGAATTTGATCACAGAATGTGTATCTGTTACTCAGGACTCACATTCTTTGAGGAAAATTCTTATCTGGTCTTTAGCATTGCTTGTCCTGATGACATCATAGCCAAGAAACCATATTCAGCACTGAGCTATGTAAAGTGCTAGCTGGCAAAATCCATCTTAGCGGGCTGAGAGTTTCAATCCATTCTGGGTCATAAGAAATCAGTGTGTTCATTTGTCATCTCAGAGAGCCATGCTTTTGTCCCTGACCAACATGTAAATCAGTGTGCAGAACAACTTCAAAATATAAAATCTGATGGAAGTGATTAGTTCAAAATACTCAAAGTTTGATAATCAGATATCATGTTGGTAAGCACAGGATATAGGCAAAAGATAACAGCAGGAAACATCAAGCAGACTTTCATCTCTCACAAACAATTAACAATTGAAAGCTGTTACCATCTGATTAATGTTGAACAAGGTATGGTAATCTCAGTACGAACTCCTAGGAAGAAAGATCAGAGATCTACAAAAAGATTTATGTCTTTCCTGTGCACCAAAGTCCGTACTTAAATCCTCACTAAAACTTTCTAAGTACAAAATTATGATTATGATTAATTTTGATTTCGGAATCCCTGTGCAGCTGTTATCTAAAGCTGGAGATACCTATACTACAGCTGTACTTCAGATTTTGTATTAAAATTAACTGGGTGTGTTACTTTCTGCCCTGGGAAGAAAGTTTGCTGTATGGAACAGTAAGATACTCCTGTGTAAGCCCTCTAAAAGTCCCAGACAGACCATCTTTTCCTTTGTCTTTTGAAGGATTTAAGCCTATGAGTGGGCCCAAAGAAAGTCAGCCAAACTAGTATAGCTGTTTCTGTTCTTTTCTGTCAGGGAGGCAGAGCAGAACCCTTATCAATTCAGTATTTCAGTGACTAAGACTCCCAGCCAAACCACAGGAGACTAGCTTTCTTTCTTGAAAGGAATCAAATCTGAGTTTAAGGAGATCCTGTAATCTGAGGGTATTGCTCTTCCAGTGTAGGCGTACTTGCTACTCCTTCTGTGCTCCATGTATGCAATTCAAATATGGAATATGTAATTCACCTGAGCTATGCAGCCCAAAACCTTGGGTGAACAAGATTCTGTAAGCTAGTAGGTGAGTTCATTGTTTTGAAAAGGGTATTTTTTTTTCTAATGCATCTTTTAGTGGCTGATCATTGAATAAAATATAAAATCTTCCCAGAATAGGAACTAAAAATCCATAATTCACCAACTCTAGTGAGTATCCTGCCCAGTAAGCTACAGAATTGATTTCCTGAGTCAACATCTGTACCTTTCAAAGGTTGAGCTGATTTGGACTTACAAACTTGCTTATAGCCAGCACCTATATCTTGTGATCAAGTGCTGTACTGCACTATGACTATCTGGCATGATAGTCCGAAAAAATATAGCTCTAGGATTTTTGATAATAAAAAAATACAGTAAATGGAAAATTTTACCATAAATTTACATTAGCATAGTCTTCATTCACACAGGACTGCAAATGGCTGCTTTCCCCCAATATATCTAGCCACTTTTTTGAAACAGTAATGAATTAACAATTAAAACAATAATGAATTAGGCAAAATTGAAACACAGTGACGTTACTGGTAAGGAAACCTGTTTTCTTGTATCCTCAGTTTTCACTTGGTATCTAAAAGGTGTATGATCTATTTGAAACTTTTGCTCTGTATCTTTTGTAACATCCCTCTTCTGAATGGATTCTTCAGAGTGAAATTTAATTCACCTAATTTATTTATCTTGCTTCATGTAATTTACTTCATTAAACGTAAGGATAATGAAACAAAGAAGGAAGGAAATATAATCAGTATAAAAAATTCTACATTCCTATAGGAAAGAGTAGATACCCTAAAGATCTTCTGAGGGAGACATAGCATCATTAGGTGTCTCTATCTCCCTTTAAAAGTCAGAGTTTGCATTGGGCAAGCCAATGCATATAAGTGTTTTTTGACATAGTCCACAGGAAACATTAAGCATCTACATCTGGTTCATATCTATTCTAAATATCTGTCTTCAGAGGTCAGTGTATAGATGGACAGAGATAGTTGTAAAGGACTACATTTCAATATAGCAGTTGGATAGAGGTGGATGCCTCTGCCTCACCCTCCCTAGCAAATGGATGCAAATCCTTACAAATGGATGAGCTTATACTGCAGCCTTTCCTCCAACAGAGACATTCCTCTACTCAGAGACCAATTTTTATGTTAATATCTTTGAGAGTTTCTCCCTCCAGACACATTTGGCTTAAAATAGCCAATAAGTTCAATGACACCTAGAGAGCAGAAATAGCTTTAGTTAAACAATTAGAATCTGATCTACTGAATGATAGGGTAGTGTCTCAAGCTCCTAGCATAAGTATTTAGGAAAAGTATTTTAGTTAAGAAACAGTTATTGAACTCACTAGAGAGTAACATGAATGTTATGTGGCCTCTGTTATGAATGGAGTTAGACTAGAATATCTGCTGTCACATCTGGCAGCAGATATTCCATGACTATGGAGTCATAGATTAATGCCCTTATTAATCCTTTTAACGCTCTCAGCTGATGTGAACTCCCTTGTACTCTCTTCAATTCTTTTGTCTAGAATAATAAATTCAAATTGTTAAAATTCTTGTATTTTTTGGACTAAGAATATATGAATATATATATATAAAATAAAGTTCTGGACTAATAATAGGGGCTAACAATTTTATCCCCTGACACACTAGGACTTTGTGCAGTTAGAAAAAGCTAATTTGTGGAAGAGAGACACTTTCTCTGGAACTACAGAATGAACATCCTTAGGGATTAATAACAGTCTGAGACCTGGTTATTTTCTGCTGCAATTGCAGGATATGTTCCTTTGACCGTCATTTTTAATATAAATGCATAACAGTATTTTCTTTCAAAAATACAACAGAGAAAAGAAAGAAATTAACATTTATTGAAGCAAAAGATGAAAGAATTAAGTCTTCTTGTTAGACACTTTCGCAATATATATCGGAAATCGTACGGAGAAGTTTGGTGATGAACATTTTTTCAGTATATATATAGAGAGAGCTTAAAGTAAGATACCCACCTTGCTGGGTTTTAGCAGTATCAGAGAGGACTTTCCCTGAATAACTCAAATGAGATATAGAATTATAATATGACCAAGACTGTTAGCAAAGTCCCTGGGCACTGTCAATAAAGTTGTGGCCATTTAAACCACCAGAGGAACTACTGTGCATTAACTGTGAGAAAGGCCAAAGGAAGGTAGGCTGAGAAACCACAAGCATAGGGTGGAATGTAGAGTCAGAGGGTAGGGTGGAGTCAGAGATCTTAAAATCAGTGAAAGCTGCAGAAAGAGTCATATGGCCTCTAGGAGCTCAAATGAGCTGCCTTCACCTAGCCGCTTTAGATGCCCTGAAGGCAACTCCTGTTCATCAGGCATCATTAATTGAGGTCACTCGTGTTTATCATTGATTAAATGAGAATCAAAATCTCCATTTGTTATAATGTAGGATTAGCTACATAGTTCTTCTCTAGATGATTATGGAAAGATACCAGTATTTATCTGTCTTAATCTCAAGAGGAAAAGATAATTGTCCCTTCCCTTAGGTTTTCCTCTACAAAATCAGAGAGGAGGGAATAAATGGTGCACACTAGCATACTAATATCCAAAATAACAGACAACATCTTCTGTGTCTTATTCTTGATATGATAACATTATGCAAATCATGGACTAAAGCTTCTGAAAACTACTTGAAGCACTTACCTTCTAATAGCAGCTTATACTGTATCAATTCTTCTGCTCTAAGGCTGTTGCACTCAAAATAAAATACTGAAATAATATTTCAGTTATCTTCAGTACATTTATGCAAAATTTCAAGCACCAGAAAGCATAAAATTCCTTTTATTAAAGTAAAAGGGAATGGACAAATGCCATCCCAGGTTACCATCACTGGACCTAGAGAGGAAAATTCTGCTAGTCTGAACTTCTGGCAAAATCAATTACCTGAAAAAAAAATCTTATGGAAAAGTATGATTTCATGCCTTGCTTGAAGACTCCTAACCACTGAAGTCTCTGATTACCCAAATGGGGCTGGTGTTGGGGAATCATTATAATAGCACATTCTAGCAAAGTTTTTTATTTATTTATATTATTTTTATTTTTAATAAAATAAACCCTGCCACTTTTCAGGAAAGTCTAATTATACAGCTCTGGGGTGACATCCTGCTAAGTGATGTCCAGTCACCTGGTATTCTAAAAATGCACTTTGTTCTTAGTCTTTGGCTTAGACTTCTGAGCTCCAAATAAAAGTCCAATACCTTGGACTCTGAAGGTCTTAGTCAATCTGCCAATTTCTAGGATCACAGGAGACAGGTACCAAAATGATTTGGAAGAGTATCACAAGAAAACTCTCAGGAAAGCATAGCCAAAATAGTCTTATTTCTTCTCAGCTTGCTGCTTCTCTTTGCAGGATTATATAAACTAAAAATATCAGTGAATATAGCATTTTGTATTTATAACATTGAATATATTTAATATATTTATTACCACATTTTACAGATAATATGCATAGTATCATTTCTCATCTGCATTCTGCTAAATATTTTTTGAGTGAAACCCCAGAAAATGGTCTAAGATTATAATTTAAAACAAAACACTGACTGGTGGAAATAGGTATCACTATTTCCTATTGAAGTCAATAAGGTAGTGGAAGAATGCCTGTAGGTCCTGGCAGTACCAAATACTGAAGAGTATAGTGATAATCAGTACACACTGTGGAAAAAAAAATCCAAGCTTGAAGGTCTTTCAGGGAATATCCTAATAGTTACCAGAAATGAACCTGCTTATAAGGCGGGGTCATTATTTCTAAGAAAAGCTTACTTCTTGAGAAGCTAGAACTCTCAGTCTTCCTAAGGGGTAGATCAAAATCTTCTAATGTGTACATATACCATTTCTGCTCTGCAGAAAAAAACATAGAGACCAAAGAAGAGAAAACACAAAAGGAACGTGACTGAAGGCCAAATCTTGTAGAACTGTGGTGGTCAGTGACAGGATGAGGGGTAACAAGTGAAAGCTGAAACCCAGGAAGTTCCGCCTCCATGTGAGGAAGAACGTCTTTCCTGTGAGGGTGAGTGAGCCCTGGAACAGACTATGAAGAGAGGTTGTGGAGTCTCTCTCTCTGGAGGTCTTCCATATCCACCTGGATGCCACCCAGTGCCACGTGCTCTAGGTGTCCCTAGAGGTGTCCAGGAGGTGTCCAGGTGTCCAGGAGGTTTGGACTGGATGATCTCTAGAGGTGCTTTCCAACGGTGCTTAACCGTTCTGTGATTCTATGATTGTAGCTAAAACACTATAAAAGAATAAAATCCACGTATTCATGAACAAAATCTGTGTGACTTAAGGTCTGGTCTTTTTGGTGAAACTGAAAGGTATTTGGTAATATGTGCATTTCATGTCAACATTTAATCAAGGTTAAGAGAGGTTAAGAGATTTTGAAATGTTTGCAACTGTTGCTGTCGCTACCTTCTTTCAGTGGCAGCCTAAACCTCTGGTTTTCACAGCAACAAGCTGAGACACAGTATTTAAAAATGGCGTTGCTTCTTACCAACAATTTCATCAATAAGGTTTTTTTTAGTCTTTTTCTCAAGCAGACAAGAGATGAGACTTTTGACAGCAATAGAGTTCCATGTGATGGAGATCAGATAACATCAGCCTCAAACATCTGCTATTCTCTTACGTGTTTGTGGACAGCTCTCTGTTATTCATAGAACTGTACAAGCATTCAGCATATGAAGTGAAGTTCCAGTGATTTAGAACCATCTGCTTAAGGTTTTATTTTGACAAGCTGTTCTGCTGCTGAAGTTCTCACAGGGTTTTTTAGGCTTTTATCAAATTACTACTAAAAACCTCTGGCCACACTTGAGCCGCCTTTTTCATAAATGTTTGTGTTTATTTCTTAAGAAAGTTCATGAAAGTTAGTCTGACTATATGATGGAAAAAAAAAAACAGGATCAAAAGAATGGACTAATCAGTGTTTTTACCTTAAATTACTTTTTCATATAGAGTGTATAATAACCTTTTCTCTTACAGCACACCACATCCTCTAATATTTAATTTGACTTACCAGTTTCATTCAATTTAAAATAAAATGCTTTTAGCTTTCTTAAAGCTTTTCCTTGTCTGCTTTTCAACATGTTTCTGTGCATTCATCAATTCACATGGCTACTATATGCAAATTGATTTGTTTCAAAGGTACTCTATGCTGATTTGCACTGAAATGGTATCACTGAGGTTCTATCCAAATAATTCCCAAGAATAGCTTCTTGAGTCATTTAGGTCAGATTGCATCATTTACAGGACTGTTCTCTAAGGAGTTTTAGGGTCGCTGTCAGGCAGAAGGTCCCACCTCTGAAGTCATTCCTTCACCAATCCTCTTTGTTCACCTTGGTTTATTTTAGTTCAACGTACCATCCAAGGGCACCCTGAGCGTCACAGCGTCACATTCCTCCATCATCTACTGAAATCAGCAGATTGTTTCCCTTGCAGCACCAAAACCTGGTGCCTCTAGAGCCTGCTGGGGGAGGTATTTTACCACATAATTCCAGATTCTCCTGCAGCTCAAGACAGCAAAACGTTGCCATTTCAAAATGCTCTGACTGGATTAAATTCTGTCAGGTTACCCTTTGTTTTTCTTTGCCAACGCTTCTCAGGTGACAAATAGGTTTGTAGTCCTTATGTGCAGATAATTATGATCCTTTGGTCTATAATGTATATAATTTTCTCAGATGCTGAGTCAAAGCATGGTTTTCAGAAAGATATCTAATCTCATTTTACAGACTCAAAGCCACAGTGAGTCTATTACCTTTCCTGATAAGTTGCTAATTACATTTACTGTCTCTGTTTCAAGGTTGAATGTGCATATCTTGTTATGCTTTTGTCTACAAGACTTAAATGTTTCCTTTTTCTCCATGATCACATTTCATTTCAAAGTAAAAATAAGTATCTCTATCTGGGAATCAAATCTCCTTTTAACCTTCACTTTGATTAGCTGAATAAATTGAGTCTCTAATGGCTCAGTTTGTAAGGGTTGTTCTTTAGTTGTTACATGCTGCTTTTTCTAATATCCTCTTCAAATGCAGCCATCAGAGATGGTCACAGTAGTACAGTAATAATCTGACCAATTGTGTGTGTAGAGGCACGTTCTTAACTATAATACTCTTTTTGTACATCCAAATATTGTGTTAACATATTAAGCCACTGATACACTAGAAGT
>JAWLRI010001049.1:1494916-1505139 GCA_034781795.1 Crypturellus tataupa | reverse complement strand
TTTATTTTATTTTATTTTATTTTATTTTATTTTATTTTATTTTATTTTATTTTATTTTATTTTATTTTATTTTTCTGGAAGATTGGCAAGTATAGCACACAAGTCTCCAAACTCCATAGGAAATGTTAACTCTTCCAGGAAGATTTTAATTAAACTAGACAATAAAAGAAAATTTTAATTCTTGCCAGCTAGTGTTAGTTCTCAATAATGTCTTGATGATGTTCAAATCTTTATAAAGATACATTTTGGCATGCTCGCTCTGCATATCTGGTCACCGAGAGTACCTGGAATTAGTCAGAGATTGGGATAATAAACTTTTACCCAGGGAAGCTATTTAAGAAAACTGTTTACCTTTTGTGGAAGTGCCAAAAGATTTGTTGGATGTGAAAGGCTTTGTTGTAACACCACTCTGATAGTGTGAATACATTTGAGATAACCATAGAGTAAACACTGCTATGAGCACCAAACAAATTTGCTTTCCTTAGTGCAACCTAGTAGACATTGGTCTGTAACAATCAAATTAGAAATCAAACATGAAAATGCCAAAATAACATGAAGCACTCTGCAGAGCTCTATTTTTTTCAGAAGCATGACATAGTAGGCAAAATGATAACATCTGAGTTAAAATAAAGAGTCTATTCATGAAGGAATGATCAACAGTGAGGGAAGAGAAAGCTTTTCATTGATGATTGCTCATTTACATTTGCTAGATGGTCTGATTTATCATCTAAAAAGTGTCAAAATGTATGTAAGAAGCCTATTGAGGCAAATTATGTTGCCTAAGAAACCTAAGTGAAAGAAACTTTGCACAGTTAACAGAAAAAATTTAAAATGTCATGGTTATTTTGTTGGAAAGAAGGAGTAGTTGGTAGTGAGATAAGTAATTCTAATCTTAGTTTTTTTTTTTTTTTACTATCCATTTAGAGGCAAAGTTTTGCTTTTTACCAAAGACAGAAACTTTTTTATTAATAACCTCTCAAATGAATTTGAACTAATCAGTCAAGGTATCAGTTAATTTCCTTTATTTTCCTATACTCCGTGCCACAGATCATTTATATTCACTTATATGACTTTTTGGACCTTCCTGGATAGTTTAATACATCAGATAAAGCCAAAATTCCAAATTCCAATAAGAACGAATTTTTCTAGTATCAGTAGATTTGCCCTGGTACAGCATATTAACATTCAGCATCTGACACTGCTGTATTCACTTTCAGTAATCCTAGTATATATGCTTCACGAATAATCTATTCAAATGCAAGTATTTATGGAACATAACCCTAAATATGGATTCCTTCTGATGATAATATTTGAATTTCCAAATACAGGTAACTCTAAGTAATGCATTTTGTATAGAAAATTAGGGAGACAGTTACTGAAGTCATTGCTACCATGAGTTCTTTGGTGTCAGGAATGTTAATGTCACAACTAGGAGCAAGCGAGTCAATGGCAAGGATACAAATGTCTGTATAGGAATAATTAAACATTTTGCTGAAAAATGCATAGTTCTAGTCAAGTGTCAGAGGCAACCTGCTGTGCAGAGATGCTAGTTTCTAAAAGGTAAATAATAAAAGATTCTGGTACCAAGCACTTATTCGCTGTGAATACCTGCATGCTTTATTCTAGGATTCCCATTGGCTTTAGTGGACATGTGGTCAGGCTTTTTGTGAATTGATTGATTTTTTTTGGCAAGCTATTACAAATACAGCTTGATAAACCTCTCACATTAATTACCTTTATCTGTTAAATTAATTTCAAAGTGTAGATGACATGTAGGCTCCCAAATAACAGTGATATAGTTTCATATACCTTATACGTATGCAAACTCAAATTTAAACTCTCTTCATGTCTCTTACTTTCATATTTTCAATTCTATTTCAGACTATAACATTTCTTCTTATCTAGTCATTCATTTAGTATTTCTTTGCAGAACTGCAATAATTTGTGCTATTTAAATCAAAACTCATAGATAATGTATTTCACTATATTGTACATTAAGACGTCCTTTCAGGATAGCTTATAAGCACATATTCTTATTTTATGGTAGTCTTCTAGAAATACCATTTCAAAACAGCTGGATGGTGTGGTCTTGATTATCATTAGGAAGTCAGTCTAGTTGCCTCAAAGTAAATGGAGCTACACAGATGCACACACAGCCAATATGTCAAGATCCGTTTGTGGTTTGTGCTTTTAATTCTGACCAGGGAGAGAGGGGAGAAAGGGAAAGATTTTCTTTGAGTTATTAAAACTTACCAATTGCTGAATCTTGCAAGTCAAAGACATTTAAACTAAGAAGCAACAATCAGCTATTTATTACCTCACATCAAATATGGCTTAAACATGAGGTTCACATCAAATATATCTTAAAAAAGACTTTCTAAATATGTCAAATTTTCCACAGTTTTTACATCAGAGGGTGAATAATTCATGGTAGATTTTAGAGTTGTAAAATATTTTTTGAATCCTTCTGTGCATGTAAAATACTTCGCTTAGAGTATGTGAAAGAAATTATAAGAGGTATAATATATTCTTATGGATTCAATCTGAAAAACAGCATCAACAAACCTGAATGGCTGCAAAGCAAAACGCTCAGAAGTAAATGAATGCCATTGTTAAAATTAGCTTTTCAGTCATCAGTCTTGTGCATACTGATTTTAATATATTTTGCTGGTCTTCATATCAGTATTTCTAGCTATTTCATAGCTAGCTGTGGTATTTTTCCATTGGATCTTTGTTGAGGAAATGAAATAGGCAGTGATGAATTGTTTACAAACCATTCATTAAATAAACCTGCTGCATTTACGCATATCATTGGCATTATTCTCAATATGCACATACACTGAAGGAGTTATAAATGCAATAAAAATTCATCTCATGTTATCCCATTTCATTCATTACTTCAGATATTTATTACTTACTATTTAATTTCCCAAAGAAACGAAGCCATTCAGGATAAGAAAAACAAACAAAAATCAAAAGAATATGATCATGCAATTAATTAACAATTAACTGGCATGGTATGGTGGAGCTGGAGAAAGCTCCTGATCTTGGAACAACTTGAGCACAATTATGGAAGATTTTTTTTTCTAGAGTTTACAGGAAATTTACAGGAAAAAAGAGATCAAAAGAAATTCTATCACAGAGAAAAATCTAATTCCAGAGGTCTGCTGGTGTTGCAACCTCAGGACACAAATGCAAAAAAAAGGGGATGGCTGGTGTATCATGATTTTTAGCTGTATTTATGTTATAGCAACAGTGTGATATAAGCAGGACAATTTAACTGTTCCCCTTTCTCCTTCACCACCCCAAATTACTGTGCAAGTGCTGCATGGATTCATTGAGTTCATGGAGGTAAGCAGCGTGTGTTTACCTTGGTTTGGCTGCTGGCTTGCCCATCATGCTGAAAATCAGAGAGAGGAAGAGAGGTTATCTATCTCACCCAAGTAACATCAAGGAACAACAGCATATTTATCAGGGAGAGGCTTCAGAGGAGTGGAGCTGGGCAGCAGGTTCAGAGGTAGCAAACAGGACAGTGATGAGCAGGAGACTGGCTGGAAGGCTCCTGAGAGAACCAAGGACCTGGAGTCAAAACCAAGTCTCAGAGGAGAGGGAAAAATAACAACATTCCCAGACTTGGAGAATTCAGAATAGAGTCTGTGTTTTGCACAGCTGGGCTCCCCAGGACAAGGGGGACATGGAGCTACTACAGAGAGCCCAGTGTAGGACTACAAGGATAATCAGGGAACATCTTTCATTAGAAATGTCTCTCTTATGAGGAAAGGCTGAGAGAACTTAGAGAAGAGAAAGATGAGAGGAGATCTTATCAATGCATATTAAGGGAGGTTGGCAAGAGGATGGAGCCAGACTCTTTTCAGTGGTGGTCAGTGATAGGACAAAAGGCAGCAACCACAAACTGAAACACAGGCAGTTCAGTTTGAACATGAGGAAAAACTTCTTGTATGTGAGGGAGACAGAGCACTAGAACAAGTTATTCAGACTGTGGAGTCTCCTTCTCTGGAGATGTTTAAAATCTGCTTGGAGGTGATCCTGTACAATGTGCTGTAGGCGACCTTGCTTGTTGGATCAGGTAGGTTGGACTAAATGATCTCCAAAGGTCCATAATCAACCGTAATCATTCTGTGATTCTGTGAAGGGCAGGTTAGCTATTGAAACTTTTTTCACTAATTCTTAATATTACAGATAAGCGACAAACTTGATTTTAAGCTACTGTGAGCTTCTACACAAACCTATATGATCAAAAAGGTTCAGGACCCTACCCAGACCTGTAGATTAATAAATAGTGGACTTACTGGTCTATGAAGCATAAAAAATGAAAATACTGTGCAGCAAATGAAGTATACATTTAAAAAAAGATGCCAGATATGTGATCAGTACAATGATCATGACTATGCTTTCAGGAGCAGTTGCCTGCTACCTTATACACATATTAAAGTATGAGATTTGATTTTCATACTTGCCTTCAGTAATTTCTCCAACAATAATTTCTCTGACATATGTACACAAACCGACTGAATCAAACATGTACATTGAAATGCCATTTTGGAAATTAAAAAATTACAACAACAAAATACCAAAATTCATATGTAAGATATATTTTACAGTGCTATCAATTTGCCAATAGAGACCAATTTGCCAAATGACCTCAACAGGTCATTCAAACATCTACCTGCAACCAGGAATTATGACCCAGATTATCAAAGGAAAACCTGTTTAATCACTACTGGGTTGGAAATCTGAAACCCAAGGTCTGAGCAAGAAACTCGGTCATAGCAGAAGAAGTTAATTAATGTACTATGAAATCATACTTCGCTGGTTGTTCTCCTCTGGCTCTTTGATTTCACTACACAGGGCAGCACAGCGATTGAACAACTTCATAAGTAAGAGGTAGTACTGTAGGACTGTGCCTAGACTGGTGAGTAGGACTTTAGCATTTAGCACGGACTACTTGCCTGTGGCACTTTTGGAGAGTTAAATTCAACTTTCCTGAGTGGAAATGGATATGGGCTGTTCCATAGCAGTCAGTCTCAGTGTGAGGGAATAATTACAGCTATGTGTGATTTACTCTAGGTATTGCCATTGGAGTTGGTTTAACAGTTCATGTTATTGAGAAGGAAAAGTGATCCCTGATCCTATTTGGAGTCCCAAAGCTCATGTATGAGAGAAGGTAATTAGACAGCTGAAGACAGGAACTGGAAGAGGAAGACAGTAGATCAGTGAAACCTCTTCATTTGTGGTCAGGGAGCCATTAGAGAGCTCAGGTGACTGTGGAATTCAGCCTGGGCATGGAAGAGTTATTCAGAAGTTTTTCCCCTTCAGTTAGGCTCTTAAAATGGAAATTCCATCCAATTAGGTTTATTCATAAAAGACAAAACCAAAACAGTGAATGAGGTACCTAATAGATGTTTCCAACCCACTGTCCTGAGCTACAGGGAGTGACACATACAAAACACAGTTAGCTAAGAGCTTTCTCACAGTGTATGCACATTTTTTATAATCTTTCAGAGGTTCCTCAGTCTCCCCATTGACAGTATAATCATTCTAGATGTCTTATTCTTTTTTTCTGAATTACCTTATTGATGTCAGGTTCTTTGTTTTCAAGGTTGCTATATCAGTTAGATGACTCTGAATGGCTTCCAGACTTCACATCTTCTACCTCCAAATGCCAAGCTTCTAGCTGCTTAAAAAGAAGCATAATGGTTGGTTCTTCATAGGAAAAGATCCTTTAAAGATTCCGTTCATGTCTGCTAGGAAGTAAACATTCAGGCAGCTTTAAATACTGAAATCACTATGCATTTCATGTACAATTAAACTTTCAGAATTACAAAATTGCTGTACAGGACTGGTCAGGCTTTTGCAGCTAGAGCCCTAGAGGGCTAAAGTCTTGCCAAGAAGTCACTGGAGCGGAACAGTGTGCTACCCATGCCCCCTGGAGCACAGCCAAACTTTCTATTCTAAAAGGGGGGAGGTGATGGAGAAGACAGTTCTGTTGGCTTCCTACCTGCTGCAGAGATCCCTATGTCTAAGCAGTTGCCAGTTGCTGAGGGACTTTCTTGTGCCTTTGCTTTGAAGTGTCAATACAAAGCCTTGTGGTCATTTTCCTAGCTGTAACAAGTGTATAGCAGACAATACAAATTATGGTTCTAGTTCTCCTCAGTTTTGATGTGACTTGGGATGTGTGTGACACAAGTTTTTAAGACCTCAGTCTTAAGCTAAAAAGGGCCTTTCTAGACTTTTTGAAGTAGAATTTGGGTCAAGATTAAGACAGTTAATATCCGTGTGTGGTTATCTACCGATATGTTGAGTACATAACCTCCTCCTCATAACCTCCTCATAACCAACAGAAGTCTAGTCAATCAGCTGACCATATCCTACCTCACTTCTGATCTATGCTCTAGAAGATCATATAAGGCCTTTGTTGGTCTGTTGACCCCATGCAGATATCCCTGCTGGTACTGGGCATCCTAGTGGGTGCCTGCAAATAAATGACATAGGAAAGTTTACTAGGCAAGTTTAGACATATCTGAATTGCTATTTAAGTTCCACTGATTTTATTAATGGCTTTATTTAAATTCCCATGAATAGTCATCTATGGTTATCTGAGATACTGGAGAGAACCTATACAGGAGACTCCAAGGCATATAAAATGTCAGTGAACAATCATATTATTTCCCATATCTTTGTAAAGGGAGATTCTGTGTGTAGATAGCTGAATTTGAACTCAGTTTGAACTCGTATTACCTTCTTGATAACATAGGTCATCAAATTTGAATATTATTTGAATATTCAATATTATCAGCCTAATCACAACCTTTCAACATCAGCTTTCTATGTTGTTGTGATTATTATAGGAAGATAAAGTAGTTTAAAATATAAAGGTGACAGAAATATCCTTAAAAATAAGTAGACTAACTTTAGACAGAAAGTTTTAGGAGGTCTTTTTGAGGTAATACAGCAATCTTTTCAAGATATAAAGGGATAAAATAATTCATCTATCCTAACACAGACAGGTAGTAGTTAGCAAGTAAGGCATCTTGGCCTTCTTTATAGTCAATGAATAGTAACACATCCAGAAGGAGAATCATTCACATTAAAATAGGTTTCTAGGAAAGGTCTAATGAATTACTCTCTGAAGGTGCCTATTTTTCTCCATCAGCTGAAAAAGGACATAAAATTGACTAGCTCAGGCTTAACCACCCAAATTCTAGATACCAAAGTTAGTGAGATGAATCCCACCTTTGCTTTCTTTTGCATGAAGAACAAAGTACAATGAGAGCGTGATCTGTGAAGACTGTTTCTTTAGTCTTGAAATTTTGTGCCTAGCTCTATTTTAACTTTCCTTCAAAGGCAGTATACGATTGAAACAGACTCAGAGAATACTTTCAAACACAGCAAAAGTGAAATTCTTTATTTTTGATATCCAGCAATAAATTAAAGGTAGTGTTTCACTTCATTTGTTCACTTCATTACATCAGTTCAAAAATTCTTTGGAAGCTTATGAGGTGGTATCAAACCTCATATCCACCATCACTACTGTTTGTTTGCCATTCAGCGGAGAGATTGAAGTTGAGCTGGCATGAAATGAACTACAGTACCAAGGTCAGACTTGAGAAAGATTACATTGCTTGTGCTATAGAAATAAGCCTCTATGGTAGCTTTTCTACCGCTGACCCTACTCTGTTAAACAGAGGGCATCAATCTTCAGAGTTTTCAGCTGGACAATTGCGTTATATATTGTAAATGATATGTAGAGTAAATTGCATTTCTAGTTGTCCTTCAGCCCTTTAAAAACATAATCAGTCCATTAACAAAAGGTGGTTGTTTTTTGTTTATATTATTGCCTTATGTCTGACATTGAAATATGCATTTAAATAAGAGAACAGAGATGAAGCTGAAAACAAGTCTGGAAGAATGGAAAATTCATTTCTGAGTGATCATTATTCCTGTTTAAAATACATTCCAAAATCATCTCTTCTAAACCCTGATTTCAACAGACCACATAATAATAATAGCCTGACAGTGAGTCTTTGTCTTCCTCAGAAGGATGTATTTAGAACTGTTTTTTTTGTAGAGAACATAAACTCAAACAATCAGTAACCATCACTGTAATGCAGCAACTGCATGCAGAAAAAAATATTCTGTATTTTAATATCCCTTTAAATATTCCCAAAATATATCAATAATTAATTGCTAACACCTGGCAGGATCCATCTGGCAATATCCCTCCACTATTGGTTGACTGAATACTGATTTTGTTCAGCATGCAGATGCCAAATCATGAGCTGATGGGTCTCACTGAATATGTATAGCCACGAGTATCTATATATCAACATCAAAAAACAGGTGTTGCTCAGATATAAAATTTTTGTCTGCAACCATATCCCAGTTACAGATTTGCTTCCAGTGAAATCAGAACCATATATATATTCACCATTATATTCTAAGCGGAATATATTTTTATTAGATATCATCTTTTATGGCAATATTATTAATAAAGAACATCACTTAGTTTATATCAACCTATCCTTTTACTACTATAGTATCACAATATGCTGTATTTTCTTCTATAAATCATAAATCACTGTTTTTGTAGAGCAGGTGAATGATGAGGCTTATTTTCCAGTAAATACCAGTACTTACAGATATTGATAAAGTTTCCTTGGATTGTGAATTTGTCTTGATATATTTGCTAATTCAAGGATGATTAATTGCACAGTTTATTTTCAATATTCTTGAGAACTAGTTTCATGAACTAGTATGAATTGTATAGCTGGTAATTAGAAATGTAGGTGAATAGCAGTTTTTTTTTTTTTAATACAAGATTGTATTTCATTGAATTACTAAACATTCATCTTAAAAAGGAAATGTATTAACTCTTTGGGAGGATGGGTCCCTGATGAGCAATTAATATAGATGAAGCTGAGCAAAATAGTGATTGACATAACCTTTCATGAAGGTTTTATCCAGTGACTGTCCTCATCAGCTTTTTCCTACCATTTCTTTTTGTAAAGAACAAACCTTTTAGATTTCCATTTTAAACCATATTCATCTGTCTCTACAGCCTCTATAATTAGCATTCTCTTTCTAGACTACAGAATGAATAACTAGGTTCAGTCCTGCACTAATGGGAGAAGGCGTGGATAGCCTATTTTTTCTTTCCTCTCTGTAATTTCTCTGTGGTTCCTTGTTCCAGTTTATCCAACAATAGCCAAAAAAATGGCATAGAGACACCAGTATGTAAAGTAATAATAAGTATTAATGAATATATTTCAAACAGCCAATATAAGATTTTTTATCCATTTTATTTATTTTACTGCAGAATACCTTATCCAATGTGTTCTACTAATAATTTATTCAGTAATATAATTTCGAGTTATAATTTCAGACCTGAACGTGACCTGTGAATATCAAATGTGCTACTAAACAAAATAACACCCTATCTTGTAGCACCATCTAATTTATTTAGCATTCAATGGTTTTGAGATTATTGGTAATATGATTAACTATGACGTTTATGACTATATGTGTCATAAAGTCATGTCAAGTAACAGATAAGCAAAGATCTATGGTTTTTAGCTTATGTGGATATGCTTAAAACATTTATACTTTTTCAGCAGGTAAAATGCTTAAAAAGTTCTCCCAACATTATATTATCATAGCAAAATATTTTCCAAATTAAGAGTCTGAGTAGCTATTATTGTGTGCACTTTTCATTTAAAATTGGGAAAAAAAAAAGTACCTGGCAAAGAGTGGTAACAGTTTTCAACTCAAACTGAAAAAAAAAAAAAAAAATAAAAAAAAGCTACCTATAGACTATATATTATGGTAACTTGGAAAGAATTATATGTTGATAGCAACAAAATCATTTTCATGGTTATTTCAAAAATGAATAAGTATATTTCAGAAGACTATGCAAGTACAAATGTGACCATATTTTAAAAAGAACACTTGTAATGACTATTATAAGTTACTTAATCAGGTATTGGACCAAAGGAACATGTTGAAAATGCTGATTTAGAATTTCATTCATAAAGAATTAAAGGATAAGAATATCATCAATATGGTTTATTGAAAAGAAATCTTGTCAGAAAACCTGTGTTTTGCCTAAGTTTTAGTGTTGGTTATGATAGTGTTATAAACGGACAAATCCTCTGAGCCAATTGATTTGCCAGTATGCTTTATTGTAAATAGCAAGCAAGCAGCGC
>JAWLRI010001049.1:1482350-1494816 GCA_034781795.1 Crypturellus tataupa | reverse complement strand
TTTTCATTTCCGACAGTTTGCTTACAGAACTTTTTGTACTCCTTCACATTTGCTCATTAGCACAAACCGCTTTTTCATGGATTACATTCCTGTTTATCACAATAGCATATATGTAAAGGAGTTATACAGATGCAAAGTTTTTTTTTAAGGTATTTGATTTAATATCCTACGGCATTCCAATATTAACTTAACACTTAACAGTATTAGCAGAACATACATAAAATGGATTAAATAAGATTTTAAGACAATTCCCACCAAATGTATGCTCTACTTCAGGTATCAAGATTCAGCATTAGGCGAAGTGCTGTTGAATGCTTTTTGAGAATGACCTGAAGCATCAAAAAGTTTCCCTGAACAATTTTGCAAACAAAATTTCATTCTCACTCATATCTGTGGTTACTAAATAAGATACTAAAAATATAATATAAAGAGGTATCTGGTTTAACTATTTGTGAGAAATGTTTGAACTTTTACTTCTTTTATGGATCTTAAACATTTTCTGTAGGGAACAAATAGGATTCTAGATTGTAAACAGATTATATGTATGCAACACATACATACTCAACATAATTTTTTCCTGCTACAGTAGTAAAACATACACTTTCTGATAGCATACTGTGAATGTATTTAGAATTATCTCTGTGAAATGTTATTATAAATAATCAAGTTATTAGTTTTGCTTCTCTTAAGGACTGGTACCAATTAGTTTGACTAGTAACCTCATCTAAAAAAGGGAATTAAACTTATGTCAATTTATTCTAAAGTGTGATTACTAACCTCTGTACTATGTCAGCTGGCAAACCCATAGAGTGCATTACTGACTTCAAATAGTAATTTTCTTTGAACTTTTTTTTAACAAAGTACTGCCTTTGGGCCTGTGTTTAAAATTATATTGGGTTCAGCTGTTTTTATTAAAAATACTCAATTAACCTAAACAAAACTGGCTCTAAAGCCTAACAACATTTCCAAAACTGCTAAATGATTACTTAGTAAATAACTATTAAATTAAGAATAATTGATTTTTTTCCCTTGAAATCTTGAGTCAAATAAAATTTCTTTATTTTTTTATTAAAGTAATTAGGTAATTATGAGACTATTTAGCTGTTGAAGTGGCATTGTGGAATTAAACTGAATAATATTGCAATAACTGTGGAAAGCATGAATGTCCTATGAAATATTTTTGAAAATTTATTCATTTTAAGATGAGATACTGCAGCTTTCTGAAATTCTTAAACCTATTAGACTCTTACATGATAAACCAGTTTGTATATCACTGCATATTGGCTCGCAAGGCTACATATCCTACACCACTGTATCTTGAGCTAAGTACTGTTCTTCTCAATACAGGTAGTCTAACCGTGTGTCCATCAACACTCACGGCTCTTCCAGCTTTGGGGAAAATCCTCTCCCTACCCTCAAGGTCCAGCTGCTGTCAGGCTTTGCTGTGCCTGCGCATGTTGTAATGTTGTTGTATGTATGCGTATGTTGTAAATGTAAAATGCTTGTAAAAAGCTGGAGGAATTTGGCTTGTTGCAGCAGGGAACTTGAACCTCACAGGCAGCAGATTTACTGGGAATGGTTCATGTGTGAGAAGAAGGTAAGTAAACAGTAGGGAGCATGACATCTTGATAGGAAACAATGAATATTCTCCAAATTCTTCCTCCACACTTCATTATTGCTAGGCAGCTGTAGTTGGGAAATGCTTCAGTGAAAAGATGTTCTCTCCTAAGTGTGATATATCTGGCCTACAGAAACCCCGCAGAGGTAGGTCCTTCCAAAGTCTTGTTTACAGACCACAGTTTCATAGGGACCCATTTTATCCATTAGAGCCTTAACTGTACCACAGTATACATGGAATACAGGTGATTCATGGTTGTACTGGATGATTTGGGGAAATCTTCTGGACTCATTCTTGCATGGAGAAAATGGAACTGATTACGAGATTTAACTGTATAAGTTCAAGTGCAACAAAAAGCCATGGATTTAAGAGTATAGTGAGAGCATAGTGTATCCCTCATAATGGGATCTGTAGCTTGAATATATTGGATGGTAGTATCTAAGCAAAATGAGCTCTGATAAATAGGAAGGGGGAAAAACATTAAAAAAACACTTTTAATTGCTTCCTCAGATCAATTTCCCATGCAAAATATGTATTTAAAATTCCACTCTCCCCAATGGACTTATTGAGTTCAGATTGGAAACTACTTTTTCCCATTAAATAGGTTAGATGGAGAGATTTAAACTAACTCAAAGTTCAGCTTTCACAACTACCTTTAAAAGAAGTCATCACTGCTACTGTTAAATAATTACTTTAAAATAATGAAGTATATATGTGATTTTTTTCCAAGGGCTTTCTTGAAAGAACAACTTAGCTTTTCAAAATTGAAACAAATTCCCAAAGCTTAATAGGTCTTATAGGAAAAATACTCCTTAGGATGCAAAAAGGCATTAATACAGAAATAGGAGAAAAAATATATATAGAGAGACAGAGATAGAGAGAAGATAACAGTGCTGGGCTATTAGCTAACTAACTTATGCCTGTGTGAGCCAATATTGGCCCTAATTGCCTTGACATAAATTCTTTCCCAAGGCAAAAAAAAAAAAAAAGTTGTAATGATAATATCCTGTGTTGAAACCTATTTTTTCCCATTTTCAAAAATTTACTTTCCAATTGTAAATTTTTGCAAACCTGTCTGTTACAGTAAAAGTCTTTTTCTCCTTCAGACTATTGATTTATTTACTCTCTCTGGACAGATACACAATTTCCTGCACTCTACACAATGTGTCAAGAAGGGCTATCTTTTCAATAGACCCTGTGATTTATTAGTCCTATAGTACTGAAAAACCTTTAAGATTTTTCTAGACAGATAGTCAGATTGCAAGTGAATTATGCCTTTAAAATACCAGTGTATGAAAAGTTCTATCTATTTTTTTTTTTTTTTGTAAGATCTTGTAAAACTTTGAGCAACTGAAAAGATTGGTTGAAAGAAAGTATTTAGTAAGCCTTATTCTGTTCTTTGCTTTGAAAATTGTGCCCTTCTCTATACTGGGAATTCATCTTCCTAAAATCTGTATGCTGTGGAAAAGAACAGAATATATTTAGCTGCTTTTTTTCTTCAAGAAAAAAAGAACATCTTCAGTTAAAGCAGGTCGACAAGAGGTTAGAAGTTAAAGCTTTGGGAGGCACTTTATGCTAATTCAGACATTAGCCTGGAATTTAGTTCTTTCATATCACAAAAGTGCTCTTTCTTTAATTTCTTGGTACTACGGAGCTACCCAGAGAAGGAAGAATATTCTGTTCTCTATTAAAGGTATTGTTTTAAAGGAAACAGAGCTGTGTATTAGATTATTGAAATTACTGTACAAATGCATGGAATAAAGTACAGCATCAACACTTCACCTTGTACTATATGTATTTTGAATTTTCTCTGCCAGGAGAAATTGCTGTACACTTTGAAACCTCTGTCTACACATTTTCAGCTATCTGTCTAGTGCTGATAGCAAGAATCAAACATTTCTGTAACCGAAATTGAACACTTTGAGCATCATGCTGGAGTCTGAAATCAGGCTTAAAGTGAAAATCAGGTAGCCAGTGTAGGTTTAGCTAGATCTCATTACACGTCTTCATTTCTTTCTCTTAAATGTTTTTTTCATAGATCACTCCTCAGAGAATACAGGTCTTAAATCCATCAGGCATTAGGGTACAATTAGCACTCTTAGAAGGAAAAAATAGAATACAGAGGATATTACCAGTGGGCTGAAAGGATTGTATTGATCCACTTAATGCCTTGCCTACTCCATAAATCTTTCAATGATATTATCAAGCTTGCAATTTTAGAATTTCTGCATTTCTCCTATTACAGCTACGATCATAAACAATCATCAGACAAATATCCTAGAAAATCAGTTCTACTAAGTAATTCATATTCCATTTTCCTAAAACATATATGAACATATCTTTTCTTCTGTTTAGGTAAAAAGACAGATGCTAGAGTATTAGGAGTATACCGCTTAAATAAGTCTTGTCTTCTATGTCACAGTTTTATCATGTAACAACTTTACAACCTGAGGCATTTCTGAAACTAAGGAGTAATATTATGCTTTTGGTATAGCCTATAGAAAAGTTTGCTGCTAATATTTAATATATTATAGTGCCTTATTTACTGTTCTTATAACTGTACATCTGTTTAGACACTTTTAATCACACTGCCACCCACTTCCATCTCCTTTGGTATATTTAACAAAAGCAGGCAGAATCAGAGTCTTAATGAGTTCTCACACTTTAGAAATGCAAAATATGCTAAGCATATTGCGAAGGTAATGTAGCAGGTCTGCTTAGGTAGAGAAAGCCCTGCTGAAGGAAGCTGGGGCAGGCTGAAGATAACAGTCCTTTTTCAGAGAAGCAAATACTTTTCAGAGAGTTAGATTTTAACTGATTTACACTAAAAAACAGGACATGGATGAAGCTGGTCTACAGCAGTTCCAGAAAACAGACTTTGTTCCTCACATGGGCAGTCCCTGCTTAGCCGTATTCAAGCTATAATATTCAGGTTCTCAACCTCAGATTTGTTGAGGAGATTAAATTAGTATTTCATCACCATTACCATTCCAGGAAGAAAACGTGGCAAAAACTAACATTCTGTGTATTTTTTTGTTTGGTAGTTTCTTCTATTCATAGTAAGGAATTTCATCACTCAGAAGCAGTGAAATGGACTAGATGGCTATGTAAGGTCATTTCCAAACCTACATTTCTGTCCTTATTAGAGCTATTTGGGTATTAGAGCTATTAAAGATATTTATATTTAGCTTGTCTGATACATTTAATGTCTTAACATTTAATAAATCATTTACCAAAGAAACCAAGCCAATTCAATAGTGTATCTGCCAATCATCTATCAATCAAAATAAATCAAGCAATAATATCGGAGTATTATTTTATTTCTTTTTTAATTAAAACTGCTGCTGGTGGTATCAGCAGTATGTATATAGCATTCATTCAACAATAATATTTTGCCTTGTGAATCATTAGTCTACCACTGACTTTCTCAATATCTCTAAGTAATAATCAATAAAAAGTGGTGTCATTAATTGACATTAACTAAGAAAAGAAAGGCAATAGCAGTACAAGCTCACATTGGGTATCTATTTAGCTGTATAGTCTCAGATAATGGCCAGTGGTAGATGAAGAGAAGAACAGGATAAGAATATGGTGGTATTCTGTAATATGTGCTTTCTGTATTATCTTTTAATTTTTAAATTCCTGATGCATTCATATGTTTATAGGAGCATCCCTTTCATAAAATGTATTCTTTCAAAACTCAACTATCAGGGGACACATTCTGGAACAAAGATACAAAGATGTTAAGCCATGCAGAATTTGCACATAAGAGTAACAAGTCTATGCAATCTTCAAAGGTCCCTTTTTTCTGTTAGTGATCTTTTGGAAGGAAAGGAGCCAGAACAGAAATCGCTAATATCCCCTGCAGACATCCTTAGCCCAGATGTGCAACTGATCTCCTGTACAAACTTTATATTGTTAGCCACGAAGAAACACTTCTGTTGGAGCACTTCCAAAAATGGCCTGGCCCACTTTCTGTGTCCAAGAGTAATATTACATTACAAATACTAGTATGAAAAAATCATCATCAATTTAACTTTACATTACTGATGAATTCAGAGCAGATGAAAACTCCCAGGGTTATTGAGCCTTTTGCTGCAAAGCCCAGAATACAAAAGTTGTTCCTGAACTTAGTAGATTCGTGTAGTTAATACTTGGTGAGAAATCCACTCTAGTATTCTACTGTCTGTACAGATAGCAGCTATTCTGGAATAGGAAGTATTACATGGAAAAGTTTTTATTACTTGACTGAACAAACTTAACATCATCACAAAGACAGAAAAAAAAGGATGTGATCTCATTGAAGCATATGTAAATTTAATAAGTATATTACCGGTTACGATACTATTGATTAGCAAGGAACACTTCTAGCAAGGAAGAATAGGATCAATACTTTTCCACATAGGTACATTTCTAGATGAACTATTACCTCAGATTTAAATATATATTTAGATAATTTACAAAAACCAAAATATTTTCTTTTTTTCTTCAACTACATAGATTAACTGATAGATATTGTCTAGTGCTCAGAGTTGTAACATTTGTGACTTTGCTGCTGATCTCCCTCTCTAATATCAAACATTAAGCATATAATTTAATTATCTGATGGTTACGGCTATACAAAGAACAGTTGTAGTCACTGCAAATCATTTGTTTATGTAATTATGTAGTCCCAAGTCTGTAACTTGGAAATCCACAGAGTAGTTCCTAAGCACAGATCATGGCTTCACATAAATTAGGGATCATTCCCAACATGCAGTCTGGAGGTGGCTGCTCAGTTTTGGAGCATAAAAGAGTTGAATAAGATAAATAAAAATCATTGTTTACCATTTGGTATTTGTGCAAAAAAAGATTGTAGGCACATTTAGTATGTCAAATATAAATGCAATCTTGAGAGCAAAGATCTTCCTCTGCAAACTTCCTTTACGTTTGTGTAAAAATCCATACCGCATCAACAAATATTCCTATTAGTTTTAACTTAGCTGTAGAGAAATATCCTTTTATGTGAAATTTCTAAATAAGAATCTTCTTACCATTCCAGCTAATAGCCAAGTGTAAGCACTGATCTGAAAGGAATTTAAGTAGTTTCTTTTCAACTATGTTGTTTTTTTTTTCCATCTGCTCTTTTACTTCATTTTCCTTTTATGTTAGTAACATTTCCCTCAGTTTATTCAAAGCCTTGATATAACATCCTGGAACATATTTATCAAAGCTTTTTCATTTTGCAGCTTGGATTGGTGTAATGAACCTTATTTGTATGGACATACTTAGGAAAATGAGACAGATCTACTAAAAGTATGGAGTTCTTTTGGATTAAGTTAAGTTCATTTAAAGCACTTTACACCGTGTGAATGATCTCAGTCAGAAAAAAATGATCTCAGGCTGTTGTTTCACAACACACTGACTTCAATAACAAACCAGCACTAGTTAGCCCCACAGTGTTCTCCCTCTGGTTGCCTGCTGCTCCTTCTGCACAGTGCTGCACCATCAATTGTACCAATGCTATTTTTTTTCTTTTCCAGTTTGCACAGTGTACTAGATTTCTGAGATCAGCAGCTGTAAAATATATATATATATATTTTCATCTGCGAATTTCTTTGATGTGGATCATGTTTGTGATCTGGCATACCAGGGGTCCCACAAGCCGCAGAGCTGGCGTGACTGAGGAGCAGCAAGTCACAGGGAGTGAAAAAATAGGAACCCCCCCATCTTCAGATCAGGTCCCTGTGGAAATGCAGGAAGACATGTGTAATCACTAGTTTCACTAATGCCTGTTCTGTGCAGATAGCCACAATATGACACAGAGAGACAAGGCCCAATTTATAATGTTATCTCAGGATGCACGTTATTATCAGAGTCAAAATTCCCTCACTGTCCACCCGGCATTTGCTGTCTCTGAATGCAGAGCTGGTTTTGAGGAAGGATCAAGAAGCACAGGCTTGAATTGTGGCTGTAAAGACAGAGGCATCTTTCACCTGGTTGAGAACTTTCTCTTCCATTCAGGTATAATCTTACAAAGTCAATGTCATCGGGAAGGGTGAGGGGCAGAATATACTGTTCTCCTGGGAATGTCTTCCTGGGAGGCCAAATGCTGAAAGCAGCTTGAGAGGCGTGAAGTAAAGACATGGCCTCTTCATTTTATTTCTGCTGTGCACCAGGAAATAGGATTTTATACCTTCACAGGAAATAAGCACAAAGAAAGGAACAGAAAATACCATCCCCTTTGCTTTTTAGGAAAAATCCAAACAAACATGAATCTGAATAATTTTTCAGATGTAAAAAGACTAACAGTATTTCTCCAATAGGAAATAACTGTGTACTTCATTAGTTTTATCTGAAAAAGCTTATTGCTCTCTGAACGTTACATGTTGGAGAATGCATCTTCTCCTATATAAACAAAAGCACAGGCAAGCTGCAGATGTTGCTGCTAAATGCAGTGCCTCTTACAGTGTTCCTACTAGCTTAATGATAGCCTAAAAATTTAATTTAACATTTAATTGCTGGGAGGATCACAGAAAGAAAATAATAATCCTTAAAAAGTATACTAAGTCTAATGCATAAATGTGTACTAGAGATGAGAAAAGGTTAATGGTAAGAGAAAGTAATATTAATGTTAGATTTTACACAGCAGAAATGTTGCTTAAAGTGGGCTGAGAAAACACTCAAGGGAAAAATATTGTTTTAATATGAGAAGAAGAAACAGAGGAGAGAAACTTAAAAGCAATTCAGGCTTATAAGCTAACTGAATTTAGCAGGAAATAAGGAAGAAATAATATCTATTTCAATTGCCTGCAACAGAAACTGGTTATAAAATGAAATACGACACTGTCAGAAGTCATCGTTTCAAAAATCAGATATAGCTGAAATAAGTTGATGCCCCAGATTATAGCCTGAGAACTTCAGATATTAACTTAAAAATATCTGTCATATTCTCTGTTTGTGGTTATCTCAAACATCCTTTTTAAAAAAGTCATGTAGTCATGCATGGCAGCAAAGTTTGTTAAAGTATGTGTATAAAAGATACAGAAGTGATTAAACACAAGCATTCTGATACTGCTTGTGGACAAATTATGGAAAAGACTTTCATATCGTGGTATATTTCATACAATAGTTTATTCAAATTAATGTGACTATTAAATAAAATACTTTTAAATAGCATTGATGTGCTATCTCAAACCTATTGCCAACTGAATAAAGTTTATTGAGTAATACAGTGAAAACTTAAATAAGCTTGGTTTCAGACATATGTTATTACCATTACTTATTTTAATCTAAATGCATATATGTGGAGTCTCCTTCTCTGGAGATCTACAAGACCCTCTTGGATGCAGCCCTGTGCCACGTGCTCTAGGTGACCCTGCATGTGCAAGGGGATTGGACTAGATCTCTAGAGGTCCCTTCCAACCTTAGGCATTCTATGGTTCTATGATTCTATGTCTTATATCTATATATTTTACTTAGTTTTTAAACTTCTGCCACATTCAAAGTTAAAGAAGAATAAATGCTCATGTGATATATCTAATTTAGCGCAGAACTGCTGCTGTATGCATTTGCAGTTAATGCAATATCATACAGCGAGCCTTAAAAATTGTTTTGAATAGAGAACTCTGTACAGTTCTAGTGATAGGTTTACTTTCTTTTAAAACCCTTTAAGCTTTGAAGTTACTGTTATTTTAAAAGCTTTGCAGTACTTTGTTCATATGTCGACTTGTTTGACAACATTTTGACAGGGACTTGGGAAACATACTCTGATGCAGCAGGTCTGTGATTGGGACTAGCTGTGTTAAATTTCCTATGTTGTGTGGACCTTTTTCCCTTGATGCAACATTTTCTCTTTAAATATGAGTTCATAATTGATGTCTCAGATGTAGCAGAGTCCTACCCTTCTGCCCTTGACTGAACCTGATAAGCAGATGGTGCAAAGAGCCCCAAAAATACTTGCTGGGTCATTGAAAAAAAACTGCCGGACTGCTGAGTTCCCTGGCAGAGTGCCATGTGGCATCAATGTCTGTTTAGAAAGAGAGCTGATTTGGTGGTTTTCCATAGCTTTCAAAGATGAATATGAAACCTGGCTTAATATGTTCTTATTTTGACAGAACTGTACAAACTTCAGAATTCGTCTCATTGCTGAACGTGCATTAGCATCGCTTTTCTTCTTCCAGCAGCGTCAAAATGAAGACTAGGCTTGAACAGAGCAGATCTTGGCAGACAGATCTGGAGTACAGAGATTTTAATTTGCTGGGCTTGACAACACTATTTAAGAGCACAAGCCTGCCCATCTCCATGTTATTCACGTGGATGCCCAAACTAATTGACATGGTGGTATCCATAGCCTATTGCTATGACAGGCCTCAGAGCTGATTCAATATTTTTTTTTGGCTCTGATTTTTAATCATGGCCTTGGAGTAAGTCTCTTCATTTATATCACAGTTTACTTGAGGGTTGTTTGGAATCAACAGCTCTCATTATCACAGATGTAGTAGTCTGGATGCTTGTGTCGGATGCCTGCATGGCTCCTGGGAGCAGCAGGCTGGGTGCTCTGTGCTGCCATGGAGGTCCAGACCAGCTTCCCCATCTCTCATTAGGTGCAGAGCAGGACTGGGCTACAGCTGCAGGCACCAAGAGTAACCACAGGCTAAAATTTACACTTTTCTCAATCTTATTTCATGACCATCAATGCATGTTTTATTTTATGTCTGAGAAGGTAGGAAGCCTTATTTCATTTAAGAGAGATCCTATATCAGTATAGCCAAGAAAATCATGTAATTGAATGTCCAGTTGAGGACAAATAAGGAAAATTCTAATTTCAATCCAATTTTGTTAGAAATTACATTGAAAAATTACTCCAGATTCCATATTTTGGACAGGCTTACCTAAATGGCTGTTCATTTTGCCTTGATATGTGAGCTTTGCAAGGCGATAATTAAGAACTCTAGACAGATCCACAGATTCAACACAGCCTTCTTCATTTTCTTAAGATGAGCTGTTGTGAGCTGCAAATAAATGAAGTTTTTTTTTTCCTAAGTAGAATTAGACACAGGTACTGAAATTGCTCTCTCAGGCTAATTTGCAGACTGTTCTCTTCTTCAGTCTTCCTAAGAGTTCTTGATCTCTAAACGCCAACCTTTTTCCTTACTGGTGAAAAAGGAGAAAGTGAAAGGAGATTGAGCTTTAGTGTTACTCAGTATTATAACTATTTTCTCTGCTTGGCAGTCAGCAAGACACTCGCCTGTTATCTAAAGAAATGTTCTTTTGATGAATGGTGCCACTGTAACAGAGGAGAGTGCATTAGCTGCTGAAGTGATAGTACTTCTACCTCAAATTGGGGTGATGAAAAGGGAACATATGTGTAAGGTTTGTACTTCTGTAATTTTAAGTGCTATCTGTGTCCTTTTCTTTTGGCAGGGTTCAGTTTTTCATAAAGTTAGATGCTCAAGCTGACCTTTAGCCTGTTGGCTGGAGGTTAAGCTGATGAGTCTCCAGAAATATTTGGGATATCTCAACACAAAATAAAACTAAAATGACTGATTTGGAAGATGATTGCTTTTTATTTAACTTTTGTATTACTTCAGGATCATCCGTGTGTGCACAAACAAGCACATAAAATAACACTAAGCTCTTTATTCCAAGCAATTAGAATTTTAGAGATTATGATATGAAAAAATGGAATCTCTTCATCAGCAAGATGAGAGAACTTTCTTTCTTTAAGCAAACAAACAAACAAAAACCAATTATTCTCTTCTTATTAACTTTTCACTCTGTAGATACCATGATGTTAACCCATTCAGGTTATGATGCTCTACTGCAGTGATCATGAAAAGTATAACAGTCATCATGAAATGCATGGCATTGAATAAGAAGAAAGCAAGGCGATCTTTTTTTTTTTTTTTTTTCAAAATTAATCATGGGAAAGATAAGGACTAACTTACTGGATTTTTCTTTTTTTTATATATATATAAACTAAGAATTGAAAAAGAACAAAAGGATTTAGACAGAAAAAGTATTTAAGATCTTTTCTTTTTTCTATGTAAAATCTATCAACATGTTGCCACAAAAGGCCTGCCTGATATCTTCCAGAAAAAGAAATCTGGATTTTCCAACTCCTATCATGTTCTTTCAAATAACAGTATATCAACATGCAAAATAATAAAAGATATTTGATGCTACAACCCCATTTCAGAAGAACATCTGAATGAATCATAGAATCATAGAATCATTATGGTTGGAAAAGACCTTCAAGATCATTGAGTCTAACTGTGAAGATTTAAAATTAAGTGTATCTCCAGTAAGGTCTTTTTTTTTCTCTGCTTTTTTTTTTTTTTTTCTGATTTCTTTACTTGGATTTACTAATATTTGGCTTTTCTAGTGCCGCTTAAAGTTTACAAGAGAGATTTATCAACATTTAGCTAAATTCTTACACAGGAACTCCTGCTGACAGTGAATATAGTTTGTGAGTATATATCTGTGGAAGAGCTTTTATATAAGTTAGATCACAGTTGGAAATTTTAATGATTATCTGCAAAGTGCTAGGCATGAATGGATGATTCATTCTTACCTGTTTTGTTAAACCATATCCTGATCTTTTTGTAAATTTCTGTTCATTCTCCTTTGAAGTGAAGCATTTTTTTTACTCTGCTTCCTAATGATGATGCTTCTGCAAATCCCTTTTATAGTCTCTTTGTTGTTTGTGTGATTTCATTCTAATTTCTGCTTTCTGTGTTACTTAATATTAAATCATTCTACTTGTCTACTTGTCTACAGAGTCCCTGCCCGGGACTCTGTTTGATGACCACCAGCTAGTGGGGAATGATGGGAACCATCTCAGCAAGAGGGGCACACGTCTCCTTG
>JAWLRI010001049.1:1442790-1481816 GCA_034781795.1 Crypturellus tataupa | reverse complement strand
GGGGGGTTGGACTAGATGACCTCTAGAGGTCCCTTCCAACCTTAGGCATTCTATGATTCTATGATTCTATGATTTTTTTTTTTTAATTTTAACATGAAGCCCAATTTCACCTGTGTGCATCTTCATCACAATATCATGGAAAAAACATAAACATAGTTAACAAAAACTAACTATAAAACTAAAACTAACTATAAAACTAACTATAGTGTGGGAATCCAAATGGATTCAGCAAATGAGAGGAATGAAATGCTTAAATCCTGAATAAGAAGGTAAAGCTTTGTTTTCTATTATTATTTTACCAATTACTTATTCATGCTGATTTCTGTTGGATTTATTGGATACCAATAATTCCTAACTATGAAAAAGAAATATTTGCTTGATTGAGGTATAGGCTTACAGAAAAGACTCTGGATATTTTAGATCCTTCTTTCTTACCTTCACCCTTTAGTATCTCCCGGTTTTGTGCAGAGCATATGAAGTGTACACAAATGCCATAATCGAGCATTTTATCAGCCCCTTCGATCTGTTACAACAGGTATTAGTCCAGAAATTAATAATAATAAAAAATCTATTAGTTGAGATTTCACTTAAAGATGTCCATATTTCTAAATTATTTCAACAGAACTACTTTTCCAGCAGCTTTTATGCTCGTTGATTAAACTGATGATATAAGAAGGTGCTTATGTGTCTCATCATCCTAGAAACTTTCTTTCTGACAGTTACAAACTATTTGGGAGAGAAGACCTCTTTCTCAGGGTTTCTACAGTAGAACGTTGGTTCATTTCTGGGATTCTTACATTCAAAGAACTTTTTTAAAAAATTGTAAAACTTAAACTTTTATAAAATAACCATAGACCTGCTATTGTATTTCTTACTGCATGATCAACTCTCTGCAGGCCAGGAACTGAGGGTTCAGCTTGGCAACGTAGCAACAACCTATAGTCTTTGTCTTACAAGAAAGGCTGTGTGCTTTGAAGTTGGAATGTTCATCACTTTTGAACAGGATTAACGCTTTATTTGTTGTTCAACAAGGAGATAGTGAGAAAGAAGCAGAATGCATGTCAGACCTGCATGACTAAAAGGAAAACTTCGCAATGCTCTGTGAACCACCTGCAGTCTCTATGTATTTAGTGAGAATAGGATTCATAACCCACACACTGTAAGCACTCAACTCTACTAGGAATGCTCAGGACACAACATGTAGATTCACATCTTCAGGGAGTGATTTCAAACACGTGGACAAGACATCTAGTTTTTCAGTCTGGAAAAGCTTATGTGGCAACTTTAAATGTAAATAGATCCAAAGCATTTTAACTAGAAAAGATATACCCATGTCCTTGCCTGTGGGTACCAGTCTGTCCAGAATCTGACTTTGGAAGGAAGCTGGAGAGTGTACAGGCAGCTGTAACCTGTTACACTCTGTCACAAGCTGTGGATAGTAAAAAGATCAGGATTTTTCATTCACTGTGAGCTACCTGTCCTTATGTCATTGGCATAGACCATGTTCTGTGCATAGGTTTCATGGATCTGAGAGTTAGAATCCAAATATATCTAAGATGCTATTTTTGATTATGTCTCACAGACAGGTACATTCAATGTACTCTTGATGAATGTTTTATAGAAGCTTCAAGCATAAAGCACAAACTTTTGTTGTAAATGTGTTATAATATCACACAGAAATTGTCAACAAACAACACATTATAGCATGTTTTCATTTTTTAATTATTTCTTTCAAGAAGTCTTAAGTAATATTTCATTCTCCAATATAATATGTAAAATCCCAGTTTAGGAAAGTATAAATATTTTTAAAATATCTGAAATAATTTTTGAGCTCTCCATAGTTTAGTCAAATTAAACTTATGGCTTTGAAATTATATAAATATCCAAATGGTTTGTTATATGAATATCAAACATTAATAATTAGCTCCTTAATTTTATTTTATAAATTTATGTGAAGAATTTCATTATCTACTTATAAAAGAGTCACCTTCCCTGATTCTTTTCATTATTATTTATGTTTACCAGGAAATGTTGATTGCACAAAAAAGCAAAAAAAAGTAATAGAAGATATGAGCCAAGTAGCTATTACCTTATATACAAGAAGCATATGACACATTCACAGTGAATCTGATTTATAGTAGATGCTTTTGGCAGCCCACCTGCTTTTTATTAAGACTGGTTTGATGCACGTGCAAAAAGACGTACAAATGAAAAACAACAAAAACATGAAAAATACCTAAGGAAAGTTTTAATATATAAAGCTATATAGAGACACTTAATCAGCTGTTTTACAAAATATCTGTACCAATACTCAGGATAGAACATGCTTGATTTATCTACATTTAAATTAAGATACAGGAAAAAGTAAGAAGGCAACATACATTTACGAAATTATGACTGAACACAAGCAGACAGTTTTTAAAGACCAATACTAACAGTATCAGAAATCATTTCCCTTGTGTTTGTGACCAGTAAGTTTGCTTAGACAAATATTTAACATGACATTTGTGCAGCAAAGATGGCGTGGCTTTAAAGAACATCACATTCCAGTACTCCTTTGGATTTTTTCTGCAGCCTATAAAATCAGTAGAAATACCTGGGATGACCTTAGTGAAATAGACTTAGCGAGGAAAGTCTTGTAGCTGGATCCTAGAAAAAACATAAAGAAAAAGAGAGAACCACAGTTCTCTCCATGCCTCCTTGCGTAATGTAAGCACGGATGGTCCTGCAGTCACTGCATTTCTTTTGCAGATCAAAACCTGCCTCAGTACAAGCATCTCAGCTTCATCTCAGATCGATCATCTCTTTTTCTTTTCATTCATGTTGTGCTTAGTTCAGCTGAAGACCCTGTCATACACATGCTCTAAGCAGAATTGGCAAATGGCAGGGTTGGTCATTTAAAACATGATGCATACCTATGTCCTTTTTGTTTTTCAAAATGGATCTTTAGGAAAATATCCTGATTACTAGAACAAATGCCCAAGAAAATGGAGGTTTGAAGTTGTTTAAGATGTAATTGATGTCACCCGGAAAATTCCCAGCCTGATTAGACCCACTACCTATTATCCATTGATGGTCCTACATGTGGGAGGAGAAGCAGCAGCAATGCACAGCCTAAGGGTGATCAAAGGGACTTTAGGGCAGGATATTAGAAACTCAGACATGCAGGTCATATTCTCTTCCATTCCTCCCAGTGCTGATGGCCATATAGAAAGAAACAGGAGGATATGGCCTATTAACGTGTGGCTCCGTGGCTAGTCCCCATGAACTACAGAGCCCAGAGTCAGAAGAGAGAAAACAAGGATAGAGGAGGACTTTTCGCTGGTTAAGGAGGATTGGATTAGGGATTATTTAGGCAAACTGGACACCCAAAAAGATACGGGCCCGGTTGGAATGCACCCAAGAGTGCTGAGGGAACTGATGGGGGCTATTGCTCAGTGGCTCTCAATCATCTTCAAGATATCATGGAGGGCAGGGGGAATGCCTGAGGACTGGAAAAAAGCCAATGTCACTCCAGTCTTCAAAAAAGGTCAGAGGGAGGACCCGGGAAACTACAGGCTGATCAGCCTCACCTCAGTCCCTGGAAAGGTAATGGAGCATCTTATCCTAGATACCATCTCTACATATGTGAAGGAAAAGAAGGTGATCAGGAGTAGTCAGCATGGATTTACCAAGAGGAATTCCTGTTTGACGAACCTGATGAGCCTTCTACGATGAGGTGACCGGCTGTATGGATGATGGGGGAGCTGTGTGTGTTGTCTACCTTGGCTTCAGCAAGGCTTTCCACACAAACTCCCATAACATCCTCATAGGAAACCTCCAGAAGTGTGGACTGGACCAGTGGGCAGTGAGGGGGATTGAGGACTGGCTGAATGGCAGAGCCCAGAGGGTGGTGATAAATGGGACTGAGCCTAGTTGGAGGCCTGTGGCTAGTGGTGTCCCACAAGGATCAGTACTGGGCCTGGTGCTGTTCAACTTGCTGTTCAACAATGACTTGGAGGAGGGCACAGAGTGCACCCTGAGCACATTGGCAGATGACACCAAACTGGGAGGAAGGGCCGACATTCCAGAGTGCTATGCTGCCAATCAGAGAGAACTAGACAGGATGGAGAGTTGGGCAGAGAGGAGCCTTATGAGGTTCAACAAGGACAAATGCAGAGTCCTGCACCTGGGGAGGAATAACCGGTAAAGATTGGTCAACCTGCTACTTTCCAGCAGCAGGAAAAGCAGCTCCACAAGGAGCGATTTGGGAGTCCTGGTTGACAACAAGTTGACCATGAGTCAGCAATATGTCCTTGTGGCCAAGAAGGTGAATGGGATCCTGGCTACACCAGGAGTGTTGCCAGCAGGTCGAGGGAGGGAAACCTGCCCTTTACTCAGCTCTGGTGAGGCTGCATCTGGAGTATTGGATGCAGTTCTGGGCTCCCCACAACAAGAAGCACATTGAGCTTCTAGAGACGCTGCAGCGTAGAGAGACAAAAATGATTAAGGGGCTGGAGCATTTGCAGTATAAGGAAAGACTAAGCAAGCTGGGCCTGTTTAGCCCGGAGAAGAGAAGAATGAGAGGAGATTTCATCAACAGTAACAAGGACATGAGGGGTGATTGTAGGGAGGATGGGGACAGGCTCTTCTCCATGGTGGCCAGGGTGGGGGATAATGGGTACAAATTAAGACACAAGGAGTTTAATCTCCATATAAGGAAGAACTTATTTACTGTTAGGGTGACAGGGTCCTGGAACGGGCTGCCCAGAGAGATTGTGGAGTCTCCTTCTCTGGAGATCTTCTGCCTGGATGCCACTCTGTGCCACATGTGCTGGAGCAGGGGGATTGGACTAGATGATCTCTAGAGGTCCCTTCCAACCTTAACCATTCTGTGATTCTGTGTGAATTTTTCTGTGATTTGGGTACATGTTAGACAGTAGATAGAGATGGAGACAGTGGCCACCTCTGAGCCAACCTATTCTGCCGTAGACAATGAGGCAAAGACACAGTACAGAAGAGCCTATTGCCTACATTCTGACCTAGTGAAGTCACTTACTAAGGAAAGAGTGTCCTACTTTCTTTCCCCCTCTACCCACTTCCCACAAATCATCATCATGGCTAGACTTCATGAACGAAGATATGGGAAGGGCTTTACCCACATTTGCTGCAAGTGCACTGATGGCTAAAAAGACCAATGCAGGAAAGGCAAGTTCACTTGCAAAAGGCACAGCAGAAGACTGTCTTAGGCAGTACTGGCGAGGCACGGTTCTTTCTGCGTTGTCTTTTCTCTTCAAGATTGATTCTGCGTGTGTTCTCAAAGGAAGTAGCAGCATCATGGATGGTGGGTCTCCATGTCTCCTGATTCGAGGCCAGAGTGCACCCTTGATGGTAGTCAGTATGGCCAACGCTGAGGTGTTGTTCCAGGGAGTCCTTTTATCTCCTCTTTGGGGCTCCTATCTTGCAGCAGCCGGTGTGAAGTTCGCCACAGAGCACAATCTTAGGGAGGCAGTGACCTTCCATCCTGGAGACATGCCCTGCCCAGCGCAGCTGCGTTCTCAGCAGTATGGCCTCAATACTGGTGACCCCGACCTGTTCAAGGACAGTCACATAATCAGTCCAGTGGATGTTTGGGATTGTATGGAGGCCGCACTGATGGAAGAGTTCGAAGAGTCATGGATGGTGTCAGTAGATGACCCAGGATTTAGACCCATATAAAAGAGTAGACAGTACAATGGCTCTATAGACATTAATCTTTGTACTTCTCTTCGGGTGTTTATTGCACTAGACTCTTTTATGAAGTTTTCCAAAACCTTTGCTAACCAATTGTCTATCTCACTGTCAATCTTACCATCCAAAGGAATGATGCTTCCTAGATAGCTGAACTTCTGGACTGACTTAAGCTCTGATTTGTCTGTAGTGATGTGGGGATGATGGAAAACTTCCTGAGGTGCAGGTTGGTAGAGAATTTCTGTCTTCTTCAAACCGACTTCTAGCCCAAAAATCTCAGCAGCCTCTGCAAAGGCTAAGCGCTGCAGTGCTGCTTTTGATGAGCAACAAAGGCGGCATTGTCAGCAAAAAGCAGCTCACGGACAAGGTGTTTTAGTTTCTTCATGTGGACTTTCAGACGCCTTAGGCTGAATAGGTTTCCATCGGTACGCTATCGGATGTAAATGTCGTTTTCTTCATTGAGGTCTGCGGTGGCCCTTTGGAGCATCATGCTGAAGAAGATTGTGAATAGAGGTGATGTGAGAATGCAGTCTTGTTTCACATCATTGGTTATTGGGAAGGGCTCAGAGAATGCATCACCATATCTGACTTGGCCACGCTGTTCCTCATGTAACAGGATAATCATTTTGAGGAACTTGGGGAGACCTCCTAATCATTCCAAGATCTGCCACAGGCCTTTCCTGCTCACAGTGTCAAAGGCTTTGGTGAGGTCAAGAAAGGCTTTGGTGAGGTCAACACAAATACCAGGTTGATACAAATGCATAAAGAACTCTAGAATCAGGAAGAAAACACAAAGATCTTTCCTGCCCTATTGTACAAATTCAGTCTTTCATTTATTACTATATTTTTCCTTCTCACACTCTCTCTGATGATTTTCTGAGGCAATTTGTGCAAAAGGATGCAAAGTAGAAACCTTTGTCTCTGTTCAGCTATCAGTTGCAGTTGGGACCTGCCACAGGATGCGTTTCTCACCAACTGTTGGACTCACTGTCCCTGCCATATCAGAGGCTTTGACCTCGACAGATTTCAAACAGAAGATGCAGCTCTGCAAGCATTCTCAGGCTGCATGGGGCCTTCCACAAGGCTGGAGTTGAAGAGGAAGGATGAAGAAATCCCTTACATCTATTGAAGAATGTTTAGTATATTCACAGCATTTACATTTTAAAAGAAAATTATTAAAGAAAAATTATTAAAACCATTAAACTTATACAATAAGATCCTTTTTTTTTCTTTACTCAGAAAATCTAATCATTCACAGAAAAGACTGATATGCTACAGGTACTCCTTGACACTTGTACACTTGCATTAGCATGGAGTTCACGCACGGTTGTGAATATCGATGGTTCCTCTTCCTTTCATCCATGCTCTAAACTGTCCAGCCGTGAGCAAACTCTCATCTGACAGTTAGCAAGTGAGCTAGCTCTGCCTGTTGTAGCTTGAGCTAAGTCTTTCTCAGAAGCCTTTCCCAGAAGCAACTATGTAAGTGTGGGCTTGGCACTGTACTCCAGCCATTACACAAGTCCAGCCATTACACAGCTGGCTCATCATGAAGGCAGAGCAGGGGTGACAGATTGGCGACTCCTCAGGTTACCTTGCCCTGAGACAGGTTTATCATGAAACTACACCTTTAGCTTATATATCGCAATGTCACGTGTCTCCTCATCTTGTGAACGTTTTATTTCATAGTACTCTGTGAAATGACAAACGTACCTGATTCATCTGGCTCAGAGTAGTTCACACTGCATTTTAGTGTGTCTTGATTGACACCAGACAACAGTAATTAATCATGGTAGGGTAATAATAGATTTGGAGTAACTGACCCACAAAATCTGTCTTGAAGAGATAGTATTATAGTTATTTCCTGAAGTTAGTGTCTATTTTTAGAGAGACAAAGCTTATTATCTTACGATTTCTTTTTATTTGTTTTTCATGGAGAAAACAATAAAACAATGACAAATTACCTTTGATCTGTCACAGAAACCAAAATAAGAAAAACAGTCTTTATCAACTTAGTTTATGTCTCCCTGCTCTAATGAGCAGTTTTCTCCATCACAAATTCAATTTCACTTTCCCAACAATTTCCATCTCCATGGATAACTTTTTCTTATATTCTACTGAGTCATACAACTTTGGATTTATCTATCTGAATTATTTATCCTATTGCATATATTTTTACTAAAGGAGAAGGATGTTCTGGATGTGTTTTAACATTACTACTGCTTGAAAAAGATATCCTTTCCAACAAAAAAACCTTAAGCTATTGGTAATATATAATACATACATTACTTCCTGCTGTGTGCGTTAAGATTTTGCTGTATTCCAGCCTTTTTTACCATCTAGGTGAAAATCAATGAAGAAGAAAGGCAAGTCCTATTTATAGAGAACCCAACACCATTTCTGAGAACCAAACTTAGCTCACTCCCTGTGATATCACCTAAAGGGCAAGGCAATAGCTAGATTTGAAGAACATTGTGCTCTGTCTTCCATTGTTGATAGATGCCTGCTTGATCTTGAAATGCAAGATAGTGAGACTATAATTTTCTAAATTATACTTGAATATTATCACTGTAGTCCTATGCATTGGTAGATAATCTTACATCCACAACAATTACAGGTACGCAATAAATATTTCATGAGTGCACAGTATCCATACAAAAAGAAACCGTCTCTTACCTCTTATCCCAGTAGTATTATCCAGCTCAACTTTTTTCCAGGAAGGGTATGCCTCTGACAAAGGAGAAAAATACAAGCCCTGAAATATCCCTGAGTTACAAGAACTGTCAGTAAAAGTCACAAGTAGCTTGACACTACAATTTGCAGTCCCAACATGCACCAGCCACACAGGAAAGGTTGGCTATGACCAGGAAGGAGTGACTCCCATAAATTCTCTGAGGTGGAGGAAGACATTAAGGAACAGAAAGAGAGTGTGGCGAAGGGTGAAAGGAGGATTTATTCTGTCCAGTATCAGAAAGTTGCCCCTCTTGCACCACCTGCTGAAAGTAAAAGTGAGACAATCACCAATGTGATTTCCACATTTCCAATGTGACTCCCCAACAATGCTTTTTTCAAACATAATTAATTTCTTGATCATAGAAAACAGTACAGTAACCTATGAAAAGGAGTAGTAGTCATGCTTTACTTGTATAATACTGGACCTTACACTAGTTCATGCTACAAGTACAAAAAAATGAGTGCTGAATACAAGCAGGACACAGTAACCTAACAAATTCTATAAATACCCAGGAAGACTGAACCTCTTCCCTCAGTGATAGCTTCATGCTGCAAAACATTATTGTCCTCAGAAAATAATCCCACCTGCACAGCAAAACTTGTACAAGAAACTGAACTTCATCTTAGTTTAACTATTTTTTCATCAATTTCTGTCAGAACCTCTGATCTTGGAGGGTTATGCATATTATTAAAAAATTGTGTACAGCCTTCCCAGTACACTGATGAAAAGTTGTGGTCTTTTGTTGAAAACCTTATGAAAAAGCATCTAAACTCAAGTAAGATGCTACTGACTTCTTAATCTAAGGTCTCCCACAGCAGGTAGCTGCACCTCTCCTGGAGTTAACAACTGTGCAGCAGAATCAGCAGAAAGGAGCACGTGTCAGAGAGTTATCAGATACTCTAGTTCATAGACTAACACAGAAGCTAAAGTCACCAGTTAAGGTGGATTTGTGTTAGGACATCAATTGGTAACCTTAGATGCATCCCTTTTTGGCAGCCCAGCTGCAGAAGCAGTGGCAGTGGAGTGACAATCAAAGTCTGAAGGTGTGATTCAAAGCCCATGTAATCTTATTCATGGTACTTATACCAAAGCTAACAAACAGCCCTCGTGTTCATGATTTGAACAGATCTCTAGCTATTAGGGACTACAATGAAATCCTCAATGAGCAGCACTTTATATCATGTTTAACTGCAATGAAATCTGGACATTATTAATGATGGAGCAGTTGACTAGATGAGGCATAACCTTGATAGTTTCACACAGCATATTATTGAGCTCATTATTTATCATTGTGGAAGTCATTTGAATCTGGACAATGTAGAAAAGACACTATGCTTTTTTTTTTGGTTATGTTAACAACAAATCATAAATTTAACTTGAGGCACAGCTTTAATGGGTGCTGTAATTCTCCTGTTTCTCCTGGTGTCCTGTTTGCACAAGACTGCAAAATCTTCATGTGGAGATAGACAGAAAAACAACCTGATTTTCTACATCTGATGATCTTCTAGTTAACACAGGGAGAGCTGTACTGTTCTTACTATTCATACATCTGCTTGAACCAAAGAAAGAATATATTTTTACAAAAACTTCTACAAATTGATGGATCACATGGAATCCTAGAGTATTTGGACTTAAAAGAATAGCAATGGATCAGACACACTGTCCTATGTTACAAGTATATAACAGGTTTGACCATCTAAATTTAAGGTTAACTTATTTATGTTGATCTAAATCTCACATCTCTATGTTATAATCAAATCATTGACCACCTTTCATGTAGTATCTGTAAAATATTTTGTTTCTTGTCAATGAAAATAAATATTTCAGTTTGGGCAGAAAAAAGGGAATAAGAATGGAGCCAGTGTGTGCATATGTAATGAAGCAAGCAACCAATTTTACTTTGTATTTAAAGTTGTTACATTATGTTATGTTTTGTTTTGGTTGCTTTTGATGGAAAGGACAGACCTCCACATCAGTCCAAGTTAAATAGAGAATAGGTGAAATACTTGAAATTTTAAGATATTCAAACATCGGTGTTTGAATCCTTTCTAAAGGGCATTTTAATTCCTTTCTAAAAACTGGTGTATTGGAAAGTACATTACCTCAAATGGAGGCCTATATCCTTAGAAATCTGATCCAAAGGAAATGTCACCAGGTTCATGTTAAAAGAGGCAGAAGGGATCTTTTCCAAGAGCAAGGCAGTGGACTGCTGTAGAAATTAGAAGAATAAAGGTGAATTATCCTTCATAATTTTTTTGAACTACTCTTGATGATTAAGTGAAATTTATTCCTAATATTTAGAAGCTAATTTGTTGAAAAATTTTGTCCTTTACGCTCTTTCTTTGTTCTACTCATATAACTTACTTTATATGGGTCCAATAGGAAAACTGATAGTATATATGCTACAGATATAAGTTAACATTACTTTCATATTAGGTAAATAGGAAAAGAGACAGCTAGACCCAAGTTCTACCAAAGAAGTACAAAAATCTATTCCTTAAACAGAATTAAACCCCCAAAAAAACCAATTCCATAAAGAGGCAGACAGACCATTTCCTTTTTATGACCTGGAATAGGGACCACTATGGAGCAAAGCTGATGTGAATAAAGCTTATTTTAACTAAACAGGGAACATAACTAAGACTCGCTCAAATAGAAAAGAACAAGAAGACATTACACAGTCTGATCTAAATATCTAGGCTTTAAATTGCAGAGAAGAATGAGTTATATGAAAATAATTATATTATAATGTATTTTCACAGCTATTAAGTTATTCTTGAAGTGTTTTATTTATTACAAAATGGAGATCTGACCTTGTCAGAATAGATAAAAGCAAATATTTTAAAATAATGAGTCGGAATCCTGGGATGGGCTTAGAAGTGTGATAATTTCTTTAAAATAAGAGGCGTTTTGTGGTTTGAATTGCTTTTGTTTATGGCTTAGATATTCTCCTGTCAGGTATTTTCTTCATTATATTTTCAGGTTTTTCTCTATAGTATTAGAAACTCTAACTTAGAGTTTCTCTCTAGCATTCTCATGTGCCCCAGAGCTGGAGACTCGGTGGAGCCATTAAATTTCATACAGCTATAGAAAGATAACCCTTTTCTTCCTTTTTGTTCTATATACAAAAACATACAGGTGTTGTAGATCATTAAAAGATCTTACATTCTCCAGCCAAAAAGACTTCTCTAAAAGAGCTATAAATTCCATGTTACCAAAGATTCAAGCAATTACCCTAATTCAGACAGAATTTATTTGTATAAAACTTGCTTGTTATGTAGGAGTTTTGTGTGTACTATATCTAACATGTATATATATCTATATATATATATAAAACAAACTAAAAAAAATAAGAAAAGAAAATCCAGTTCTCTATAGACTGTTAGAATATGGGTTGATGCATACTCTGTTTGCACAGACTTTGCTCCTATTGTAAAAGATGGATGAAATAGAAAATCCCTGACCACTGAACAGACAGAATACTTATTCTGTGCTTTATGGTGTATTGCTGTCAGGTATACAGGCATATTGTTAAAAATATATATAAAAAAAAGTTAAGTCTGGAATGTTTAGACAAAAAAAGAAAAAGAGATCATACTTCACATTGGATTTGCTCTTTCTCCGCTTTCAGTTTATTTTGAATTTTATGTGTGTGTAGGTTGAGCTTAGAGGCTGATGCATTCTCTGAAATGAAAACAAACAAACAAAAAAATTGAATACCTTACCACAAAGTATGATAAAGATTTGGGGCCTCTTTTCTATAGCTACTGTCACAGCCATCCAAATTCTTTCCTTCTCTGGCAGAGATGAGCTATAAGAATAGCTTGGCTGAGCAGAGACCTTTTCACTAGATCACATCATAGAGAAAGAGATTTCTGAGACATAAAGTCCTGAAAGTGGTATTTTGCGACTCCTTCAAGGACATTTCAGACAGATGGTGAAATAGCCTAAATGGTTTATCAACATATGCCCCTTTTAAAATCAGCAAGAAGAGACCAAAATGCTGCAACAGAACACAAGCAATTCCACTGAATCTCAGGTCTCCTGTTTCTTTCCTAAAATCTCAATTTCTATCTTTCTTCCCAGACTACTAACAAATTCTAACTCCATACATGCTTTTCTCTGCCAAATGAACCAATTCTAAGCTACCTGGAACTAGTCTACTTCCTTCAACACATACACTTTGGTAAGGCTATCTGAATTTGTGTTAGCCCATCTGAATTTTTGTCAGACTTCTTTCATGAAGCTTGGAGGAGTCACTGAGAGCATTCACTTTGCACTCCCTTTAGGTACATGATCTGCAGCAGTGCAGAATGACAATTGCAGAGAAAAAGCCTTGAGATATAAGAACAAGGACAAAGCACTGAATTAAATAAAGACTTTAGCTACAACATTTTAACAAGTCTTCACTGGGCATGGGTGTAAAATTCAGAGTTACAGCTAGATCAAATTTTGATGGATTTTAACAGAACAGGTTAAAAAAAACCCAACACATTATTCTGCTGAAGATTCCCTTGCCCATTGCCCTGCTGCCAAAGCCCAATATCAAACTATGGCTTCTTGAAGAAAATTCTGTTTGAATGTTTTACCTAGAGCAATGTATTATTCCCTATCACATTCTTGGGTATGCTATTGCAGCTGAAACTCAAGAACAAAAAGTCAGGTGAGGTAAGAATCCTGAGCAGATGATATATGCCTTGGTTTAGTATTTAAAAATATAACCAAATAAATTGAAACAATAAACAACTTATATAAGCAAGATAGATAAGGTACACCAGGTGGATAAGATACTGAAAAATGCAAAACCTGCAATGACCTGTGCACACACTGGCCTCAAAAGACAGCATTTGTCTGCCAGAGCTACTTAGACTCTCAGCATACTTATTTATGACTGTTATATAACCAACAGTCTTATTTCCTTTCCATCTCTAGTTTCCTCATAATTCTTCTTTTTTTTTTTAAGAATTGTATATGCACATGCAATTAATAAACATGGCTTTTCAAGAAATATTTACTCCTATGCTTTAATCTATGAATGCCCATATGGATAAAAATTGAAGTTTCTAGCAAAATATATATATCATTAATCAAAGTAGCACATCTAAAATACTCTTTTTTCCAAAATTGTTTATAAAGATGAACTGAATCAGACATCTTCCACATAACAACTGAAAACCCAAGCGACAGACAGTTTCTAATCTATCAATGAAAACTAGTTATAGCGCATGTGGCTGTACAATCCTAAGTGGTATTATTCTGCTGTATATAGAAACTGAATAGGAAAGAAATGGAGAATTTCTACCTTTTCATGCCTGGACACTTGAGGATTTTGTGATAGGTATCAGAAGAATGCATCTTAAAAACAGAATTCTTGTTTTCTAATGCAATGAGCTCCAGATAAGAACTGAAAATTGCCAAAGGAAGGGTAGATTCTGTGACATTAAGCAGTATGAGTTCTATTTTTCTTATCAACATGTCTCCAAATGCTTAGAAAAGTTCAATAACAAGAGAGGATTTTATTATAGACCTCCATGAAACAGAGAATTAATTTAGGTATCTCTTGCCCTGAGTGGATGGACTTAGAAGACCATAAAGTCTGTTTTCTATGCCAAAGCAGACTAAATATGAAAACGTCGTTCATCTCTGTTGTAATCTGAAATCTTTATTTGCAAACTGCTTCAGTCCTTCCTCTAGCCGCTGCTTTGGTAGTAATAGTATTTGACATTAAGTAACAAGATGTGAGTTGAAAAGAGGATGTTAGTTCAGCCAGTGTCATATCCAGGTACAAGTGAAATCTGACGCAGACAGGTGTAAAAGGAATTGAAACTGCATTTTCCTAAATCAGGTGCAGACAGAGACATTGATATGACATGAGCCCTAGTTCAGGAAACCCGGTTCAGTCTCTCACAAAGCTTTGAGTAATTAAATAAAAATGTGTTACAGAAAAAGCAAGCCTCAAAATCAATGTTGATGATGTTATAGACTCAGAAGATAGTGTATTTTGTTTCCTAGTAGAGAAAATTCTTAATCTGTTGTTTTTTAGACTTGGGTAAAATCTGTACTTAATATTGATGGGAATTAAAAGTAACAAATCAAAAGAACTTCAAGTACAGTTTTAATGTAGCCCAAGAAAATGTTGAACATGAGAAGAAACCTACATAGGCAAAAATGCATACAGAATGAAAATAAAAATATCCTGCTTTAGAGAAATCACTTCGAAATATTGAAAGAATTGAATTGTTTTATCACTTCAGAATCTATATTATCTCCAAAATTGTTTTCAGAACATTTAGATCATTTTAGAAAGTATTTATAATTAAAATTGGTATACTGATGTATAATATATTTGAATTACTTCTTTTCTATTTTTTAATACTTTCATTTTCTCTTTCTCTTCTTGCAAGACATAAGGAAAAAACAGCTTTCTGATTATCAAGTAACATAAGAGCAAAAAGCAGAAACAGTTATAACGGATAAGTTCAAAACCCAGCCAGAACTAGGGTCCACATCCATCTCTAAGAAATGGTGTAAGAGTACAACATAGTAAGATTTTTTCAACATTAGATTTCTGAGCTGGTTGTTATAGCTTTGTATTTCCTATCCTTTGATGGATTTCACTTTCCTGAATTAGTCCAGTTACTTTTTGAACTATATAAAGTTTTGACATTTACAAGAACAAACTACAAAGTTAATAATACGTGGTAAAAAATGCATCTTCTTTTGCTTTTCCTAAACTTGCTACCAATAATTTCATTTAATTTAATTAAGTCTCATAAAATAAGGGACAGGAAATAATTATTTTCTCTTAACTTTCTCCAGGCCATTCCTCATTTTAAAGACCGCTGTAATTTCATTTCCAGGCCAAAGAGTCCTCGTCTATTTATTTGTTCCTCATAATATCTCTTTCATTCTCGTCTGCATCTTTTGCAGTTCAACTATATCCTCTTGTAAGGACGAGAACGGCAATCGAGTTGTGTGATAATGCTATTTCTTTTTCTGTCAGGTATATATTTCCTAATAGTTTTCAGTATATATATATTTTTATATATATAATATAAATATTATTACAAATATATTACTTATGTTATCATAATCAATATTTTCATGCATTTGATTTTAAAAATTACAAACATTACAAAGCATTCACAAAAATTTTTGGTTTTACCTTCAAAACTTTCCCAGTTCATATCTTATCACTGTATATTAGAAATTAAGTTTCCTCCATATAAATCATTCTGATTTAATAAACTGAATTTCTTTTATCGTTATTCTTTTTAATAAACTCAATTCTTAGTCATTTAACATCAGTTGACTAATCTGTGGATCTTTGGTCAATCTTAATTAGTTCTATCCCAAATAACTAAATATTGTCAGCGGCCTTTGTCATCTCATTCACAAACCTTTCTCATTCATTGATAAAGATGTTGAATAGCATTAATCCTACAGGATTTTAATGCTGACTACTCATTTAATCTTTCTGATCACTTCCACTCTTCTAAAAAATAGGTTTCTTCAGAGTTGGTGGAAACTAACAATTTAAATTTCTTCCATCCTTGCATACAGCAACTCCATTCAAGAATTCTAGTAAATGTGTGAGATACGATTCCTTTCCACCAAATCTAGTGTTTGATTCTTCACCAGCATGCCACAGTGTGATTGTGTGTGTGTGCACGCTTGCACTTTTTATTCTCTATTAAACTTTCCACCAGTGTTTCCAGCATAGAAAGCAGATTTTATACTTTGTACTTTTTAAAGATTTATTTTAGAACAATTTTTAAAATGTGTCTTTATATTTATCACCCTCGATTCCTCCTATACTTAGGTAATTTTAACTGATAGCATGCACACCACAGTTAATAGTTCAACTATTTCATACTTGGATGAATACCATCTGGGTCTGTCAATTTGTTATTATGCATTTCACTAGTTTATTCTACAATCTTTTCTAATGACGCTTCAATTTAACACAGATCCTCCAGTAACTTTCTCATAAACTAGGCTTCTGCCATGGAAACTTTCTTTAGCTTGTTCGCTGTGAAAACGGAAGTAGAGCTGTCATTTAGTTTTTCTCCTATAGTCTTATCTTTTTCAAGATTTCTTTACACTTTGATCATCTATTGGCTCTATGTATTGTCTGAAAAGCTTTATCTTTCTAATCATTTGAAAATTATTTATTATTAGTTTTTATGTTTTATACCTTAAACAAAATTTTTAGCCAATTCTTTTATGTCTCGATGGCTTGTATGTTTCTGTTTAACACAGTTTATATTGTTTGCCTTTTTTTTTTTTTTTGATTGGACATGACTTCAGGATTTGAAGGATGTCTTCTTACATTTAATCACTTCCTTTACCCAACTGCTTACTGAAAACACTGAGTCCTTCTACTTAAAAATAAGATAACTGACTTTGTAGAGATGTGCTCTTTTTTAAGTCTTTTGTTATTGTGGTTGTTTTTGCTAACTACTCTGCATTTGCTCTCACCCTTTACTAAGATATCTTTAAGTAATCACCATACTACTTGTCAACACTTTGTCCTGTTGACTCACAGTCATTTTTACATACTGGTCAATTTTCTGCTAATGCAAGCTCAATTAGTCCTTACTTGTGCTTTTTTCTGTCTCCCCACATAGTTATTGTCCAGTGAGTAGAGTCCAGTGAATGGATAGGCAGCCATCAGGATTAGATAATGCTACTAGTGGTTAACGCTTGAAGAGGGCTATGTGCAGGAGATCAGGTCAGGCTGGGAAAGAACCACAGAGTCCACCTGCATCTCTATTGCTTTTGGGGATTGAGACTCTTGAAGCTGTAGGGTCTCCAAGGCTATCTCGTCTATCTATCACTCACCTTCTCAAATGTTGCCCAGCCTATTTACTTCCTCCTTTTGCCTGACAACACAACTCATCTACAGCAAAACATCCACAAAAAAGTTGATCGTCAGCCCCAATCTCATGGAACAGCCCCAGGCCCCCTGCAGCGTTAGACCTGCAGAGTGGTATCCATGGTCAGAAGATCTGTCTGGGTGGAAGCCTCTGACACAGCAGCTCCAACAGCTAGCTGTCCTGCTCTTTTTCTCCTTACCTGTCTACAGCAAGCACCCTCTTGTTCCTCAGAAGGTCCCTGGAGAGCCACAGCATTCAACAAGATTTTCAGAAGTTCTAGATAGAGCCCAGACACTGCTGTACAAACCACTGCATCTGTTTGCTGCACCCCAGAATTGTTTCAGTAGGGAGTTGCTGTGACCACTGGCATTTACTGTGGTGACAGACTGGAGATATATTCCAAAAAATCCTTCCAGAACAGGTCTCTGGGGAAACATAAGCTAGTTGAGTGCTAGCTTGGAAAACTTGTGTTTAACTGCTCTGATGAGGAGCCCTGTCAAGAAAGTGTTTTTGGATATGCGTAGAAAATATAGTTAAGTTGTCTGGGGAACTTAAATGTTTCATATTGAGGCCTTGGTTTAGTTAGGCTTAGTCTCAGACAGAGCCATAGAGAAAACTCCAAACTCATTCCTCTAAGCAGTTGCCTTTTGTTCCTCTTTGGATATTATTTAGCTTATTTGGTCAGCTGAACTATAGAAAAAATACATAAAAATAAATATAAGAAATAACAATAAATTAATAAATAATAATTTTAAATGACAATTTAAATATCAAATATATTTTCACCCAATAGCAATTTACAAGATATGGTTCACAGCTATGCATTCTTGACTGAAAATATCTCTGAAATGTCCTCTTTTAAACCTAACTCACAATCCTAACTTTAAAAGATTCAGGAGTCAAATATTATTTTCAATTTTACAACTGTCATCTTTTCCTCTTATTAATGAACAGATCTACCAAAGACTATCACAGGTTTCATCTGGGTGTGAATATTTTTTAACATTATTCCATTCTGTCAAAATAGACTCATTGATATGCATGTGCATGTGCATAATAAAACTCTAATTGTATTTGATATGAAATCTCCCAAAAAACTCCCATTTCAAAGTTACAATAATAATTTGAAATAAACAGTCAACATATAATGAGTAATGAGCGTTTGCAGATGGTAAATCTGCAAAACATATCTACCTTCACTGGAAATACAGAATTCTTTCCACTGAGTAAGGTTTAAGAAGAACAGAAGACTAAACAATGTATTTAATTTTATCCAGATGTAGCAAGTTAAAGAATAAACAGAGCTGAGTGCTCCAAAGCTCCACATTAAATTTGGAGATAAAATAACAGAGGCAACTGTGTAAAGGCTGTTTGTTACCTGCTTTAAGCTCCTCTCTTTTGAGCATTTAGTGCTTTGGCTAAATTCCGAGTGAAGAGTTGTTATTTCTCAGCATTTTTTGTATAATGTGCAAAGGAAAGTAAAACTTCAATGGGTACTGCTAGGTCAGAGCAGGAGCATGAATTATTTTTCTTTTTCAAGTTCAGATGAAGTTTTCACAGCAATGCTTGCAAATGGCTGTATTTCTAGGAGATACAGCACATTCTGCAGCTACCTCCTCCTGTTCTTCTCACTAGAACTGTGCAGGCCACCAAACTATTTTCACATCTAAATGTTTGTTTTTAACAGCTATGTCTGTGGTGAATTAAGCTTCAGTTGTAGCCGTTTAAATAAACACTTAGATCCCAGCATGGTACCTACATGCTGAGCGGTGGTGGGATGCTCCTAAGAGCACTCTTTTCATCTAGCACATAGAAAACACATGCAGGTTTGTGTATATGTGCATGGAGCTCCACAGTTTGGTTACAGAATTAAAATATGGGGATTTAAAGTGTAGTTCAAAGCCTCCAATTGCAAAATGGTTACAATATTTATAACAGTAGCTGTCTTATTTAATATGTGCAACTGTGGTATTTTGAAACCAGGCTTCTTCCTATATTTCAGAGAGCATAATTAAGAACTATGTATTTTTTGGACCGGATGTAGCCTTTTCTGATTTCCTGAAAGAGAGAATAATATCAAGGTCACAATGCTATTTATGCTATTTCATTAAACACTTAACTACTTAGCTTTACACATGTGAGTAGACCCAGAGAAATCAGCATTTAGTTGAAATATGTAGCAAACTCACATCAATTAACTTTTTTTTTTCAGGAATTTTCCCAAGGCTAATACTGGTAACAGTAGAAATAGGATTACTCTTGTCTGTTTTCAGCCTCTTAAAAGTTAAATGTTTGTTCTAGATTAATCACCTTTTTCCTTCAACAGACATTGGAGACGGTATCTACCAGGGACACTTGTTGCATGTGTCTTAAATATTTGGTTTGGGATGGTTTGCACTGTATGCTGACACAGACTTCTCTCTCTTCATTAGTCGCAGAGGGAGCCTGTCTGCTTGTCTTAGATCTCTTGCCTAGCACAAGCTGGGCAAAGTTAGCTAATCTTCCTGGATTTTTTATGAGTATGGCAGTGTTATTTACAAAAATCTCCCACACTTGCATGCATGTTAAAATATACTAATGTCTTCAGACTTTTTTGTGTCTCTCATTGGTTAAGTTCCTTTTTACTAAATCTTTTCTGCCTTGTTGGAAGGGAAAGTCGTAAGACTATCCTGTAAGTTGCATAGAAGCTAGTACAAAGAAGTATTAGAGATATGGTTGTCACTTATTTGGGCAGTTTTCTTTCTTTCCTTAAGCTTATCCTTTTTATTTCTTCTGTCTCCAGGATGGTGGGTACCAGCTGACACATTTGGCAATAGCTATGGACAAGCTGAGTGTTCACAGTGCTATTATCATTAGTAATGGTATAATTATTACCAATAATACATGTTTAATCCAAGTCATACTCCAATCTGATTTGATACTTATCCTTTCCTGACACAAGGCAAATGAGCAATGATGTTCTATACTCACACTTGCAAAATGCACTATTTCATGCTCTGCCATGGGGGACACTTTTCTTTCATGCATTTCTTACATAAAAGTCATCCATATCCATATGTAATAATATAATTTGATTTACCTTTGAAAGAGAAGATAGATTTTGAAAAAGAAACAAAAAATACCTCATTTCAACTACCAGCTTTATTTTAACATAGACTTAACGCGGCATTTTAGCATAAAAGGCTTAATTCAAAGACTATACTTTCTCCCTTCTTCATTTTTCCTCCTTTCCTTTGTACAAGAAAAGAGATAAAGAAAGGAAAGAGTTAAAGAAAAAAAAAACCTCTTAAATATCTACTGTTGGGAAAATGTGTTTTCCCCATATTTTATTCTATGCTACTATATTCTAAATGAAAATCATTAGGATACAGCTGAAAACATGAAGGAGTGGGAGATGCTGTAAAATTAGTTTTTACTCAAATAAGACAAAAAAGGCACAGAATCAAAATATGAAATACAGAAAAATTATGAATTGAATCTATGTGTGCAAGGAATATTTTCCAAGGAATTTGAACAAATCACAATGTAATATTCTACATAAAAGAAGTGTGATTGGGAAGACAAAATATTCACTAGAAATTTAGAAGGACACATAGGGGTTGGAATCCAGGCATAAAATCTTTAGAATCATAAAATGATTTCAATTAAGGCTTTATTTGATGCTCTGAGAGCTTCTAAAGATCTAACACAACTTTTTGTCTTTTAAATTCATTTATTAACTATGTTCAAAGAGACAGAACTGAAGAACAAGTTGTATGAAACTTTAAAGCATAACTACTCAAAGTAGGTATTATGTTCCTAATGAAAGAATTGTACTTGCTATTTATTTGTCCCTGTTAACAGATGAAATATTTTATCATCAATACAGAAACTTGCAAGAGCATTTTTTTTTTAAGTGTAACAAGTGTAACATAAGCTAAACATGATAATAATTCATTTCTTGTGTGCTTTGAAGTCACTAGGATTTAATCATATGATTTAAACTAAGCTTGTGATAAACTGCAGCTGTATGATAACATTCTTTTTAAATAAATATATTTTTATATTAATGATAATTTGTACAATCCATACACACCGAATGCTCAGTTCCACTCTGGACTCACTTAACAGAAACCAGAATGAAGCTAGACTTATGGTTTTCTGGTGTATTCTCTCAAATTGTGTATTTTCTCCAGGAATCTGCAGTAAAATGGTAGCAAAAGTGTAAAAACTATAGTTCTAGACAACAGACTTTGTTTCTCATCCCTTCATAGAAGGCATAAGCACACTTCAAGTGCTTTAAAATGTGAATATACTAAGCTGAGAATGAAACTTCTAAAAAAAAAAAAAAAGATAAACAGCATCATGTGTGATAACTTATTATAGAATACGAGGTGTTAAAATGAAGGTGCATAAGAGATTCCATCTCTGTACATTAAATAGGACCATACAGTGATTTGGGACAAATCTTTATGGAACAAAACTGACAGATGTTGAGGATCACTGTGATTAGCTGATGCTTAATACTTTTTAAAGCACTTCAGTAGGAGTGCTGTGAAAACTTGATATAATTCATTATACTTATGCAAATAACCTAAAACTACATAATTCAGCATTTGATTTTATGTAAGAAAAATGGATTGGCTGCCTCTGGCAATGATAATGTAATTATCACTGGCTTAATTTGTAGCATGAAGATCTGCAAGTCTGGGTCCCATGATAGTTGCTATCTTGTTTTACTACTGTTAAATTGTAATTATGGCTTGGGAAAACCGTATGTTTGGAGACATTAACAGTGATGGGAGAATCTTGACAAAATGGCGGTTGCTTAGCTACAACTAGATAGAACAAACTGCTAGGATAGCTGTAAAAACATTTGTTTTTCAAAGGATGTATTTAAATGAAATAGCAACATGTTGTGACTGTTGTCATTATTTTTCCACATTTACTAATAGACTGTCAAGAGAAGTGTTACTAAACTCAAATGAAATTGCAAGGAATCACTATGTGGGAAAGAAGAACCTCCAAAATATCTCTGTCTCTATCTTGTCTCTATGTCAGTGCTTACTGGAATTTCTCTTTCTTCCAAAGAATGAGACAGTTTGCAGATAAAAAATGGATGATAGTTTTAACATAAACTTCTCCTTTCATGAAAAAAAACAACCTAGAAAACATGGGAAATGTTACCATTTTGTGTCAGGTAATTTCTCTTAAAATTTTACTTTAAATAGAGAAACTAAAAAGAAAAAATATTATAAGTACTTTCAAAACCAAGTGACACTTGCAATGTTTTCATTTTTTCGCTATTAAAAATTTCAAAAGTGAAATTATATAGCTTTTTTACTGAAGGAAACTTTGTCAAATGATGCAAATATATTTTCCCTTCTTATACAGGTCCCTTAAAATTCAAAAATGTTTACGTTACAATCTTAACTTTAATTTTAAAGTTGAAATTACCTACAATATTTTTTTTTCAGTACTACAGATTCATTTATTTCAACCTGCAAACCTGGACCAATCCCCGTTGAAATAACAAATAACTTTGGGAATCTGTAAGTTTTGATACACAGAATTCTCCCTGAGCAGGATACACATTTCATTTTAGCAAAAGGCCAATATGTATTGAATTAATGCAAGAAGTTTGAATTGATGATTACAATCTCCCTATTCTTTTAACATAAAGAATATGCAAATGTTTGATTAATCAGGCTCTGCTGTTTTTGTTGTCAATGATTTGTTCAAGCCAAACATACCAGTTTCAAATTTTAGTTTTAATGATCTCTTCCTTGTAATATTATTCAATTCTAATCAAAATTAAACTGAGACAAGGCAATAATTTAAATGAGGCCAATTAATAAACAAAACTTGCACTCTACCATTCAAAAGTATTACAGAGCTTGCTTAAAATGTGAAGACTGGCAGTTCTTTCCTTCTTAAGTATAGCAGAGTGCTAATTTCCTTCATCAGACTAATTTCACTGTATGAAAACAGATTAATGTGTTGGTGTACTTCTAAACCATCAGGCAGAACTTCTACAGCTGTAAAGCAAAGAAAATTTAAGAGGTGAAGATACAGGCCTATGCAAACATTCCTCATTGCAGCAACTCTATCATAATCATGCAACTTGTCCTCTGCAGCCATTATATTTTAAACACCCTTTGCCTGCCAGCTATGGGGAAATGTTCTCTGTTTTTTGCCATGAACGAATATGATTTCCTCCATCTGTTCTGCACCATTAGGCAGTCCTGCTCCATACTGGACAGTCTAATATTATTGGCAGAACTTCCAGTATTTTGATATTTCCCCTTTGATGACCATTATATATCTATGTTTTCAAGTGGAGAATGATGTTATGCTCAGTGGACACCTGTATTTTTCTGCTTTAGTAAGGCAAATTTAGTTGATAAGTTCTTGACATTATCAGAAACTTCCCTCTAAGTCAAATAGGCCCTATGTAAATAGACTTGGTTTATACTATAGTTCTGTAATTTTTTTTATAAGTAAGGATACCTGACATGAACAAATGTTGCTGTATAGGGCAGCTTCATTCTTTTCCACATTCTGAGTTTATAAAAAAAAAACAAAAAGAGGAGGCAGTGCTGAACTTTTTCTATTTCTTCCTACATGGATATACCAACCTAATCTTTGTTCTCCTAAATGTAACTTCTGAAATTGCTTTTTGTTATTTATGTATGTTTATATACATTTTATAGGAGACACAGGCACTTTGCCAAAGCAACTTTGATGTAAAGACCTACGCATTGCAAAGAGTAGCTGAACAATACTGATAACGTAAGTACTGTTATTCCCATTTGCAGTCTGACAGATCTCTATCAGACAGACAAGTTTTTACCTTTTAGGTTGCAAGAGAAGCTTTTTAAGTTCTTCCATGCTGCTGAGTTACACGATTTGTCATAGTCTGAACTTAATGATGATCATTGATCAAGATGTTAATTTATGTAGATTTTATCAGGACGTGATGATTATGGTGATAAGGCCTCGTGATTGGATCTTCCAGAGTAAATGTACTGAAATGATAAATGCATATTTCCCAGCCCAAAGAAATAGATTCAGCACTGCAGTTAATGTTTCATATAGCCCAACTTCATTAAGCACAACTCAGCTAATGACATCATGAATTTGTTTCATTTTATCAAATTGCATTAATTAGGCAAATGCATTGAAAGCTGATTGTGAAGCAATGTGCTTTTCCCTGGAATAACTAAAAAATGGGTAATTGGATTAATTTGTCCCCTTTCCTTCCTATTAACTTGGAATGTGATGATTCTTTCTCAGCTTTATGGCGTGAACTACTTTTTGTTTAACATGTTTCTCATTAACCAACTTAATTGTAGGGATTTTAAGCAGGAACACTCACAAGCTGGACTAATGCCAGCTTGTTCGTTTCCAACCATATTAAATACCATCTCTTCAGGGATAAAGGCTTTTAAAAAAGGCCTGTGTTACCATTATTCTTTATGTTAGAGAAGAAATCAACAAGGCCTTGCCACGATTCCTTAAATTATTCATGCCTGATCCATTCTATCAAACTACAATGTTTATTGCAAAATTGTTGTCCTCTGAGTTCTGATTGTGATAATGGGGCTCTGCAGGATACATATGATTCATATCTGAGCATCTCTGAGCTCTTAGAGACATTGTTGTGCTGCATTTAATTATAGGAACAGATTCTACAAACAGTCGAAAATCACATAATTTGCATGTAATTATGTGTATTATGTAGATTGGAAAGGGATAGGTGGCTTTCATTAGGCAGAAAGAGTAGGTCTTTCTAGTTTTAACCTTCTGTTGTCCACAATTGATACAAATTACAAGTTTAAGTTCACATTCAAAAATCAGCTAGAAAATCATGCTGGGAAACAGCTGTTATTGCACTTTTCTGTCTTATGGAGGGAACTACAGAGCTGACATGTCAAAGAATCTCTCTTCTTAGGGGAATGGCTGCCAGTGGATACATTTTAAAGTTATTAAATTGAAGATACAAGTAAGTGAAGGAGCATATAATAATCCCTATTAATAACCAATAATTTACTAAAAATAAACTACTAATGACTTTGTTTTGCTCCTAACTGAAACATTGGTTTGTGCTTGCATTAGAAAGAAAAGCTCTCAGTGACGCTTTGCTCAGGTGAGCTTTCAAAGAGCCATATAAGTGAGTTTGTAGCACGGGCATGAACACATCTGACCTGGGCCTGTTTGCGACCAGCAGAATGAGGAGCAGAGGGTGCAGGGATCCCTGAGCTGGCGGGCAGCCTGGCTCTGGCTGCAGGCTAAGCCGCATTTGTGCAGCAGTGCATTCAAGCTCATAAAGACTGCTGGGGAGCAGAGCTTGTTAGGTCAGGCATGGAGCTATCTGCACCATGTGGGCCTCCTGACTTACAACTCTGCTGGCTCAGAGATCTTGATGTCGTATCTCCCTGCGTGGCAAAGAAAATAAGTTTGCTGGTAAATAAGATATTCTGTCTGGAGACTATGGGTGAACATGTAGAATTAACTTGGCTTTGTACATTCCTCGGCTGACAAGAGCAAGCAGCCACTCCAGGGATTGGGGAGAAAGCCTGCTCCGTACCATTGTGCAAGGAGCCTGCTTACAGCCGAAGGGAACCTGCTGTGACAGTCTCTTCCTCCCAAATTTTGGGAGTGTCTGGAGGATTAGACAGCTCATAGATTAAGTACTAGCTGCAAGAAAACTATGGATATCTAGGAAACTGCTTGTATGCTGAGGAAGCTTTATAGTAAACTAATGATATCACTACCATTAAACTGACTATACTTGCATAGCAGAATAGATATTCTATTCTAAACAGGTGAGTTTTCACTCTAGTGTAGGCAGTATAGACGTTTTTCTTAGATTCACACCTGTGCGAATAATAACATAATGTGTGAAACTCTAAAAAACATCCTATTTTACAGTGCTAAAATCATGGACTTCTCTTAAGTAGAAAAATAACAAATAGCAAATATGCTTCAGTAGTTCAATATCCTTTTAAAGTCAAAAGATGTGAAGGCAGGTTTCTTAGTCGACTTTCTTTTTTTCATGTGAGGTCGACCAGCAAAGTTACTTTTGCAAATGTTGCATACTTTTGATGTCATTAAGTTGTAGCAGGCCATTAGCTGTACAAAAGGCTTGTGAAGAGCTGACCTTTCTTAGAGCAGAGATAGCACAAATGATTTCTGTTACACCAGGATGTCAATCTAGTTCTCCAGAATTTGCATAAAAGAAAGAGGACAGCTAGGCTTTAGGCATGGTATGCATATAACTATGAATGCATATATTGCTAGGAACTTTTTTGTTAACTGTTACTTACATTTGTATGGTTTTAATATAAAATGTAGATATGTCTACAAGCATTGCAATATTTGTACTGCCTGTATTATTTGAAAATCTGAGATTCCTTGTCCAAAATAGGCAATTTGTAATCTTTTAACCTGCCCACCTGCACAAGATTAACCACAGGATAGTACGTATTAATCCTTTTAGCAAATGTACTGGCTTGCACTGGAAATAGAGTGTATTTAAGAGATTATTCCAGGTGATCTACTTATCACATCTTCAGATCATTTATTTCAGTATTAATCATCCTAAGCATAAAAGATGTTGCATCCTACATTCGATTTCAGTTCAGAGGATTTCCAAGAAATTAAATTAAACAAAGATGCCTAAAAGTAGCAGTGTTTCCAGAGATGAGTAGGGCCCATTCAAGTCCTAAAGAGAACTATAGAGTAAAAAACTTAGCTTGTTATATCCCTGTGGTCCAATCATTGCAGTGTCTAAATCATTATGAATCTTTTATGATAGTGAGAGCCACATGGGTTCTCAGCTTCGAGATTTCTCTTAGTAAAGCAAATGGCTCAGAAAGCAGGCAAACTTTTGTAAAATGATGCTGTAACTATCAGGGAGGAGGACAAACTGTACTACAAAATAGTTAAAGGGAAATAACTTCAGAAAAAAAAAAACAATAAAAATAATAAAATATGGTAGGTCTTAACATCCATAAATCAGAATGCTGCCATTATGTCAAACATCTTATAGCATTGTTAGCAATATGCAGATACCTCTATTAAGTGCTTCTGTGAAACATTATGAAATCCTCTGAGAAGAGCCATTATTCCTGAAACTATACCAGTTGATATCAGTTGATGTCATCCTTTACTTCTACATTTTAGAGATTTATGGGCTTATATTAAGGTTTATATTAACATAGGACTGTATGATAAGATATAAAATTATGCACTTAGCCCTGCAAAGCAATAAGTACCATCAGCTTCCATTGACTTTGCTCAATATGTCTTGAATTGTTGAACAGCAATGCATGATAAGCAATGAAAAGCTGTTTAACATTGTGCTGAATTTTCCTTTTTCAGGATGTAACCATATTGCCATCTACTACCTTGTTTTTGAGCAAAAAGGTTTTATAAAATATTCATCCTGACATTCAAAGCCCCACAGTGCTGAATCAAACATTTCTGAAACAGCATCTCCAGGTGGAGATGCTTTCAGAAGTTTTGCTTCATTTTTCCAAGTTACAGTTTATCCAACTATCATAGGATGAACATAACAAAACAGGAGAGCTAAGAAAGAGAAAGATAATATATTCTGTAGGTGTTCAGGTATTCTATCATTCATCTGAATACAAGCAACTGAAGATCGAAGAGAGTGGAAAGGCGGGCAAAGAGAGAAGGGTGGATGAGGGTCTTTTTCCTATTGTTTTAAAAGACAGACTCAAAACCCTAAACCAGAGGCCATCTGGCTTAGATCTTAGTCTTTATCAGTTAAATTTCTAGTAATAAAATCCTTCCTGGTACCTAAGTTTCCCATACTGGACATATACACTGCCACCAAAAAAAACTACTGTCACCAGCCTCCAGCAGAACATCTGTCTCGCACAGCCTTTCACACAACTGATAAACAGCTTTATCAGTCTTGAGTTAAGACTTCAGGCATTTTTTTTTGCCTCTTGCCTATTCCTCATCCACAGTTGTATTCTATTACTATAGACAAAATTAAAAAATGAGATAAGAAAATTATGTCAAATCCCTTCCTGCTTCTCTCTCTTGAATTTAGGCTTTTATTTGCTAGGAAAGTTTTTCCAGCCACCAGAATATTTGATATGCGAGGATGAACTGTACTGTCCGTTTGTTGGAGGCATTCAGGCATTACTTTTTGTGTGTGTGTGTAAATAGCTAGGAAATGCAGATGACAAAAATTTGGAAATGATTCATCCCAGGTGAATCAGTGCTACCTTATCCCAAGCTTTGTGACAGGCATTCAGCCATTTCTTGCTATTGATCTAAATACTGGTTACTTATGAGAAGTGGAACAGCTTTCCCTGGAGTATCTCTCACTAAAAAGGCCAAAGTTCATGTCACCTGTGAGACATGAAGGCAAAGCGAGAAGCCGGGTCTTCCACATTGTTGGTGAGTGATCTGGCCTGGGGGTAAATGACATGACGGCTGCCTGAGCGGGACTGAAGGAGAGGAATAATATCCGTCAACCTCTTGTCCACTGTTTGCATGAGAAAGACTGAGCTCATTGGACATGGCTCTTCCATGGCTATGAATCCCAAGTGGAAAGCTGTGCTTCCCTACAGCCCAGAGCACTTCTGTGCCCTTTACTTCTCTCCTTGCAGCATTTTAAACTGTTTGGATGATGAAAGCTCTGTCAGGCTTGCCAGGGTAGTGAGTACCAGCCATGTCTTATTTAGGGAATACTGTTTTCTACTTCAGAGTTACATGTTGTCCAAAAGAGATACTCTAAAATACAAACTCACATTTCTTTACAAATACGACCTGGAATGCTTTCTAATGTCTTCATGTGTCAGTGATGTATTGAAGCTAAAAAGTCATTCACAATAGGATTACTGCTGACTGTTCCAGTTAGTGCAGAACATAATGGAAAGAACCTGGTGTACCTCCAAATAATACAGAAATTCATAATATCCCAGTTTTACTGCAGATAAGATGTGTACGCAAATCATGATACTCTGAAGGAAGGGCCTGAAAATTGTTTGCAAGGTTATTCTCAAACTATAGTGAAACACAAAATACCCTGCAGTATTTTTTTTTTCTTGCTATTTTCTATACACATCATCTTTTCTCTATTAGATAGTATATCCTCTTTTATAAACCACGGGATATGCCCAGCCAGCTGGGAAGAGACCATGCATTTCTTGTAAGAGTGTGAGAAATATTAAGAGTTGTGTGCAGAAGGTGATTGTATTAGAGAAAAGAAAGGTGCTTCCTGGATTACTAGCCAAGGGTCAGTGAGCACCAGAATTTTGTGTGATAACTCTCCTTTATTTTATTTTGGAAAATTACTCTGTAAGCAAGATAGTAACCCTTTCTGGGGTTTACTAGAGGGAAAAAGAGACCAAATGGTATGTGTGCAGGCAGAAAAATTCTTATGCTTCCCTAAGCTGGGTAGCACTTGGTTTTCTTACAGCATGGGTAGACTTCTTGTATCTCCTCCTGTCATCCTTCACACAAAGCCAAAACCATAAGTAAGATAAAGATGCTTCCTTCTGACTCCAGGAGACTCTAAAAATGGATAAGAAGAGAAAGAGAGGGAAATGAATGACTATATTAACTAGTCTATCTTGAGACTGGTTATATGGTCCAGGGGTCTCTCCCAACACTCACATTTAACCAGCTTAGTTGTTGGTGCATTTCACACCACTTGCATAAGGGAAAGTTAGCACCAAAATCCTTAAATGAAAGGAGGAGGAATTTCTTCCATAAGCGTGATTTGAATTAAAAAAAAAAAAAGAAAAAAAGTTGTTCAGCTATGAAATTAAATTAAATTTACCTCAAAATACCATGTAATAGGGTTTATTAAGAGACATAAAAATCGTAAAACATCTCCATGGTAAATAGCAATATATTTGAACTGTTGTTTTACTACTTATTTCCTGTACTACAGACAAAGCAGTGTTTTAATATCCAGTCCTCAAATGTCAGTGTTGTCCCAGTGCTTCTCTTTTCCATATGGAAGAGCAATGTAGTTCCACCACATAAAAATCCTGGAGAATTTCCCAATGTAAAACATGCAAGTGCTTGCTGTCTGCAGGATCAGAATCAAGGATAACAGTTGTTAAGGTATTAAGCAGCTTTCAGTAAGCATTGACACTCCTATTGACTGGATTATTTCACAAAGAAGGCCTGCATATTTTGCAGTGTTAATGGGCAATTCCCATGCATCTAGTCTGGTTCTCTCCCTTTTTGTCAGGAATGAGAATTTAAGACATATTCATAGGCTGTAATAGCCAGTAGTCATTCAGCTAATAAAAGTGTATGGTAGGAGAAGAAAAATCACTCATTAAAAGTGTGTAAGTGGCAAATTAAAAAGAAAGATCAGCTGCCATCTCAGTGGTAACATAGTTTTATGCTCTGTCATGCAACAAATACAGATTAATTATTCTGTGTATTTCCACCAGGGATGATCTCTTTCACATACACACACACACATACACACACACACACACACACACACGCACACACACACAAAGGTGATCTCTTATCTCTCTCTCTCTTTTTATGATCAAGGTCAAACCCATCTTTTTGTGAACTGAAATGATGTTTCAGTTTCAACTCCTCTCTATTTCTTCTCCCTCTTGTTATCGTCACCGCATACATTTTCAAAGGTCTGTAGTGAAATTCCACAATGTTTCTTAATGAACTTTTAAACCTGGATTTAAGTTTAATAGAATCCATGAATCACTTCAGGAAAACACCTTAAATATCCTCACTTCCCAATCTTTTACATTTTTTTTCAAAATGTTCCCTTAACACAAATGAAAAGATGAGGAATTTTTTTTATATGTACATGAAGTCTTAGCACCAGTCGTATTAGATTCTTTCAGAAGAGTCTACCTAAGGTCTTGACAAGAATAATCACTGCACAGAGAGGTCTGAAACATTTGGTTGAACACACTTTTGTCTTTGAAGAGAAGTGAGGTGATGTATTCATATTTTCCAGAGATAATGAAATACTTTCTGTTCTATTAGTAGCTTGAGAGGATGATTAACAGCAACCATTAAATAAGTTAAACATTTTTAAATCACAGGATTGGATCATTGAATAGAACTGGCTATGAACTACTAATCTTGAATCGGAGCTACTAACTGGCCTCATTCATTTGAAATGACAGAAAAAGAGAGAGATGGCTGTATTAGTCAGTCACAGGATGTCTATGAGACAGAAATGTAGTGTTCCTCAGGAAAATATATATATGTGTGTGTATGTATAATCCTGAACTGATGTATGTCTAATTAAAATAATAATTTTTAAAAAAGAATTAAAAAATAACAATTATACTGCAAAACTGTCACCCAAAATACAGCGTATAGTATTATTGCACACAAAATATGTATTTCAAAGTAGAAAAGGTATAGAGAAAAGCTAATAGTATCATCAGAACAGGGAATTTATCTTGATTAGACTAGCAAGTCATAGCTTGTTTAGTCTTCCAAAACAAAGGTGAAGAAGATCTCACTGTAGTATTTTAAAGAACAGAAATATTTCAGGGGAAAAGAGTAATATAAATATTTAGAGGAGACCAACAATTAACAGTAAAGTAGAATGTTTGCCTGAAGACAAGCTGGCTATGGGCAGACATTTATAAAAAAAGTAGTGAATCAAAGAATCTCCAATCTGGAGACCAATTTGTATACAGAGGTGTTACATAGTCTGGTTGGAAGCAGTCAAGGATATTCTTTCCAGGCCTATACTTCCAGCTTTATCCAGTATTATGGCAATTGACATTCTTTTCTTGCACCAAAATTTTAAAAGGAGAAAAACACAAACTGAGGAATCACTGATAGATTATCTTGATGGCTGACACTAATAGAGGATAATATAGAATGTAATCAATAAAGATAATGGCATAATTAATGGAAATTAGCAGTTTTATGAAAAACAGCTCTTATCAAAGAAGTGGTATCTTTTTCATACATCTGGTATAGGATAGTAACTAGGCTTTCTTAATACATCTAGAGCTGGAAGGCAATGGCTTTTGTCTTAAGATACCATAACAAACGTCTAACAGCATTATACAAAATCCACCAAACCCATGTGCAATACATTAAATCCTGATTAATTGATACCACTTATAGAGTGCTTATAGTTTACAGACTATCTTGCTACGTGATTCCCTCTGGGAGCAATGTTGTCCAGTGTCTTTATCAATGTTCTAGAAGAAAATAAAAAATCAATACAGATATACTTTAGGAAGACATGAACATTGGTAGAGTAGTAAATAAGACTGAAGGCAGATTAGTAATAAAGATTGCTATACATTATTTGGTAAAGAGATTTTAAGGTTAATTTAAACATATACAAGGTCATATAACAAGGAAAAAGGAATGTACATCAAATATACAGAGTGTGGAATAGATATTGGGAAAACATTATTTTGGAAAAGTCCCTAGAGTAAAAATAAGAAAAAATCCATTTTCATAATGGATATGTGAGCTTGTTAATTATATACATGTGTATGTATGTACACAGGTATATATATGCACATATATGCACATATGCAAACATGTATGCATATATATGAATATATTTATATGTGCATATATATCTCTATAAATATACACATACACATATACACATAATTTATGTTTGAATTTGATATATTTTCATTTTTTATTCAGTCCCAAGTTTGGAAGAAATTTTGCATTAATTAGAATGTTTGGTTTCAATTAAATAAAAGGTATATGAATTAAAATGACAGCCAAAAATTTAGAATGAAGCATTATTTTTAAAATAAAAAATGAAACTGTCTTGAATTTTTCAAGGCTGAAATTCCAGAGTCTAAAGATAAAGGCATTATTACAGCCCACAGCATCTCTACATTGTTTTGTGAGGAGTTCTTGAAATTTCTCCAGATTGTTTTGGACACATGAGCACTTTAGACGTACTAATGCTTGGAAACCTGCTGTAGGATTTACCAGCAAAGGTGCTGGTATATCTTTCTAAAGATATCTTTATATCTTTCTAAAATTCACGTCGTACTGCATACTCCATGAATATACCATGCTGCCTTATGTGTTGGGCCCATACACAGATAGCTCTTCTCAAGGCAAGGCAACTGGCCATGCAGGACATGCCTCCTAGATGTCTAGACAAGCCATCTATATGTTGGATAACTTTCTTATTCTTTATTGACTTAGCATAACCTGTCTGCTCAGCTAAGATGAAAAGTGGAACAGTGGAACAGTAAGGCCATACAGAATAGCATTTTTGAGCCAATGCTGTTGGCAGTATTTGAGACTGCATATTGGCTAATCTAGTCAACAACTGCTTTTTCCCTCACAATATGAAGTTTCTTATGCTTCCAGAGCGCCTCTTCCGTGGAGCTGTCTCAGAAGAGCATCTACTTTGCAATTTAAGACTTTATGCTTAGTTTACTTTGCAATTATATTTCTTTATAATGTTATGCAAATTTATGATAACAGTGTCCAAATAAAGCTGAGAGTTAAAAAAACAGTAAAATAATGGGTATTCTGCATTTTTAAAATAGACTTTTTCACTGTTACTTGGGCCAAAGCTCTGCAATATCCTTAAGGTTCCTGCTATTCTTATCTTTGTATAGAATACTGATTACATTATAGCAACGTCAAGGAATACATCCTAGAGAATTAATGGATTTTTTAAATTTTATGTTTAAAAGCCTTGTATTTTCACTTTACTAACTGTCTTGCTAGCTGAAAACTTGTAGGCTATTTGAATCATTTTCTTATAACAGAAAGACAGTGAGACAGAAATCCCCCAAGTAATAAATCCCACAGCTGCAGTGGATGACTCTGCCTACCTGACCTCAGCACCTCCGTCATCCCTTGCAAGTGGGACATGCACACAAGGGAAGAGCGAACCTCTCAATTCCCTGGTGTGGGAAGCACAAGACTGTGATCTGTACTTTCCCAAGGAGAAAGACCAGTTCTCAGTTCTTTCCTCCCCCGATCTGAACAGTCACTTTTATTCTATTCCTATTTGTTATATGCCTAGCTGGAGTACACACAGTGATGCCATTTGGCCAGTCACTCAGGCAGAGATATATCCTGTGTACAAGGAGCCCTCAGTTCTTTCTTTCCTCTGAGTTCTGCTCCCTTTAGACTGTATGATTTTTTTTTTTGGTAGAGACCATATGGTCTCGAGTATCTAAAAATGCTTCATATGTTACTGGCACTACCCAGAAACAAATAGTACAATCCAATAAGTGTATCACAGACCTTCAATCTACTTCTTTGTTATAAATAAAATTAATTTGTGTACATGCCTGCACATACATTAGACTACATAAATCTCAGATGAACTATAAATATACGACTTTAGGAGTGTCTGAGTCTTTAATGAGAAGGACACACAGAAAGGATTATAAAGATATCAGAGTAGTTTGAGAATATCAAGAAGCATATATCAGGTCCTCTGGGAACAAAAATAATGGAGAAATAAGGTATTTAAGAGACAAAGATGGACAGAAGAGACATTCATTGACTTCTATGATAGATGGCGGAATTAATAATGGACAAAATAGACTAGCAACTGAGGAGAAGAATTGAGGCAGGATTTCATTTTAAGATGAAAGACCTAGAGAGAGAAAGATCATTCAAAAGCTGCAGAGGATACTTAAATTATACTAGACAAAGCTCAGCCTTGTTGAGAGCCAGGATTGTAATAGAGCCCTATTGTGAAGGCACATTTATGTTTTTTTGTCTTTTTTTTTTTTTCTGCTTGGTTGTTTTCTGTTTTTTTGTTTGGATTTTATGTGTTTGTTTTTTAATTAGGAAAGCCGGAGTAAGTTTTTGGGAATATCTCAGCTGTTAGCAGCACATAGTATTGCCAAGAAGAGACGTTCACTTGACTAAATATAAAATCAGTTTCCTGTAGTTGGTTTTGTTTTGAAGTTGCAATCTTTAAAGATGGGGATGGGGAGGGGAAGATTCTCTGTGTTGACGTGGGTGCAGCCAGGGTATCTGTTGCTCTGGGGCTGTTCCAGGCTGACCCATGCTGGCCATTCACTGGTGGCACCTCCCTGAAACACCTGTGGCAGGATGACCTGGTCCAGCCTTGCACCTGGTCCAGGCAGCTCCATGAAGGCTCTGGTGGGAGAGGGAGCGCCAGGTGAAGAATGCATCCCTGCACATAATGAATGGTGGGATACCTCAGCTGCTTGTTTTGGTATGCTGTGCTTGGTTTTTATGCTTGGTTTTGTTTTTCCTTGATGAGGAAGAGAGGGTATTAGTTCAGAATTGTTAGAATTAAGTTAGGAATTGGAAGTTGGGAAGCAGTTAACTGGAACAGCCTTTTTTTCTTTTTTTTTTTTTCTAAATTAAATTTTGTTTCCTATTCCAGCACTATACTTGAGACTATGATACAAACCCCTCCTCTTTTCACACAGTTTTTGCTGCACTAATTAATTCCCTTCTTTTTTTTCTTTTCTCTTTTCTTTCCTTCCTTACTGCTCCCCTGCTCTGAAACTGGATCAAATAACAGGGGTAGGCTTCCAACTTTTCTGTTTGATGTACTTTTATCACAAATTGAAGCAAAAATAAAAAGCATGACTTTCTTATTATGATATCATTGGTTGCTAAAATGAGGGCCTTGGGAAAAAAAAAGGATTGCAAGATACCAATCAGCCATGTGATAAAAACTTTCACTCTCCAACACATGTGCCAAATCTTAGAAACACACCTGTTGTTATATTAGTTTTAAGAACTCAAAGATGAAGGATATAAAGTATCTCAGTCACCAAGCAGACTGCAGGATAATCCACTAATCCAGAGAGATGAAAGGAAATGCAGATTTTATGCCCTCTTGAGAATGGCAGCCTGTCAAAAAATAGATCCTTCTGCTCAGCTTGCCAAAAGAGAAAGAGTGAGAGAGAGAGTATGAGCAGGTCTCTCTTAAAGGTGCAAAAACACATAGATGAACCCAATGACAATGTGCTACAGCAGCACATTAATCAACAGTCCTGTAAAAATAATTGTCAAAACATATATTGATTTATAACCACATTTTTATGATGAGAAAGAAAATATATATTTTTAGACAGAAAAAAAAAATCTATTTTCACCTTAAAATATAAAGATGAAAGAAAGCCTTCAGGGTATCAAAATGATTGAAATCAGAAGAGTAATCTTCCTTTGACTCAAAATAGTTTTCATTGTAATAGGTACTAAAAATGATAAGTGCTAGAATACTATAGGTTTAAAAAAACCTTAAGACAGTCTATTCAAATGAAAAGCATGGTCAATGCATGAAACTTGCTCATCTGAGATATTTTCACAGTGAGCCAGTTGCTCCTCCCTGGATTCATGTCAAATGCTAACTTTAATTGCAACTAGTATACTTGAACAATAATGGACTAAGTCAAAATGTGGCCTTGCATTTTTAATGTAATGATACACTTTCATTTGAATCCCACAGGCATATGAGAGATTCTACTTACTGGAAAAATGTAAAATAATACTTTGAGTGCAGGAAAGAAAACTTGTGTGATCACTTTATTTTCTTCAGCTCCCTTGTATTTAATCTATTTTTTATCCTTTATGTTCACAGAGTGCAGAAGGTGAAGGTGGGGATGGAAAAGCATGCCAGGCAAAATGGGGATAGAGTCAGCAGTAAAAGAAAAAATGCATGCTGTCCTCTACTGTGCAAAGCAAACATAATTGCTGATGTGAAGAAGTCTGCACTTCTGGGAGGCAAAAATAAACCAACCAAAAAATCCTTTATCAGTGACAAGTAAAAAAATCAAAAAAGAACACACTTTCAACTTCACTGCATAAATTACTGATTACTGTGATTTAGACAGGAACCTTGAGCCCTAAGGCTGTGGGAAGACTGGCCATAATACTTGAAAGCTTATTCATTTACCAAATGAATAAGCACCATACTCTGACCACACTATTCTCCCAAACTATTGTTTTTATTGTTTCTACTCCCCTCCTTTGTCTATGCAAAACAGAGGAAGCCCTCAGAGGATTTGCCTGCAGTAGTGGCTTTTCTTATATCCAAAATAGATAGGCATGATGAGCATAATGCCAGGGATCTCCTCTATCATCCTGAGTCCAATATGTCTGTGTAGTAGTAGCTTCAATTCTTAACTGCCTCACCCTAATAGAGATACAACACTCCTTCTGAGATCGATGCTGGGCTATACACCATGCTCCTCTTATCTCTCTAAAGTGTATTCCCAAATAGTAGTGATGTTTATTGCCTATTCCTTCATCTGAATTAAAGGAAGGTTTTCCCCACCCCATGCAGTATCCGCAGTAACAGTATTCCAGTTCTAATATCCCTCCAACAACCATGTCTTGGAACCATCCTGTACTCCCTTAAAATCTTAGCTTAATATGACTGTACTAGTAAGGTTTCAGATGCTCACATCCTTCCATACTATCGTTGTGCCATTGGATTTAAACTTAGCAACCCCTTTGACCCAGTTCTGACCTTCTACTCCCTATGATACTGTTAGTGTTATTAAGCCTAACAATGTGGTGGTTCCCTCCTTTGGAGACCCTATGGCTTTCCAAAGTCTCTAGGTTCTAGTTCTCCACAATATCATTTCCACTTCTTCAGTGGTTCTGAATTCCAAATTTTTACGCAGACAAGATCTCCTGGTTGATAAGGATGCACTAGAGTATTGAGAGTGAGGGGTTCTGTCAAGACAATGTGCTGACAAAGAATTGCCAAAGTCTTTCCAAAAGAAATCAACTATAACTGCAAGTCTGCAATGCCTTTTATATGCATTTCTCCTGGGAGTTTGGGGAGATGGCAGCATTTCCCAAATAGTCATTCATAGGAACTAATCTTATTCCTTGTGGCTACTTGATTGAGGCCTCCAAGGAGTATGTAGATCCCATTTAATTTGTAAGATTCTTGCAATAAAATGAAGTCCTCGATCAGAAAAGAAGCCTAGTAGCCCATTTTGCTATAATTCCTTTTAACAACACTTTTGCCACCTGCCTTGCTTTTCTGGTGCAACATGGGTATCAAGCATTACCAATAAGTGTTTATATCCATAACAATTAAAAATCAACCTGCCAGTAATCCCAGGTGTAGAACCTCTCTTCCCCTTCCCAGAAGGAAGCTTCCTTTGAGTTTTAGGATTATTCTTCTTTCTGTGCAAATTTCACAAAATTGTGTAACACTCTTTGGAATCATATTGTTCTCCACTATGTAAGTCTTCATTATTTCAGTCAGAGCCTCAATTCCCATGTATGTGCTTTTATGGGTATGTTCCATCAATTCCCTTACTATGGGTGGAGTCACAACACCCTGTCTGACTGGGATTACCCACCATCCGTCAGCAGTCTTTTGGAATTCAATAATTCAGCCAACCATTTCTCTTCCTGTGTATACTTGGGGCATTTTAAGGCATTTCTGGAAACAGGCTGGCTGTGCTGTTGACAGTACGACTCTTTTCACAACTTCATCCGCTTTCCTGATTATATCAGTTTGTCCAGGCTGGTGTGCCTTGCAGTGCATCACTGCTATCTCTTTAGGTTTGTTGATGGCCTCAAGCAGCAGTGTAATCTCTCTTTATTGGGTACTTTATTGGGTTCCCTTGTGAAGAGAACAATCCTCTTTTCTTCCAAGTTGCCCCATGTGTATGTGTTACTCCAGAGGTCATAGAATCATAGAATCATAGAATGCCTAAGGTTGGAAGGGACCTCTAGAGGTCATCTAGTCCAACCCCCCTGCA